>SMGT01006413.1:60928-87495 GCA_004794575.1 Lanistes nyassanus
TAATGAAACAGGAAAACTACATCGTTAAAAATAGGACTTGAAAGAAAACGATCAACATATCAACATATCAACATAACACATCAAAATAACACATCAACATATCAACATCACATGTCAACATAACATATCAACATAACATATCAATATATCAACATAACATAATACATAACACATCAACATAACACATCAACATAACACATCAACATAACACATCAACATAACACATCAACATAACATCACATGTCAACATAACATATCAATATATCAACATAACATAACACATAAACATAACACATCAACATATCAACATCACATATCAACATAACATATCAATATATCAACATAACATATCAACATATCAACATAACCAACATAACCAACCAACCAACCAACCAACCAACCAACCAACCAACCAACCAACCAACCAACCAACCAACCAACCCTTAAAACAGTCACCAGTTCAGCCGATCATTCTCACCCATGTCCTTGTTTTACAATGGCTTTTCACAATTCACACTGCACTGCGAATTTTAAAATATCCTGATGTATCCATTATTTTTAGCAACATATTTCTTAAATCTTTGACCAGAGGTAAGAAATTCAAAATACTGATTGACTGGGTGTGATGTGTGCGAGATAATAACAGTAGCCTTCTTACATACGGAGTGCAAATCACTCAGCTGTCTCAGCGGTACACCGTCGACTTTGCTTGCAGTCTTCACGACTCTTGTCAGTTGAGGAGATTTGTCTCTTGACAGCGAGGTTACATAACCAAATATATGATATTTTAAAAAAAACATTATGCTCCTAACCAAGCTGCAGAATACCAACCCTAGGACATGGCTGGTGACATCAAAAGACCTAGGCTTCCTGAGAAAATATAAACGTTAAGCTTTCTTACAAATCAGATGTTTGTTCTCCTGAAACGAAAGTTTACAATCAACAACAGTACTAAAATATTTAAAACTCAGAACTTGCTCTGCTGCTCTACACATTTAACACGGATAACCAGGGTAATTCATCAAACGACGGTCAATAGCGTATTTCACTTCATGTGCTCATGCACGCTAGACACGCATGTACATGAACGGACGTGTAGAGAGTAGACATATTAAAGGTTGCAATAGTGGACACTATTTCAGGTACACCAGTTTCTACAAAAAGTCGTTTTAAAAACCCCAAGAATCCTATTCACGCGCACTAAGTTGTCACAAGGCATTGCAGATTATATCTGTAGAGGCACATTTTAGAACACATTTGGAATATTATCAGAACACCATTTACATAATTATTATCGGGCCATTGTAACACTTTCGAGAACACAGATCAGATCACTTTTTTTACACTAAAACGTTATAAAACAATGTAAAATGCGTTCTGCTCCAGTAACAACATAAGTGTTCTAACTTGAGCACTTCTTGTTTACAGTGTAGTCATAGTACAAATATCCGGTTTTCTCAGTAACCTGAGCTACCCGGGGCATTACTACTGTACAACACTATCTCTGTACTGTGGGAAATCATAAGAACGATAGCTTATCATATCAAGTCCAAACTCCCCAAACAAACAAACAACTGCAGTAGACCACCCAGCGCATAACAAATAAAAGTCAATGCACACATCTCCGATGCTTCGAATATGCGTTCGCTATATTTTTAGACTGGCTGTCATCTGCTCTCATTGTTCCACGTCAACTCTGTGACATGGTAACATCAAAATACCTTAGCTTCCCGAGCAAACACCAAAGTTGATGAGCTTCCTTAAAAGTCACTTCTCTGTTCTCCTGAAACGAAAGTTTGCTATCAACAACAGCATCTAGATATTTAAAACTCTGAACTTCTTCTATTGCCTCACCTCCAGTAATCACTGAATCTGAAGCAGATTCATTCTTTTTTTCTATCAAAGACGCGTTCCTCGGTTTTTAACTATATTTGTGGCCTACCTGTTGTTGACAGACTCCGTCCCCCCCCCACACGTCTTTGTTCTTGTTTTCCACCGTGTACCTATCATGCTTTTTGCTTTGTACCCTTCCAGTTCTATTAAGTATTATCACTCAGCCATGTCATTGCTAAGCAGATCAAAGTGCTATTTCTGTTGTTAAAATAATCATGATCATACTTATAAGCGTCGTTAGTTCTATGATCCTGTCAATGAAACTAGCATTGATGAGAGTGATGAGTGACAATGGAATTCGACAACCTTTCCTTCTCACTCTGTGCCTAACCCCTCCTCTCGAGCCCCTTTTCTCCCTGCTGTCTTCAGGTGTTTCTTGATCTGTTTTTGATTAATTCTGTTGTTCTAGTTGTATTCGCTCCAGCCAATGTTAGGAAAGCCAACAGCCTGTGATTAATTACTGGACCGAAGTCGGAGCATGGACTCACGGTTGAGACAAATGTAAACACGCCAGCCATCTTGGTTATATCCGAAAGAAGATCTGTCTGTTGACAGCAAAAGCAAAATAGGTGGAACGAACACGACATCAACAAGAAACGCAGTTCCACTCTTCCATTTTCACGCAGTGGGCTGACGGCTAAATACTGACTAAAAGCATCGCTAAAACGCTACAGAAATAGTTTCTGCAAATGAACCCTCGCTTTGCGTCAAGAACCCCTTTGCCTCAAAACTACAAAAAACGAAAATTTTTAAAATGAGAAAGAAAACAGACTTCAAGTACTCATCAAGTCGATTTTTAAGGATTCCCACGTTGCCAGAAAAGGCTGGAGGGCGAAGTCTGGATATGTAGTATACAGCCTATATTATAATCAAATACACTGAAATCAAAAATGTCTTTCTTTTCATGTAAAGCAGATGCAGTTTTGGTAATATTCTTGGAAAGTAGGAAGCCAGAATCAAAAGAAATATCATTTGTACGTTTGCACATTGATAATTTGAATCCTGTGAGTATTTGATCCGGTTTTTTTTTTTTGCTTCGTTTTTCTTTGTTTATATAGAAAAGAATAAAATGAATTTATAGTATAAAGCAGTTTGTTTTCATTATTCTACACTGATAAATACCCACACGTACGACCTTTAAGTTTATATTTTCTTTGGTGGTCTACTCAAGGAATTCAAGTTTAAATAAATCTATCGTCGAAGATAAATAAACGTAACGAAGGCAAGTATCGACACAAAATGCCAGCCTTAGCTGAAGAAAAACACGTCACTGTGCGATGTAAGAAATCAATTTAGAATTCTGTGATAGAGACCTGCAGAACAATACTTATAAATATTTGCATTCGTTATCTTCTCGCTCTAAAGCTTTGTATCTGGTGGGCTTCGGGCAAAAAATATTTATATTTGTCTTTTCCACATATAGCCATTTTAGGAATAGTCTGAATAAATTGACAGCGTTGAGTGCTTGTCACACAAAATTTCTCAGGATGTCTTCAGATGTCGGCATCTTTACACTAACAGGAACCAAGCTTCTAATTTCTCTTTAGAAAAGACAAAGTACGTGCCTGATTTATCATGAACACTTCGCCGCCACCTTAGCCTAAGCTGTGCCACAACGCCTACAACACGCGTCTACAGATTATCCCTCTTTTGTCATACGCACGACAGAACAGGCAGCAAGGAAAATAGTCTTCTCGGTTGTTGCAAGTAAGGAAACAGTGAAATTAATTAGAAAGGTTTTATTTAGCGCACTTCTTTGGATTCCCTTTATCAAGTCTAACTTAAATTTTACCAGACTACTTCCAAAGACAAAAAGAGATCCTGAATGCTGCTGGTTTTTTTTAAATGGCACGTGCACATCCGAAACTAAAAAAAAGTACGTGTGCTGAACATGGGATCCATACTCACCCTGTGTGTCCGTAGCAAGCACGCAGTACCGCTGTGTTACGGGGCGCGTGACAGTAAAAGGCATCTACAACTTTCACAAAAATCGGTCAGTCCGATTCAGAGCAGTGTGCTTTTACACACCCCAACTTCCAACTTGCGATCGTTGAATGACGACAAAAGAAAAGAAACTTGTTGCATGGACAACAGTACTTCTGTATATGGCATCAAAGATAAGTGACTCGAAGTGGTCCTCGTACACACGATAAAAAGTTTTCCAATTAAATTCGTCTGATAGTCTTCGGTAAAGGAACGGTTATTAAGCCCATTCAAGCAAGGTTGATATGTCTTACAATCTTCAGCAGACCTTCTTCGGTAAGCAAAAAAAAAAAAATGTAATTCGTTGTTATTTAAAAACGTCAGCCCTGTATACTTGTTAAAATATCCAACACTGGCACTGCTGACAGGGCGTTTAGCTGACGCCAAGCACGCTGCGCGCATGCTCACGGTCAACGTGCGTCATACTTCCGGGCTTTTTCGTCTGCTTCAGATGGGTGCTCATAAACATGTCGGCCCCCTATTTGACTAAAACTGGTCTACTAAAAACTATTCTGTTCGTCACTGGAGCCACCAGCAGTGCCTAAAGACAAGGGAAGAGTGTCAAAAAAACCATACTTAACGTATAAAGACCTCACTGTTTTTCAGCTTCGTTTTTCCTGTGCCACCCGTCGCGTCTTTGTATATCTGATTATCGCCCTTTTGGGGCGCCTGGCATTTTCGCTTAGACGACTGTTAAAGGAAGCGCAATGCAACAGCCGTTGTGTATGAAGGGTAGTTTTAAAAATCGTATTGACGAATAAAATCGGAATATTTTCATGGAATTTTTTTTTAGTCTAGCTCAATGAGTAGTTTGCAAGTCTTAGTTTTGTAACACTGTAAAACTGCCTCGAAATTCCGATTCTCGGTAAAATCACATATTCTGTCAGCATGATTGTTTGGACGTCGTTTGCATAGTTATGGCCAATGCAGAAGAAAGGTCACTGAAAATAATGCAAAAATCTCTGAGATATCTCAGCTAGAATGTTCAGATTCGTGAAGGAAACGAGGAAACGCCATACTTATCTCACCTCAACGAGCAATTTAAGGCGGAGCTGCGAATGCTTGGGGGAAAAGATAAGAAACCGTTAGATAATTTTTTGGTTTTGGAAAAGAAAAAAGACCATTTCATAATTTGTCTAAAATGTCCTGCTGATGTGACTGCCAGGGAATAAGGTTCGCTACGGTCTAGAAACGTTAGGTTTTTTTCTGGATTACTTGTTTGGCTGTGTTTCTTTACGGGAGGGGGGATTGATATACATATCTAAACATATATGAATACATGTATGTATATATGTATATGCATATATGCACACACGCGTACGTCTGTGCATCTGTGTAACTTGTAAAGTAAAGCGTTAAGCGATTTCGAGGTTTGTCAAGAACAGACGATCCTGTATCACACCATGGGTTTAAAGACTGCAATAGTCCCCCGTTCCGAGAAAGGGCGCATCGTGCTCAGCGTAAAATTTTATGATCACATGCACAGAATCACTACTCTAACAGCAGAATTTTAAAATACCGAAAAACGTGGTTAAGATCGAATGGAAATTTTCACATATAATTCCATTTTTACATAATGAACTCATATTGTTGACTAATGGCTAGAGACTCTCTTGTTACTTAACGTACAAGTTGGTTGTAAGGAGCATGCCAAGATGTGGACAACGTTCCAGACGACAGCCCACGTGCATAGGGAAACTTCCCCTCCTACTGTCGAATTCCCAGATGTTCCGGAAGGGTGCATCCTGATGCAGTCGGATGGCTTGAAACCTTGGGACAATCCAGACGACCTTATCAGTCACAAGGTAGGCCTCTATCTCTGCCTGTTTGAAAGATTTAGTGGCCCTGCTGTTGTCGGTTTAACAGGCATATCTAGCTTGAAAAAACGCAGAAAAACTGGAGCCAATCAAAATACAGTCTAACGTAAAATATGCTAATTTCATAGGGTCACCACTGAAAACGTTGCAGTTTCCTATAAGATCTTTACTGCCTATAACCCACCCCACCCCTCCCCTAACCCCCACCCTAACCCCTACCCCTAGCCCCAACCCTAACCCCACCATTTACCCTTCTCCTAAACCCCGCTCCTCCCGAAATATCCCCCTGTCCCTCCCTCCCCCACCCGCCCCCGGAAAGACCTGCGAAATATAGCTCGCCATTTGATTGGGTCCGCTTTTTACACATTCAAAATAGAGCTCGTCATTTGATTGGCTCTAGTGAGTTAGGGCTTTTACGTGCTGTATCAAATACGTCACGCGGCGCGAGATTCTAAGCTTCACAGACGGACGATAAGTGTTAGCCAGTGTTTGCCAGAAACACCTTAAACCAGCCGAGGACCGAAAACTTTCTATGACTCGTCCTTATTCCGAAACAGCTACTGAATACAACAGATTAAAATGAAGAACAAAAAGTGCATGTCGTTACCTTGAGGTTTAAGAGAGGTTTACAGTAGACCATTACTTGGCATTACCTGATCGAACGTGTTTGTCCCTTTCCTACAGACTGAGTTCTGGATCACAAGTATTCTCAACGCCACGGTCTCTCCGCTTTTGTTCATCTTTGGATTTCCAGCCAACATCTTCAACCTCGCTGTCTTTTATAGACAAGGACTTGGTGAAAGAATCAACCTTTGTCTCTTTACTCTGTCGTTGGCAGATCTCGTGGCACTAACTGTACAGTTTCTGATGAATATCGAAATGACGTACAGGAACTTGTTTAACGTCCAGGCAGGCTTTTTCCTTCAGTACTGCGTAGGTCCGTGCTGTGCGTTCTTTGAAATATTTAATTTTTTATATTTTGTGCGCATGCGTACGAACTTGCACGCCCGCGCGGGGATGTACAAAGGTATTCCCCACCAGGCTGACATGAGACGCCCAGCTGCCTTAAATGTTGTCCGTAAATAGATCACTGTGGCCTCTATTACATCCTTCGTCATTATTAAATCTGATTTGTTGTGTAGAACGTAGAAAAAACTTCACCTTTTAAGTACACAAATTAAGACTAAATGTGACCAGTAAGCACACTCGTCACTCGCCTGGAAAATTTCACACAAAATCTTTACAAAATGAGTGGTACTAGTTCGACAAATCTGCTAAGTTAAAACAGATTTCAAAATCAGCGTCTTGTGACTGTTTTCTTGCGGATGTTTCTGATTACAGGGTTCACAGGCTTCGTGTGGGTCTCCCAGTTCCTGACATGCGTGATCGCGTGTGAGCGATGCTTCTGTGTGTTCAGTCCGTTCAAGGCGCAGAAGTACCTCAAGACGTCCACCATGGCAGCAATAGTCTTTGTTACAAGTATATTTCTTGTGGGTGGCATCACGGTAATTGCTGGGTACAAGCACATCTTCGTCTGTGTGTTCGATCCGCTCACTAATCAGACAACCAGTGTAGACGGCTTGACAAGGTGAGACTCGGCTGGTTTCTTTCAGCGCACGCGTGCAGGTGCTCACCAACTGATTCCAATGGAGATCGATCTGCTCTTATTCTTCCTCTCTCTCTCTCTCTCTCACCCACACGCACCCACGCACACGTATGCACATGAACACATGCACACGTACATACGCATGCGTCCATGCAAGCACACACAAACATGCAACAACGCACACGCAGGCACACACAGTTATTGCTCGCTAGCTCTCCCAGTCTCAGTCATGTTGTCTCTAAAGTACCGTACTTCTTGTTTTAATTAAGTTCTACGTTTTATATGTACACTTACTGGTCGGATTGCGTGGGCGTTCTTACCACCTGTCCATACGCAAAACTGCCCGCAAAATACACAAGGCGAAGTGGCCGTACTACCACTCACATAACCTGAAGGGGAGACACGTCCTTTCATGCAACCCAACCATGGAGCGAAAAGAGACATGGATGGAAAGCGTTTTCAATAAGCATCTGAAACGATGAGAAATATAAAAAAATAGAATGACAGACAAACAGGCAGACAGACACAAGGCAGATAGACTGACGAGTTGATGGATGAATATATGGATAGTCGTCTTTGGGGCTGGAACGCTGACACGGGCTGAGACCTATGCACGGCCCCTTGAACCGCATAAAACGTACTGCTTGTTAAATTTATTACTTAATACAGTAATCTACTTATAAAAATCTATTCTTGGACATCAAAATGGTATTATTTTTATTTCAAAACGTTAATCAGTACTTACTGTTTGCTTTCAAATACAGTCACCGCACGCAAGGAACAAATAGTTTAATAACTTCTACGTCACTGTCGATACACTTTCAAACGGTAAATAAATCCAGTAATCGGGAGTATTCGATTTGAATCTGTTGTTTAATGGTTCCACTGTTAAGTAAAACACTTTTGTAGCCTTGAAGTTCAGAAACTATTTACAAATTGAGCTGTTTCTGTTGTCCAAAACTGTTGAGAACCATTCTGAATGTCGAAACTGACCTGTTAAAGCCGTTTGCCTACAAATGTAAAACATTTTGGAAAACCGAAACAATCCTTTAAAAAAATTCACTCTAACAGCGCAGGGGATACAACCAGCGATTAAGCTTTTTAAAGCTACAATGGTTACTTCCCTTATACCGTTACGTGCATCTACATAATCTTTTTTAAAATGCCGAATTATTTCCGGCACAGTTACAAAGGGTGTCACGAAAGCCGACGCACATGATTCGGCACGGTCCAAAAAGCAATAGTTAATTTTTTGTAATGGCATGGGCCTCACCTTTCACTCTCTTTATCTAATTTTAGAACCCATAGCAATTCATTTCCATCAAAATGAATTTAAATTAACGTCGACATAATTTTCCGAAACTGTTCTGATTTCAGTTTTTACCTGGACAATAAAGCAGTGTTCGATATCATCGATCTTTGGATCTACTCTGTTATCTTCACGATCATCCTCTTAGCTGTCACCATCGTCACTACTGTTTTCACGATCATCAAACTGCACCAAGCCGCGCAATGGCGTCAACAAGCCGGAACAGGATTATCCATGACATCACAAGAGACGATAGAAACGACAAAGGATCGTTCACATATTTCCAGCAAAGAAGCGGCGATAACAAAAATGCTCGTTGCTTCCTCCATCCTGTTTATCTTCTGTTTTTCTCCAGTGGTCATGGTTCAAATATCTTGCTTCTTTGTGAGTGAGCTGAGCTTCTCTGGGCGTTACTATAACACCATTTCGGTATTGTGGAGAATTATTTGTCAGTTACGTCTGGTAAATTGTTCCATGAATTTTATCATCTACTACCGCATGGGGTCTCGATTTCGTGCTACACTTAGTGAGATATTACTCTGCCAAAAGAACTAGCATAAACTTATACAGCAGTAACAGTTAAAAGAAACTTTAGCTGAAGTTTATTATATATATTTTTTAAGTAATTTTTTAAAAAGAATTCTATTTTGGACTACAGCCATTTCAAAATAGCATAGGCAATGTCTGGACAAAGCGGGTATTTCAGGAATACTGAGAAATATTGAAAACGAGAGCTAAGCAAACAGACGGGATGGGAGAACGGTTCGAAGCCGCCATGAGAACAAGAAAAGAAAATACATATTAAATACATATTAAGCAGTCTGTTATTGATCTGCTGCAGCAAATTGTGTTTAAAGCTTTGTTGTGGAAGAACTGTATACCTGTTTTGCAACAAAATCTATTTATGTTTGATATATCTATGACAGCAAGCGTCAGAAGGTCTTACCCTCCACGGGGGAGTATCTGCTAAAACCGTTATCTGAAAATTAGCCGTTGTCACAGGTAGCTCATGTAATAGATTTTGTTAGAAAACAGTTAACACGTGAAAGGTCTGAAGTTTATATCAGTATTGATCTCTCGTAAGTGAGAGAGAGTTAAACAAAGTCCGTAAATAACTCATATCTGGGTGGGAAGCTTTGCAATTTTTTAAACAGAACCGTTTTCCTCCTTTTTCTTTTCGCTAGCAGGCGAAGAAACTTTGAATAAGGAAACATTCTGTGATAAATCACATCCGTCTCAATTCTTCTTTCCATAAATATCAGGACTAAGACTATCTTTCTGACTTGGTGCCGGTGTAGCAGTAACAGGAAACTTTCGGCACTGTGCACTCTAGAGCGCTTAGTGGCCAGCGCAGGAACCACTCTTGATCGAGTCATTTCTGCCTGGGCACATTGCACTCTATAAAGTGTGAGGTGCCCGCAGGCACCACGCACTCTAGTCCAACAGGAATCTCCACATTATTGTATACTTTTACTTACAAAATATTAAGTAATAATAAGAAATCAATGGTGTAGTTTTCTGACAAATTTAGTGAAATGACGCCCACTAGACTTGACAGAAAATTTCACATGTAAACCGGATTATTTCACAGAAGGAAGTGTGTTAGAATCCGAGTTGAAACAGTTTTTTTTAAAAATCAGTTCTCAACGTTTTCATCGGCAGTCCTTATCCTTTTGTCAAATGATATCTGAATGTGTGGGAAACAAAAATTAACTGCATTAGTTCATAGAACGAACACGATTGAAGTAGCTAGTTGAGGCTAGTGACTCCTTCGTGAGAAGAGTGAACTGTATCTGGGCAGCGTGCATTCTAGAGGGAATTTTTTTTTCTTAGGCAGGGTCCACTCTAGAGTATCCCCTGCCAGGAGGGTTGCGCTGTTCCTCCTGACGATTCACGCCTTCTTTGCTAAACTGTCTGAAACATCGAAATAGCCCTTCGTTTAAACATTACAGATGGCCAGTACCTCCTGTCTGGTGTAGAATTTTGGTCCTATTTCAAGTCCATACGATCTTTTACATATTTATAGCTTCAAAGCTTCTACTAGATTGAACTATCAGTTGTACTTGGCTTCGGTTCTTTGTGATGCTAGCTTTTCAAGCATATTTCGACGATGGGCAAGAAAATAGAGCCCAGCGATTTGCCTTTGAATCTCAAACTTCGATTCTGTACACCGTTATAAAATTATATTTCATTCTGGCGGTAAGAGGCGGAAATAATTTATTTTTAAATTAATTCGAAAAACCGGAGTTTCTTTCTTCATGTTATTGTTGCAGTTCATCGTTACCGTTTCAACGGGCACACATTTTGCGTTCAAGTGTGATATCGATATGACAAAAAATAATTTTTACACGTTTTGCAGTCTTTGAAATAGCCTGGGATTGTTTCGTGTGTCGATGTTTCATTATAAAGTGATTATGTCTTTATTCAGAACGTTTGGTTTCAAGGAGGCTGAAGACATCTACCTCCCTACTGTAACGTTTTACGTGTCGTGTTTTGCACCTGGATGTGCGCCTGTGCACTTACAGCGGAAGTACAGTGGAACAGGTAGAAGCCTGCAAAAGCGACTGTCACACACCAGATGCACACACTCTTTTTTCAACAAAAAAGTCGAACGTGTATAGAAAACCCACATTTAATTAACTCAGAATAAATGGATGATGTGTGGTTGATGTGAATGGCAACGAAAATGTTAATGTGAATGTTTTGTTAAAACAGTGTTGTGTTGTGAAAAATGTTCACACCGACCACAAATGTCAGAGTCACCACGTTTGCGTCAGCACAGAATACACGACTTATCTCGCGCGTGAGACGGCACAGTCCGCGTGCGTGCTCGGGCTGGTGACACTGGTCTATGTTTCTGATGCGAGGACAGATGGGGTGTTGACGGTTGTGCAGTGTAGGTGATGCTGATGAAGGTGACGGCGAACGAAGGATGAAGCGTTGAGCTTGACGAAGAAGGAAACGAAGAACGTAGAACCGGCGAACGTGGAACAGCAGAGCAGGAATTTAGCGAACAGAAGAAGCGAAACAGAGAAGTGGCGAAACGGTGAAATGGCGAAGCAGTGAAATGGCGAAATGGCGAAACAGTCCTCCTGAAACACAGCAGAACTGTAACCATCAGCGCGGGAGCTTTTGTCGGTCGTGCGACGGTTAACGCAACGACCCCGACAAAAGTGGATCGCGCAAACACTTTCACAACTAAATGGTCGAACTTTTTGCTAATACATTTTGCAACACGTAACATATACAATTGCAAAGCCACTAAGTGTTTTAAGGTAGGCGTTAGCAGAGGACACAACCAACTGACATGCATACGCTCGTTAGAAAGGAAATAAATTCTTAAGCATAATTCCATTCATACACGTTGCAACTACAGTGGTATGGTTACCAGACGACTAGTTTCGCCGCACGGTGATGTAGAACTTGCGTGCCTGAGCAGTTTCCAGCGGTCAGCTACTGTCAGACGTCGGTTGCGACGGTTAACAGCGCAGCGAAAAGAGATGCGGCCTGTCCGGCTGAAAACTCCAGTGGTCTGATCCCAGTCCTGCAGTCAGGCTGTTAAGTCGCGAACAGACGCGCTGTCGTCACCCGTGGGTTACGTCAAATAAACAAACTTTTGACGCTATAATTTGACGTCACGCGAAGAATCCAATTGCGTGAAGTTACGCGCCGGCAATGGAAGGACAGATGATATTATGCCGTGAACTAGATTCGTCACACCTACTGAGCTACCTGCAAATTTCGTGAACTGACTTGCTTGGCTCTCTGTGCAACACGAACTTCAAAAAGTTAAAAAGTTTGATAATTGGCAGAAGAATAAATTCCAGAAAAATGAATAATTATTTTGTGAATGTAAATTTCAGAGTATTTTCTTGCCAAGTACTGCTCTTTTTACTTTTCCCTCTGTTCCATGCGTGACTGTGCTGGGAACAGTTAAAAACAACAGAGACCACAACAAGGCCATAAACAGTGCGCTTCACTGTGCGTACTTGCACACATAACACACACACACACACACACACACACACTTCTGTAGAGCGCGGCTACAAAAAGCACAAGTCGAAGTCGAATAAAATATAGGCCGAGAAAGAACAAGGAAACACAGATATATGGAAAACATTTTTTAAGAAAAGCTGTTCGTAGTTTGCAAATTGTTATGTAAACATTAAGATACCTAGAAAATGTACTGACACCATAGATTATTGTTTAAAATTAAGAGAAAGGATGAAAGAAATGTCTTCTTTTTTTCTTAAACCACGCCCAATGTACGCACGTGTTCGTGAATGTTACAGACATTCTTAAGCAAGCGTGCACACAGACACGCATACACGCATACACGCACTCGCTGTGCACTCATGTTAAATACAGTAATTGGATTCTGCCAATACGGAGCCAGACAACGTTTCTAAGATTTTCCGTCTTTGAAAAAAGCTTCAAATTGCTGTTAATTCCACGCACGAAGAAAAAACAAATATAGATATTCCAGGACTACCACAAAAAGCCACAATAAAGTCTTCTGCAGAATTTTTTAGCCAAATTAAGGTATCCGTACATTGCCAAGTTACACACGTATTCGTACTTTAAATCATTTTCAAATTAATTTCATTGACTAATAGTTATAATCTGTCCTCCACATGCGGATATTTTCTTTCAACTTGATGCACTTTGGCTAATTTCGGGTGGTGGGTGGGTGGTTAAATGCAGCTGTGCAAGTTTTATTTAAAAATCAGAGCGAGCCTGAAAGCCCTGAAAGTATAAAATATATGATTGCTCGGGCGACCGCGTATTCAAAGAGAGACAAACTAAGATTTCTCCACAGTAAGTAGCTGGAGATTAACATCTTGTAAAAAGTTCAAGAAGTCGAAAATGACCTGGATGAGAGTGACCCACAGATCACGCTGCCCGTAGAGGCAATTGCAGAAGAACGTCGGTATACACTACATCCGCCAGGTACAGAGGAAAGGTGCAAAAGAAATCATTACAAAACAAGCTGTCAGTTGCAGTATCACGATGAAAGACAGCCGCAGCCGAAAATATGTTAATATAATTATAGGAAAGTCTATAAGACTAAGCGAAAGATACAGACTTGTTTGTTGAAAGAAGGCTGGAATAGGCTACAGGGCTTGTTTTTCGTAAACGTGTTGACACTTTGAAATTTGCGAAGCGCCCGAGTAGGTGCGATGCCTCGTAAATGAGGTAGAACGTAAGTCAATAAGCTATGGAGCTGAAAATGTGCTTGATGACTCCAACACTTACGCACGCACGCACGCACGCACACAGACACACACACACACACACACACAAAGCCCACGCGCTTCCACACTATGTATGTGTGCGAGCGCGCGTGTGTGTAAGTGCGTGTGCGTGCGCGCGCGCGCGTGTGTGTGAGTGAGAGAAAGACAGAGAGAGAGAGAGAAGCAGGAAAAGAGGACGAGAAGGCTCTGATAAAACAGTAGACCTTAGGACTGACAATCATATTGTCCCATGCATAGCCTAATCTGTAGCTAGATTTAGGAGCTAACAGTATGTAACACAATCATCTATATATTCTGCTATAAACATACAGACATCGTCCATCCAGGGAAACAGTGGCCTACCATCTGGAACTGATTAATGACGGCATGACGACATTTTAAAAAATCACGCCCATTTTTATCTGGACGTAGCAGAGAACCTCAAGATGGAAGGCAGCTCCCAGACGACACCTCTATCTGGTGAAGAAACTGTCGCCATCTATAAGGCAAATGCACCTGCAGGGTGTATCGTGCAGCGATCCGATGACTTTAAGTTGTGGGACAATCAATACGATCTTGTCAGCCACGAGGTATACAATCCACTGAGTGGGTGAAGGGTTTTATAAGTACTATTGATATTATTGATATGGTTGTTTGAAGAGCCTTTAGCGGATTTTCATATTACACAGGGAAGATCTACTTAGTAAAATCGACGGTCACAAAAATTATCAAACACCTTATTAGACATCTTCAATACTACGCCAACGACTTTTTTTTTAAATGTCAAACTGAACGAACTCTAGTAAGCATGAATACAAACAATCTACCTGAAGAATTTAAGAAGTGTCAGTACTTCAACGACTGTACTTTCTCTTTCAGACCGAGTTCTGGGTCAGGACTATCCTGTGCGCCACCGTGTCTCCCCTTCTGTTCATCTTCGGATTCCCTGCCAACATCCTCAATCTCGCTGTCTTCTGTCGACAAGGACTTGCAGAGAGAATCAACCTGTGCCTCTTCACTCTGTCGTTTGCAGACCTCGTGGCCCTGACTGTGCAGTTCCTACTGAATACCGAAATGATGTACAGGAACTTATTCAACGTGCAGTCAGGCTTCTTCCTCCAGTATACTGTAGGTCAGTATTTAGATTTTTCTGCAGATGTCACTGCTATCTTTTTACTTAAGTGTATGTTGAAAATCCTTTGCAAGTTCCTTGAAATGGCTTCCTGCACGCAGTTCAAACATAGACGTAATCAACAACGATAAATATCAACTAAAAAATGTACCCTGGTTCGGCAATTAGACATGACATTCATAATTATTAGAAAAATGTATATGTGCTTCAGAGTAAATGCTTTGAAAATACCTAAAGAATGTAAACAGAGAACACAGTCTGACAATTTCTGGGTTTGACACTTTTTGCCCACAGGTTTCACTGGATTCATGTGGGTGTCTCAGTTTATGACATGTGTCATCGCGTGTGAGCGGTGCTTCTGTGTGTTCAGTCCCTTCAAGGCGCAGAAGTACCTCAAGACCTCCACCATGGCGGGTATAGTATTTGTCACAAGTATATTTCTGGTCGGTGGGATAGCCCTTACGGCTGGTTACAAGCACACGTTCGTCTGTGTCTTCGATCCGCTCACAAACTTGACAAGTAGTATCGACGGCTTAACTAGGTGAGCGAAAATCCACCGCCTTGCAACTCTCTCTCTCTCTCTCTCTCTCTGTGTTTGTGTGTGTGTGTATGTGCACGCGCTTATTACATTATCCTTGAATAATAAAAATCTGCGGTATTTTATCTCATTAAAAAAGCTTTTGAAAGTGCCATCAAGCAAATTCCCGAAGGAGTGTGCGGTAATTTGAAATAGAAAAAGGGTTAATACATGGACGAACGAGGTTAATTCTGTCTGCTAAGTTTGGAGGCCAGTACTCTAACTATTCGGCAATTCGCTTCCACATTCTGTCTTCTAACCAACGGGTAATAGCAAAATATACTCGCTTTTATAAATCGATATGAAGTTAAGTGAGTTCTTGACTTTAGAAGGTCTCAGGAGAAAGGGAAAGAGAAAAACAAGAAGAAGGAAGAGGGGATAAAAGCGATGAATGATAGAACGTTTGTATTGAATGTGACAACGAGATCGACCAGGAAAAGTTTGAAGATAATTGGTTTTAACTTTTTAAACTCTTTTTCCCTATCTTTATTTCCCTTGTGCAGTTTTTACCTGGACAACAAAGCAGCGTTTGAGATCATTGATATTTGGATCTACTCTGTTCTCTTCACGATCATCCTCTAATCGCCACCATCATCACTACTGTTTTCACGATCATCAAACTACACCAAGCCGCGCAATGGCGTCAACAAACCGGAACAGGACTATCCATGACGAGAAAAGAGACGACAGAAACGACAAAGGATCGTTCACATATTTCCAGCAAAGAAGCGGCGATAACAAAAATGCTTGTTGCTTCCTCCATCCTGTTTATCTTCTGTTTTTCTCCAGTTGTCATGGTTCAAATATCTTGCTTCTTTGTGAGTGAGCTGAGCTTCTCTGGGCGTTACTATAACACCATTTCGGTATTGTGGAGAATTATTGGTCAGTTACGTCTGGTAAATTGTTCCATGAATTTTATCATCTACTACCGCATGGGGTCTCGATTTCGTGCAACACTTAGTGAGATATTACCCTGCCAAAAGAACTTATACAGCAGTAACAGTTCAAAGAACCTTTAGCTGAAGTTTATTATATATATATATTTAAGTAATTTTTTTTTAAAGAATTCCATTTTGGACTACAGCCATTTCAAAATAGCATAGGCAATGTCTGGACAAAGCGGGTATTTCAGGAATACTGAGAAAAATTGAAAACGAGAGCTAAGCAAACAGACGGGATGGGAGAACGGTTCGAACGAACGAATGTTTATTCCTAAGGGCCATGCCCCCTTAGAGGGATAGTGTACAGACTTTACAAATATATAGACTTTTAAGATACCATAGGCTACATGGGTGGTCCTAAATGAGATGTACAAAATTTGGCAGTGTACAACAAAAGAAAAAAAAAGCAAAACATGATCAATGAAATAATCATAAACTACGATAATGCAATTTCTCTAGCCTTGAATGCTTTATATAGGAAAATACAAAATGCTTGAACAATATCGGGGTTAGTGGCAGACATCAGCAAGCACAGGCGGAAGATGTTTGGTGTTTCATAGTATTTGCGGGCGATAAAACGTGATCTTAGGGGCTCAAGAAATGGGCAACTTAGTACAAAATGCACTTCGGTATCTTCAGATTCCTTACACAGCGGACACAGCAAATTACCTGCTACAAAGTTTCTGAATCTATGAGTATGTGTCATCAGGTTGGATACACCGAAACGGAATTTAGTCATTACACATTTAATATGCCTGTTAAGGTCTAACTCCAGATACGCGGGGACACAATAATGTAACGGATTACAGAACAATCTGTACAGAGAAAATCGATCACTTTCATCCACGTGTTCATTCCCCTTCTGCAACCTGCAGTCAATCAATCGCTCCTTAAATACACGTAGAAACTCACCCACACCACCTACACCTTGGTTTGCCCACACAAATCCAAAGCCATACTGAAAGAGACACCTTTTCACATTTGACACCCAGTTTGTTTTACCCCGTTCATCCAAAACATACAGCAATAAATAAGCTTTCTTTGGTAGTCTGTCTGAATCCATCTGGGCCACCTTCAACCAAAAACGTACACAACTGACAGCTGAATTTATAGTAACAGGGTACCTGTTTAACTCTTTATGCACAAGTTCGTTTGGGGTTCTTATGTCCACACGCAAGAATTTCTTTAGGGCGAAGAGGTGCACTTTCTCACAATACATAGCAGCTTTATCTAACCCCCATATTTCTGAACCATATTGCATAATTGTCTGAATCTGTGAATCAAAAAGCCTACAAAATACATCAACAGAGTAGTTATTGAACAGACGTAGTCTCTGTATAATACACAATAGTGCCTTTTTGGCCTTGCTAGACACATCTCGACATGCGGTGGAGAAACTGAGCCTGGTAGAAAAATATATACCTAAATACTTAAATACATTTACCACAGGCATGACAGCTCCTTCATACATCCACCTTTCCCTTCCTCCTAGATACCCACCCTTCCTGAAAACAACAATATTACTTTTTTTCCATATTTACTTTCAAACAAAGAGAACGTACAGCTCTTTGTAAGCTATTCAATTGCGTTTGCAGACCAACAATGGTTTCAGACAGAAGAACAACATCATCCGCAAACAAAAGAATAAATAATTCAAAGGCATCCGGCATAAAAGATACACCATGTCTTCTACCTTTTATCACCTCAACCGCTAGCTCATTGATAAACAAGGAGAAAAGAATCGGGCTACATATATCTCCCTGCTTAACCCCTAAAGAGCACAAGATAGGTTGTGTGAGATATGTACGAGATCTTATACGAGCTTTTACACTTACATACATACTTTTAATGCAGCGAAACAATTTCCCTTTAATGCCGTTTTCAGTAGAACTGTTCGAAGCCACCATGAGAACAAGAAAAGAAAATACATATCAAATACATATTAAGCACTCTATTATTAATCTACTGCAGCAAATTGTGTTTAAAGCTTTGTTGTGGAAGAACTGTATACCTGTTTTGCAACAAAATATATTTATGTTTGATAGATCTATGACAGCAATCGTCAGAAGGTCTTACCCTCCACGGGGGAGTATCTGCTAAAACCGTTATCTGAAAATTAGCCGTTGGCACAGGTAGCTCATGTAATAGATTTTGTTAGAAAACAGTTAACACGTGAAAGGTCTGAAGTTTATATCAGTATTGATCTCTCGTAAGTGAGAGAGAGTTAAACAAAGTCCGTAAATAACTCATATCTTGGTGGGAAGCTTTGCAATTTTTTTAAACAGAACTGTTTTTCTCCTTTTTCTTTTCGCTAGCAGGCGAAGAAACTTTGAATAAGGAAACATTCTGTGATAAATCACATCCGTCTCAATTCTTCTTTCCATAAATATCAGGACTAAGACCATCTTTCTGACTTGGTGCCGGTGTAGCAGGTGTAACCGGCACACACGTGGCCCAAATGGCAAAGACCAAATTTACCAGTGTGCGCCGTTGGAAGTTATAAAAGAATTTATTTTACGTGGGCTCAATCCCGGTGTGGGCACTCACTCACACAGGCGTCCAAATCGACCTGCTCAACTACAGACGCTTGATAGCAACAAACATGACATTTAGTAACATAATATTAACAACAGACATGGACATAAAAAATAAGTGAACAAGAATTCTCACAAGTAGCAACAGCAACAAATCACCCCAGCTAAAGCTGTCCTCACAACCATATAACTGATATACTGCTATCCTACTACACAGGCCCCGCGCACGTGGTAAAACCAGCAATGGGTGATAAAGGAAAACTAGAAAGAAACTCGAGAAGAAAACGTGAAGGGAAAGGGAAATATGAATTAGGAAGATTTATGAGGAACGAGAAAGAGGAGAAGCGACGACATATGACGTCGAAGACGAACGTCGAACGTGGCCCTGCAATCAAATGCAAGATTCCACATAATTCTCGTGACTGTACGGCGAGCATGAAAACGCCCAGAATAACTGGAGCCAATCAAAATACAGTATCACGTAAAATATGCTAATCTCATAGGGTCACCACTGAAAACCTTGCAGTTTTCTGGAAGATCTTTACTGCCTATACCCCACCCCACCCCTCCCCCAACCCCCACCTATCCCCTACTCCTAGCCCCCACCCTAACCCCACCCCTTCCCCTAAATCCCCCTCCTCTCGGAACATCCCCCTCTCCCTCCCTTCCCCCCGCCCCTTGAAAGACCTTCGAAATATAGCTCGCCATTTGATTGGCTCCGCTTGTTACACATCGTAAATAGAGCTCGTCATTTGATTGGTTCCAGTTGTTCTGCGCGTTTACATGGTTCGGCCTCACGATTTACTAATTCTCAACCTAGCCAGTTACTTTTACACAAAGCTGAATCACAAACCAGAATATTCACAAATCAAAAGAATCAATAACTTTCCTCCAGTCATCGCAGTACTGCTTTGCGTGTTTTCTACATTTCAAAAGACCACGCTTGGTGTCAAGCTCAGCACAAACAAAGCGATGCATCAAAACCGGTCGCAGCTATCATTTGCATTGTAACAACTAAGAACCAAGTAAAATGTACTTGCCTGCACAAACAGGACCACAATACTGGCAAGCACAGCTGCACAGCTGAGGTGTTATCCCTCGAACGTTTCAGATGAAAAAGACTGAACACACGGTTCCCGCACGATCGGAAATGTTTCCGGTCGCGGTCTCACTAGACTTCCGGTCGCGGTCTCACGAGACTGACAATTTTAATTACACTATTTTCTCACAAAAATATTTCTTTGTACAACTCCATGAAAAGTATTTTACAACAATCTTTTCAGGGGGGTTGTACACAGGTACAGGACACTTTCGGCACTGTGCACTCTAGAGCGCTTAGTGCCCAGCGCAGGAACCACTCTTGATCGAGTCATTTCTGCCTGGGCACATTGCACTCTATAAAATGTGCGGTCCCCGCAGGCACCACGCACTCTAGTCCAACAGGAATCACTCTCCACATTATTGCATACTTTTACTTACAAAATATTAAGTAATAATACGAAATCAATGGTGTAGTTTTCTGACAAATTTAATGAAATGACGCCCACTAGACTGGACAGAAAATTTCACATGTAGATCGGATTATTTCACAGAAGGAAGTGTGTTAGAATCCGAGTTGAAACAGTTTTCTTTTAAAAATCAGTTCTGAACGTTTTCATCGGCAATCCTTATCCTTTTGTCAAATGATATCTGAATGTGTGGGAAACAAAAATTAACTGCATTAGTTCATAGAACGAACACGATTGAAGTAGCTAGTTGAGGTTAGTGAGTCCTTCGTGAGAAGAGTGAACTGTATCTGGGCAGCGTGCACTCTAGAGGGATTTTTTTTTCTTAGGCAGGGTCCACTCTAGAGTATCCCTTGCCAGGAGGGTTGCGCTGTTCTTCCTGAATTGGCTGACGATTCCAGCCTTCGTTGCTAAACTGTCTGAAACCTCGAAATCGCCCTTCGTTTAAACATTACAGATGACCATTACCTCCTGTCTGGTGAAGAATTTTGGTCCTATTTCAAGTCCATACGATCTTTTACATATTTATAGCTTCAAAGCTTCTACTAGATTGAACTATCAGGGTTTTCTAATTGGCTTCGGTTCCTTGTGAGGCCAGCTTTTCAAGCATATTTCGACGATGGACAGGAAAATAGGGCCCAGCGATTTGCCTTTGAATCTCAACTTCGATTCTGTACAGCATTATAAAATTATATTTCATTCTGGCGGTAAGAGGCGAAAGTAACTTATTTTTAAATTGATTCGAAAAATCGGAGTTTCTTTCTTCATGTTGTGATGAAGCGGGTTCGCTTCGCAACTTTCCTCTCTCTCTCCTTCAAAACAAAGGCAGGTTTCCTTCCACGCCCTCTGCGCACTTTATTTAGGGCCGCCAGTGCTGCTGCCGCCCGACATGCTCCGCCACCCCACGGTTTACTGGCACTTCGCTACCACACTACATGTTCTCTCCCGTCCTCCTCCTGCTCCACCCTACTTCGGGACTCTGCTTTGTCCGGCCCGCACCCTGCTTTTACAAGGTGGGCGCGAGCCACAACGGTGGTACTGTCCGGTCCAGCAGCTGCAAGCCGGCGTACACGCGGCAGAGGCTAAATGTTGTGTTTCTTACACATACAACATTTAGAATAAAAAGTGAAAGAATATACCTACAAGGACATGAAAATATACAGTGACTAGAGTGCGCTTTGCTCATCCTGTTAGTGTTAAGGAAAGTTAAGTAGAGTGAGAAGGAAATAAAGATAATTACTTTAAAAGGTAGTTTAACTAGCTAATGTGAATAGATAAAGGTGCGAATTCTGCCTACAATAAATTTAATCTGTCAAGACGTTTGATGAGTTAAGTATCTACTGAAAGAGTAATTCGAGTAGAATCCGAATATGTTAGTTGTTAGTACCTGCAACTATCCTAGAAGGATATAGAAGCGTTTAAAGAGAGTGAGCCTAGCACAGCACGCGGTAAAAGGACACAGTGCCTCACAGCCACGGTTCGCTGGGCACCACTCGACCTGGGCATCCCCCCCCCCCCCGGCGACGCTGTGGCTGTGAGCGTGGTGGCCAAAACCGTCTCCGTGATGGCTGCCACCCATCACAATGTTATTGTTGCAGTTCATCGTTACCGTTTCAACGGGCACACATTTTGCGTTGAAGTGTGATATCGATATGACGAAAAATAATTTTACACGTTTTGCAGTCTTTGAAATAGCCTGGGATTTTTTCGTGTGTCGATGTTTCATTATAAAGTGATTATGTCTTTATTCAGAACGTTTGGTTTCAAGAAGGAGGCTGAAGACAACTACCTCCCTACTGAGCTACCTGCAAATTTGGTGAACTGACTTGCTTGGCTGTCTGTGCAACACGAACTTCAAAAAGTTTAAAAGTTTGATAAGTAGCAGACGAATAAATTCCAGAAAAATGAATAATTATTTTGTGAATGTAAATTTCAGAGTATTTTCTTGCCACGTACTGCTCTTTTTACTTTTCCCTCTGTTCCATGCGTGACTGTGCTGGGAACAGTTAAAAACAACAGAGACTACAACAAGGCCATAAACATTGCGCTTCACTGTGCGTACTTGCACACACACACACACATTACCTGTAATAATTGGCGTATGAGCGAGAGGCTGTAGATATTTCCTGTGAAAACCGTTCAGAAAAGGCAGCTGTTTGCGCTCGATTGTTATTTTTTTAACTGAATCATTGGCTTACGAGCTGCACCCTCACACAAAATACTGAGTCGTATTGTCTCGCAAATCTAAATACTGACACGAGTAACACAGCTTTTTTTATGTACTATGACAAATGAATTCCTCTAAAATCAAATAAAATTACATGTAACACACTTCTGTAGAGCGCGGGTACAAAAAACACAAGTCGAAGTCGAATAAAATATAGGCCGAGAAAGAACAAGGAAACACAGATATATGGAAAACATTTTTTTTTTAAAAGCTGTTCGTAGTTTGCAAATTGTGATGTAAACATTAAGATACCTAGAAAATGTACTGACACCATAGATTATTGTTTAAAATTAAGAGAAATGGTGAAATAAATGTCTTTTTTTCTTAAACCACGCCCAATGTACGCACGTGTTCGTGAATGTTACAGACATTCTTAAGCAAGCGTGCACACAGACACGCATACACGCACACGCTGTGCACTCATGTTAAATACAGTAATTGGATTCTGCCAATACGGAGCCAGACAACGTTTCTAAGATTTTCCGTCTTCGAAAAAAGCTTCAAATTGCTGTTAATTCCATGCACGAAGAAAAAACAAATATAATGTAGATATTCCAGGACTACCACAAAAAGCCACAATAAAGTCTTCTGCAGAATTTTTTTAGCCAAATTAAAATATCCGTACATTGCCAAGTTACACACTTATTTGTACTTTAAATCATTTTCAAATTAATTTTATTGACTAATAGTTATAATCTGTCCTCCACATGCGGATATTTTCTTTCAACTTGATGCGCTTTGGCTAATTTCGGGTGGTGGGTGGGTGGTTAAATGCAACTGTGCAAGTTTTATTTAAAAATCAGAGCGAGCCTGAAAGCCCCGAAAGTATAAAATTTATGATTGCTCGGGCGACGGTGTATTCAAAGGGAGACAAACTAAGATTTCCCCGCAGTAAGCAGCTGGAGATTAACATCTTGTAAAAAGTTCAAGAAGTCGAAAATGACCTGGATGAGAGTGACCCACAGATCACGCTGCCCGTAGAGGCGATTGCAGAAGAACGTCGGTATACACTACATCCGCCAGGTACAGAGGACAGGTGCAAAAGAAATCATTACAAAACAAGCTGTCAGTTGCAGTATCACGATGAAAGACAGTCGCAGCCGAAAATATGTTAATATAATTATAGGAAAGTCTATAAGACTAAGCGAAAGACACAGACTTGTTTGTTGATAGAAGGCTGCAATAGGTTACAGGGCTTGTTTTTCGTAAACGTGTTGACACTTTGAAATTTGCGAAGCGCCCGAGTAGGTGCGATGCCTCGTAAATGAGGTAGAACGTAAGTCAATAAGCTATGGAGCTGAAAATGTGCTTGATGACTCCAACACTTACGCACGCACGCACGCATACAGACACACACACACACACATACACAAAGCCCACGCGCTTCCACACTATGTATGTGTGCGAGCGCGCGTGTGTGTAAGTGCGTGTGCGTGCGCGCGCGCGTGTGTGTGTGAGTGAGTGAGAGAAAGACAGAGAGAGATAGAGAAGCAGGAAAAGAGGACGAGAATGCTCTGATAAAACAGTAGATCTTAGGACTGACAATCATATTGTCCCATGCATAGCCTAATCTGTAGCTAGATTTAGGAGCTAAGAGTATGTAACACAATCATCTATATATTCTGCTATAAACATACAGACATCGTCCATCCAGGGAAATAGTGGCCTACCATCTGGAACTGATTAATGACGGCATGACGACATTAAAAAAAAATCACGCCCATTTTTATCTGGATGTAGCAGAGAACCTCAAGATGGAAGACAGCTCCCAGACGACACCTCCATCTGGTGAAGAAACTGTCGCCATCTATAAGGCGACTGCACCTGCAGGGTGTATCGTGAAGCGATCCGATGACTTTAAGTTGTGGGACAATCAATACGATCTTGTCAGCCACGAGGTATACAATCCACTGAGTGGGTGAAGAGCTTAATACGTACTTTTGAAATTATTGATATGGTTGTTTGAAGAGCCTTTAGCGGATTTTCATATTACACAGGGAAGATCTACTTAGTAAAATCGACGGTCACAAAAATTATCAAACACCTTGTTAGACATCTTCAATACTACGCCAACGACTGTTTTTTTTAATGTCAAACTGAACGAACTCTAGTAAGCATGAATACAAACGATCTACCTGAAGAATTTTAAAAGTTTCAGTACTTCAACGGCTGTACTTTCTTTCTCTGTCAGACTGAGTTCTGGGTCAGGACTATCCTGTGCGCCACCGTGTCTCCCCTTCTGTTCATCTTCGGATTCCCTGCCAACATCCTCAATCTCGCTGTCTTCTGTCGACAAGGACTTGCAGAGAGAATCAACCTGTGCCTCTTCACGCTGTCGTTTGCAGACCTCGTGGCCCTGACTGTGCAGTTCCTACTGAACACCGAAATGATGTACAGGAACTTATTCAACGTGCAGTCAGGCTTCTTCCTCCAGTATACTGTAGGTCAGTATTTAGATTTTTTTCTGCAGATGTCACTGCTATCTTTTTACTTAAGTGTATGTTGAAAATCCTTTGCAAGTTCCTTGAAATGGCTTCCTGCACGCAGTTCAAACATAGACATAATCAACAACGATAAATATCAACTAAAAAATGTACCCTGGTTCGGCAATTAGACATGACATTCATAATTATTAGAAAAGTTTATATGTGCTTCAGAGTAAATGCTTTGAAAATACAAAAGAAAAACAAGTGACTGCCGCTTGGAGGATAAGCCCAAATTAAATTTAAAACAAGGGAACTGTACCAAGCTAGAAAAGGGACAAAGACGAAGACAATCTACATGTTTCGGGGCACTACCCCTTCATCAGGACGACACAAAAACGACGAAAAAACGAAAAGGAAAAAGACTTATCTGCAGTAGATGTGGCGCGTTGGCTGCAAGGCAGGAGAATGAAAAATACCTCAAGAAAATACCTCAAGAATGTAAACAGAGAGCAGAGTCTGACAATTTCTGGTTTTGACACTTTTTGCTCACAGGTTTCACTGGATTCATGTGGGTGTCTCAGTTTATGACATGTGTCATCGCGTGTGAACGGTGCTTCTGTGTGTTCAGTCCCTTCAAGGCGCAGAAGTACCTCAAGACCTCCACCATGGCGGGTATAGTATTTGTCACAAGTATATTTCTGGTCGGTGGGATAGCCCTTACGGCTGGTTACAAGCACACGTTCGTCTGTGTCTTCGATCCGCTCACAAATTTGACAAGTAGTATCGACGGCTTAACTAGGTGAGCGAAAATCCACCGCCTTGCAACTCTCTCTCTCTCTCTCTGTTTGTGTGTGTGTATGTGCACGCGCTTATTACATTATCCTTGAATAATAAAAATCTGCGGTATTTTATCTCATTAAAAAAGCTTTTTAAAGTGCCATCAAGCAAACTCGCGAAGGAGTGTGCGGTCATTTGAAATAGAAAAAGGGTTAATACATGGACGAACGAGGTTGATTCTGTTTGCTAAGTTTGGAGGCCAGTACTCTAACCATTCGGCAATTCGCTTCCCCATTCTGTCTCCTAACCAACGGGTAATAGCAAAATATACTCGCTTTTATAAATCGATATGAAGTTAAGTGAGTTCTTGACTTCAGAAGGTCTCAGGAGAAAGGGAAAGAGAAAAACAAGAAGAAGGAAGAGGGGATAAAAGCGATGAATGGTAGCAACGTTTGTATTGAATGTGACAAGGAGATTGACCAGGAAAAGTTTGAAGATAATTGGTTTTAACTTTTTAAACTCTTTTTTTCCCTATCTTTATTTCCCTTGTGCAGTTTTTACCTGGACAACAAAGCAGCGTTTGAGATCATTGATATTTGGATCTAC
>SMGT01006414.1:42715-56094 GCA_004794575.1 Lanistes nyassanus
TGGCTTTAAGTTTAGAATGTACTAGAAGATCTCGCAGGTTCTTATCCCTGCGAGATGCTAGGAGGGGGTTTTGTTTGAAGAGGTGGGGCTCGGATTTTGACAGTATGTGCCAGAAACAAAACTTGCTTTAGGTATCTTAATAAAGAATCTTAGGTATCTTATTTAACAGCGTCGCATGAGTATTTTTTAAAATCTACAACTCATTTCTTACCGAGCGCACTGTCATTATAACAGCTTGTGCGGAGGCGTGTGTGTGTTGGGGGGGGGGGAGCTTGATAGGACATGTGGTGTGGCTGGACATCATATGAAAGCGAGTGTTTGTGGCATCGGGTAAGTTGGATATGGCGTGCCTGCTTTCTGTAACAAAACCCATCAGCGCTATTAGGGTAAGTGTACCTTAGATCTGGTTTCATTTCATGTGCATATGCTATTGACAAACAAACTTCTGGGGGCTAAAGCTTTTACCCAGCAGTCCGTCTTGTCGGGTGATAAATCAGAATGCACTTCCTCTGGAAAATAACCAGAGCCAAGAGGCCAGTGTCGGAGCTGGCGCCAGACAAAATGGCAGCTTTAGCACACGGGTCATTTATCGGCTGCTGACATGACAAAGGTACAGCAGCTGCCTGTGATTCTCTACCGTTTTATCTTTAGCCTCTGTGTCCCAGGGCATGCATGGCGGGCAGATTTCAATATCGAACACTGATAGGACAATGGCAGGGCCGACAGAGCCACAGCTGAAGGGCTTCTGTGAAACTGTTATCTTCCTCAACAGCTAGATGGAAGCGCATGCTCATGTAGATGTGCCGAAAAAAAGCAAAGGGAAAGAACTCTAAGGGAATACATTCGAGCTCAAGATAAAAGACCGACTTTATACTGATCAGCATGGTTTTGTGGCCCAGATATCGACATGATTAATCTAACTTTCCTTATTTTTCATGAAGGACCGATTCTATTATTGTAACTGTTAACGATGTCAGTCATGGGAGACTTTATCTTAATGGAACTTTTCCTTCTACTTTCTAAGCCCTTAATTCGGTTGCCGAAATCTAACTAGATCCTTGCAGTCCTGGCAAAGCTAACAGAGGGCACCAGGAGGTTTGAGAAGAGTAGAAATCACGCGATTTTTCTATGTTGGAAATCGTAAGCACTTTCGGCCAGTGAACTAGCACAATTCACCAGTGAACTAGCACAATTCACTAGTGAACTAGCACAATTGTAACCAAGAACAACCATACATACAGGGTTAAGAGAATAATCCGTCTGCAGCCGCCTGCTCTGTCCGCAGCTGGGTTGATCTAGAGAGCAACGTGTCTAATTTAAAAGAAAAACAAGTGACTGCTCCTTGGAGGATAAGCCCAAATTAAATGTAAAACAAGGGAACTGTCAAAGAAATTTCTCGTCGAAAGTTGAATGTTTTCCTTTAGTTTTTTGCCGCCTCCGGTTACGACGACTGTACACATAGGTTCAATTAAAAAACCTCAGTGCCATGCTTTGCTGAATGTTGACAGATGTTTTGATTCTGAAAGGAAAACCCTTGAAATACTAATCTCAGACTGCAAGCAGACAGGTTATATTTCAGTTTTACTCGCGGCCAGAGATATCTTTTTTCCGACCTCTGTAGATCTGTTCTCGTAGCCCAGCTTTTCCCCGGGGTCCTCACCCAATCCCCGCCTCCCCCCCCCCCGCCCCATCTCTGTAATAGGCTTGTGGAAGACGCGTGACGTCGATGACGAGTCAAAGAAAAGAAAGACGACAGTCCCAGTTACCCGGCTTTGGCATATGGTGCCAAGTGCCAGAGCCTGGCTGGAACAGGACTGTTGCAGGAGCCCTCAGTATGACAGGCGCGAAAGATGAATGACATTGATCAGGGCTGCCAACGTGTTTTGATGCCCAGGGACTCCGACAACGTGAAGCCGGTCATCTCACAACTGAGTGACCGCAGTTTACACTCGAGCCGGTTTCAATGGCTGCGAGCAGTCAACTCGGCTTTGATTGGAGGCGCTTGAAGGAGGTCGAACGGCAGCAAAACACGTTCGTGAAACTATTTGGTACTAACAGTAACTTGATTTTTTTGTGGTAAAACTGGTTCTGTTTATTGTAAGAGCATGAAGCGGATCATTTCATGTTCTATACTCTTTTTGTTTGTTTGCTGGTTGGTTTGTTTACAAATATCCCCTCGACTATGAAACACAGAAAATACGTAAAGAATTCGCTGCTAGCAATGGATTTTATTGTATAAATGTGTATTTCTTCAACTTTTCTTTAAACTAATGGATGGCTTTGATTTAAATTTGGTGACTGGTAACGGAACATACAAGATTCAGGCAGCACTCGTAAATATTTATTCAAATATCTACAAATAATCATTATTCTCCCTTACCAGTGTAAGACCTCTGTCCACAAACACACCTTCCCTTGTACCAGCTAGCGTTAGTCATCTGTTTACTAACACGCAATTCCTTCCTACAGTTAGATTGTCAGTGAGTTGGTAGTTTCCGGTTTCTGAACAGTCGGCAGAGAAAACAAAGAAACACACACATACACAAACACACTCCTCAGAGCAATGTAAGCATCACTCGGTACTGAACAGTTAGACGGAACAATAACCCCAGAAAATTATCCACATGACCTTGGGAAGTGACCTCCACATCTGACAACGTGAGATTTGGATGACAATGCCTCCTTCACCACCCAAGGCAGTGGCGGCTCACAGACCTCATAGCCGGTAATCTTTTGTCGGTTTCTAAGTACGATATGTCGCCAAAGGTCAAGAAATTGCAGCGTGTGAATGAACTCGTTTAGGCCAGTCATTTAGGGGTAACTCCTAAGCGTTCAGTGTCGTCTGCGACCCAAGCTCGTGATGCCTGCCCCTTCTTGTCATCAGCACCACTCCATGTGTCCCCGCGCGTGCCTGCGGCCTTTCCCCAGCTTCTGTCCCTCGCGACAGTGGGTAGAGTTTGATTGTTGTAATGGTGGTGTCCCTAGAGTAAATCGCTTAGTGACTGTACAGAGAAAACTGTAGAGAAAGAAAAACGCTAAACGAAAACATTAAGAGTCTCTTTCTCTCTCTGTCTCTCTGTCTCTCTGTGTCTCTGTCTCTCTGTGTCTCTTTCTATCTCTTTGTCTCTCTCTCTCCCTCTATCTCTATCTCTCTCACTCTTTCTCTCTTTCTCTCGCTCGCTAGCTCTCTCTTTCTCTCGCTGTCTCTCCCTCTCGCCAGCTCGTGAAAGGGGAGACAGTTCGTCACTTTGACATGCAATAAATGTTGTTAACAGGCATCAAACAAGCAACCATTTCATCCTGCTTAATCTAAATGCAAATACTTCTAATTACTGTGCCTTATCTGTCAGCCCGTGCCAACCTATTTTGGTGCTTTGGCTGCGAATGGGAAGAAGTTGTGGGTGGGGGTTACTTTGGCAGCAGCTACTGACTTTCTCGGCTTAAACGGGACCAGAATGCAAATCGATAGTCCAAAACTCGAACTTCATATCGTGGCTTCTTTCCGTCCTGTTAAGTCAGTAATAGGTGCATATATCAGAATTGTTTCGTGTAAAGAGCACCAGAGCACTTCACTAAAGTGTTTGTCTATAAATACCAGAAAGTCCTTCTTTGAAACTACTTGTGGACAGTCTGACGGTTACATCTCCATACGTGACAACCCCTCCTTCGTCTTGTGTGTAAGTGAGGTTTACAGCAGACGAAAAAAACGTAGTCAGTTGACAGTACCATCTCTCTCTCTCACACACACACACACAGACATGATGTTCTGAGTTGTGGCCACGTACACACAAATACCACAAATATACTAATGTAACCGGTCAGCAAGAAATGAGTCAGAAGTTCTCTTCCAGAGATTTCGTCTTTTGGTTGTCTCCAGTAGTACTGTCTCAGCTCGTCCTCAAGGTGCACCCCGTGTACAAATCTGGTTTATAGTCGATGCTCAACAAGATTTCAAAATTGCTACCCCGCTAGATCGGAGTTCTGAGAAAACTGGCTCCAATCATATCGAAAGCTGTTTTGTAAAATTTCCTTGACAAACAGGCACTGATTTAAAAACAAAATTTAAAACACATACGGTACAGCTTGTAACTGTAAGCAAAAGTTGTTTTAACTGGCTTGCATTTTATCTCAACTTTCTGTCACACTTCGGTGCATATGTTCCAAGTCTTTTCTCTTGCACACACACACACGCACGCACGTCCCCCCCCCCGCCCCCCGTTGGTTGGTCACCACTTTGAAGATCAGAAAAGAGAGGCCATGAAAAACCAACGAATTTCAAAAAGGTATTATGAAGAACAAATGATCTACATTCTTGCACACTTGAGTGATCAGAAGGAGATTGTTACAAGTTAAATGCAAATGTACTACAGTCCTTTTTCCTTCACACTGTGGGAATCATAAGAAATTCTCGTAATTTTTATACAGATATTCTACAGACTAGGTAGAGAAAACGGATTATTTACCACAAATCCACTCTAGTCCCGCAGGTCATATTGCCGCTCTTACCGAGTCATGGATCATGATGAGGAAGAATAAAGGACATGTTGACGTGAATGGACTTACCAGGTCATGGATCATGATGAGGAAGAATAAAGGACATGTTGACGTGAATGGACTTACCAGGTCATGGATCATGATGAGGAAGAATGACATGTTGACGTGAATGGACTGGCTCTGGTCATGCAAAGGCACGATCCCCCGGCTGTAGTTGGACAACAAGTCTCGCCGCAAGCGGACCATGTCGTCAGAGGTGGCCGCTCTGCCTGCAGGGGAAGATAATCGAACACCTCAGCAAAGCGCATATGATGGATGTGTTTAAATTATCGTCTTTCCGCAGAGTTAAAACCCACTAGAGCCGTGTTGTATGGGCATTTGTGTTTTCTGTCCACAAGTAACTGATTCCGTACAATCAGGTCAGCAAAACTCAAACGTTCAGAAAAATTTACAGGGTCAGCTGGCGCTTGAACCGCTCTCAGCAGTGGACGAGCAGACAAGAATGCTCATGCAACTCGTCCAGAAAGGCGCAAGTTCTGGGACCATTGTGTAAGGACTGAAGCCCTTGCCTGGACACACACACAAAGGACTATTCTGACGGAGCTAATGTTCCCCCTACCCCCGGTTCATGCACACAGTCACATGTCAGTTCTTCCCGAGAAGCGACAGGTCTAGCCTAAATAGGCCTGACATCAAACAAAGTTTATTTCTCTCATTTTATTCATTAATTGTATACCTGTATGTTGGATTCTGATATGTATTCACTGTTAGGGAATATTTATTTGTATAATGATTGTTTTATTTTATTTTATTTTATTTATTATACTCTTTCTTTGTAAAAACCAATTCTACCTGAACAATAACGTGAAAAATCGATGCTTTCTAGTCACTAGATAAAAACAAAAACGGATTGAAGCCACATTTTCTTATCATAAGTATTTTGTCACCATTTTCATTCTTCTTACTTTTCTGGAAATGTGTATGTCAACAAAGAATTGTCGTCAACATCTTTTCGCATTGAACCGTGTGTTACTTGTGTTGACTGACGTGATTGTCTGTCGAGACAACGTCTCTGTCACGAGTTCCGGTCTGAGCAGCACGAGGCTCTTATCTGCTGCTCATGCATAAAGACGGACGCAAAATACACAGAGTAAAGGGCCTTTACGACACTCTTATGACAGGAAGTGCGGATACGAACACTTATCCAATTGGTCTCTATTGTTACGCACCAGACCATACATGGCGAACTGCACTGTCGTCACGTGCGGTTCGTGAGAGGACGCTATAAATCTTGGCCTGGTGCAAGGCCCGCCACGTTTCCATTGGACACCAGACTGCAGACGAAATGAGGGGACGCGAGGTCTTTCCTCCGTTTTGGTCTTGTGGGACTGGCAGTTAGCGATGGGCTGCGCATGCCTCAGTCTAGCATGACGTTACTGCCATGGCAACAGGCTGGCCACAGGTCGACTGGCTGAGGTCTCCCGAGACTGCTGTGGATGGCGAAGGACCTGGGCAGCCGGCGGTTGAAATAAGACTCTCCAGGTCAGGTCGGCCATGGCTAAACGGGACGCGTGAGAGAAATTTCAAGGGGCAGAGGTGAGCCCCCATGATGCATCACTGCGTGGTTGTGGAGGGGGTGCGTGAGGATGACGGAGCGACTGGGTGGGGGGCGGGGGTGTCCCGACACAATGATGGCGTTTGTCTCTGATTGCATCCACTTCATGGCTTACAGTAAAACAGCCGTATGACAGCGAGGGAGGGAGGGAGTGGGTGGGTGGGGGGACGGGTGGGCGAGAGCGAACGAGTGAGTCAGTGAAATCTATCAAGTGTCCATCCAAACTCTGGGAGCAAAAACATGTGAGAACCAGAAAAGGTTGCTCAAAAAGTTACTCTAGTTTCTTTCAAGGTTGTCAAGGAAACAACGTGTAGTTCACACGTATCGTATTTCATGCCCTAACATCAAACTACAGCGGAGGGACGGAAAAGGAAGGATTGTTGACAGCATCCAACCATATGAGTGTTTCCCAATCCCCTGTCATCTCTCGTGATCCCGAGTTCTCTACAGTAAAAGTTAAAATAAATAGATTTCACAGTAATTATTTTGACCTTTGTGTCTGTGGCAATATTTGAACAACACGTCGCAGACTGAGGAGGGAATCTGTTTCTGCGGTCACCAAGGGCGGGCGCAGCTCTTTGAAGACAAGATGCTTCGCTGAGAAGGAAGATGAGTGTTGAAGGTTGTCACGGTGCATTTGCACGTTGTTTGCACACTGGCTGGGACTGTTAGAAAACACTACATAATGTTGTCGGGCATGGTAGAGTAAATAAATAAAATAATAAAGCACTACGCAATATCGTCTGATTACCCCTTTGCTGCCTGTCATGAAACCCGTTTGATGTGTTTGATGGTGTTGTGTAGCTGTCGGGCTCAAGGTAATTGAAAACGAACTTCAAGGTGCACGTGCACTTGGCTCCCTGACACCCTGAAAGCAGCGCCTAATCAGCTCCGTTTGTAAAAATCCTTCCACCAGCTTCTGTTCTAGATGTCTTCATTCAGCACCTCTCCCCCACCTACCCCACCTCCCAGGCATAAAAGGATATTATTCGCTTCCGCTATTTTCGTCTGAACTTTGGAAGTTCTCAATAAACTTAAAATAGATGCAAATCGTACTTTTCCGCCCATGTGATGAGTGTAGGATGATTCTGTTAATCGAATGGCTGTTACAGTTTTATATTTGACTGATTAATCAAGAAAGCAGCATTTCTCTCCAACACCCAAAGTCAGCTGGCCCTGCGGAATTTTCCAGAACACAAAGCTATACCAAACAAAGGAACAGCAGAGAGTGACTCTGATGATGTGCTGCGGGCCAGAGGATTATGTTTCAGTGCTTTTAACCAGCGGAAAAAAAGCAGAAAATAAGTTTTCTTGTAATTTGACCTTCAGCAGTGAATAGCAGTCAGGATTACCCCCAACAGATATTTGCAGAGGGGCGTATTTATTCCCAGTGGCAGTCTCAACGTGGCAGTCTAATTAATTCATTCTTTGCCACACGAGACCAGAAACAGGTATCGAATGACGTCATCTGTGGATATTTTCCTCTTGTCTGCTAGATATTAGGTACCCCGGGGTAAGGAAAACAATTGATCTGCGCAATAAAACCATAGAAAATGTCCACAAAACTGTAGCTGACCGCATCCCTCCCCATAACCCAGTCTCCCACTCTTTATCTAATTCACCCCCGCCCCCACCGACTCACACATCACTCTCCTCACCCTGTATCAAGTTGAATGAAGCTGTTGAGAATCTTGTAACTGCAAATCAAGGGGATGTGCCATTGGCGAGAGGAAATCAACAAATTCGAAATCAGATTTTTAACAATCACAGTGATGTCAGTGTCAGTGTCAGTGTCAGTGTCAGTGTCAGTGTCAGTGTCACTGTCGCCGTGTTGTGCAAATTTCAGTTTAATTTTTGTGACAATTTGATCAGCAATTACAGCTTTGTAGCAGATGTGCACAAGCAAAACTATTTCAATTTTGATTTCATAACTCCTACTTTTATGTTTGGTACTAACAGCTGTTTGGTATTACGCTGTATTACTAGCAGTAGTATACAGTCATCCCTCGATCGCTACTTCGCGGTTCATTTATCGCGGCCTCAGTACATCCCGGATTGTTCAGCAGTAAAGCTCTCATTAACCTGTGCAGTAAATCATCTTCATCTTCTTCACCTCCATCGTACTGCACAGGTGTTTCATCGACATTTATAAAGATCAAGCGAAGAGAAGTTATTGTCAGAGGTGAGTTACGTACCTTGTTATAAAAGAAAAGTTGTTATAAGAATAAAAGAGTTCTAAAAACATATTTACAGTACGTACACTTTAGTTACATCTACGTATGTTACACACACGTATCATAATTATATTATTTATACATTATTTTATGTATGTTATTTATACTATTAATATTTTATTTACATGTTTGAAACTATTCTTTAATGTTCTAATGATAACATATGCACTTATATGGTTTCATGAAATCCCTTGACCCAACATTAGCAGAATAGCGAAATGTCAAAATGATGTTGAAAATCTTTGACGGAGTGTAATTGCACTTTTTGAGAAGGTATACAGACACAAAAGAACCGGAGAGTGTCTTAGATTATTGAACATTATAAATGTCAAACACCCAACATTCGACTGAGGAATGACGATTGCAAATCTGTGGTATGCATCTCTGACCAAACCATTCAGTTCAGTGGTAGAGTTATCGAGTGGCTGAATAGGTTGCAGAAGATGAATTCAGTTATAGAAGGAAGCTTGTCAAATGAAACAATAACAGCATTAGAGCAAACACTGAGGGGATTTACAGAACTTGCATCCTATCTGATAGATCAAAGAAAGCTCAAGAATGTCCTGCTATGAAAATTTCAAATGGACACTTTGGACCTAAGGTCTAGTCAGCTGTAAACAAGTAACGTCACTTGTATTTGAAGAAGGTTATCCTTTGTCAAACAAGTTTGCCACAAACAGATTGACATGTGCAAAAATGAGTTGAGTTTTGAGAAAACAGGCAGAAGCCACAGAAGGCTGCCAATGTCTGCCTTACGCAGACACATAGCTTGCTTGACATGATCACTCAAGTCTTTATGCTATTTCAAGTACTTGTAGGCTAAGAAAAATATTAGCAGCAGTTTCTTGGTTGGTTGGTTGGTTGGTTGGTTGGTTGGTTGGTTGGTTGGTTGGTTGGTTGGTTGGTGGGTTGGTTGGTGGGTTGGTTGGTTGGTTGGTTGGTTGGTTGGTTGGTTGGTTGGTTGGTTGCTCATATGCCAGAGGGTGGAAAGGACAACCCTCCCAAGAACCTTGGGCACGGGCCAGTTCTGTGACAGTTTGTAATGAAAAATAAGTCATTGTAGCCTACAGTGAGAAAAAACATTAGAAAAACTGTAGGCCTATACTATGGGGACATAAGACTCTGCAAACCAGTAATAATTTGTAATGTCACGAAGAATTAAAGTCTTGTGCAGGTCGGTCAGGGTTTACTTAGCCCGCCGGCAGCACGACCTCCATGGAGGGCGGTTAGACGCTTCAAAGTTTTCCTGGTTTCAAAGCGAAGAAAGGTTTGATTGAAGGCGCCACCGTATACACGCGGCGACACAGTCGCCTTGACCCCGTGGCTGAAATCATTTGACCTTGCTCCGATGCTCGTGATAGGATAGTGGCAGACAGGGTTTCAAGGTTTCGAAAAATAGAGAGCATTCTATCCCCCAAAACCTTGGACATGACCGGTTCCGACCTGATTTAAGACTTGAAAAGGCTTTCAAAAAAATTACAATTTGTAAAACATTAGCAGTCTCCTGAATTATAATTCTGTTGACTGCTAACGTTTTAAAAATTGTAATTAATTAACGAATGGGCGGGACTTCTGCTGTCTTTGTCCTGGTTGGTTGATGTATGTAACTACCTTGATGACCACACGTGTGTGGATGCAGCAATGTATGTATGAAAGGCAACAGTAAAAGGACAGGTGTATAATGGGAAGTCATCTGTTAAACCTGCTGAGAGACATTGTTGCAGTGGAACTTCTGCTGTAGCGTCTGCTGTGAAGTCTACTGAGGCTAGTCTGCTGTGAAGTCTACTGAGGCTAGTCTGCTGTGAAGTCTACTCAGGACAGTCTGCTGTGAAGTCTACTGAGGACAGTCTGCTGTGAAGTCTACTGAGGACAGTCTGCTGTGAAGTCTACTGAGGACAGTCTGCTGTGAAGTCTACTGAGGACAGTCTGCTGTGAAGTCTACTGAGGATAGTCTGCTGTGAAGTCTACTGAGGACAGTCTGCTGTGAAGTCTACTGAGGACAGTCTGCTGTGAAGTCTACTGAGGACAGTCTGCTGTGAAGTCTTCTGAGGACAGTCTGCTGTGAAGTCTACTGAGGACAGTCTGCTGTGAAGTCTACTGAGGATAGTCTGCTGTGAAGTCTTCTGAGGACAGTCTGCTGTGAAGTCTGCTGAGGATAGTCTGCTGTGAAGTCTACTGAGGACAGTCTGCTGTGAAGTCTTCTGAGGACAGTCTGCTGTGAAGTCTGCTGAGGACAGTCTGCTGAAAGCTGATGGTGTTACAGGCGCGGGCATTAGCTTTACCGGCCCACATAATTACCATTATACCAGTAACCGTTGGTAAGCTGTACAGGAAAAACAACAGCTTGCTGAATGTTACTTGAACGCGTTACTTCAGACTCGCTGGAGGCGACAACAACCATAGACTACACCACTATTACACCTTCAGGGGCTACACACACGGCGCGTCCACCGACATCACAGCAGTGACACATACGGCAGGTCCACTGACGTCACAGCGGCTGTTGACACGTTCAGTGTGTACCACAACAGTGCTTCTGTCACTCAGGTGCTCAGGCGCGTCACCAGGAGGCGCTGATAAACCAACACACAAAGAAAATACTTTAGGCGCACACAACACAATAGTGTAGTCTTCCTTCTTGTGAGAACACAACACACAGCACTATAGTGTAGTCTTCCTTGTTATGTGAACATAACACACAACACTATAGTGTAGTCTTCCTTCTTGTGTGAACATAACACGCAGTACTATAGTGTAGTCTTCCTTCTTGTGTGAACATAACACACAGTACTATAGTGTAGTCTTCCTTGTTATGTGAACATAACACGCAGCTCGTGCCATTCCAGAACATCGTGGTTTGTTAAACGCAGGTCATCGGAATAGTGTAGTTCTCCGAGCAGAATAGTTTGTCGCTGCATACTGGCGCTGCGGGTAGTTATTATTCCAGAGTCGCGTTGTACGGAGGATTTAAACCCAGCTGTTGTCGCGTTGCTGTTGTCGCGTTGCTGTAATCCCGGCCCCATGGTCGCGTGACCTGTTGATGTGTTCGTTGTCATATAACCTGATTGTATTCGCGGCTGACTTTTACCATCAAGCGGACACCTGTATTCAGTAACTACAGCACAGGTCAACTTTTCGTCCTAGTTGTGTGAATAAAAATACAGCAGACTCAACATCACACAGAAAGTTTAGGGGAAAATATAGCAAGGGAAGTCCTTATTACTTTTACTTTCCTTGTTAATTGTCTTGGAAAATCCCACCCACTCTCCTGGCGCGAGCGTGCGCGCGCACACACACAAACACACGCGCGCACGCGCGCGCACTTATTTTGTGAAGATGAAGATATCCGCTATTTGTTTGATCTGAATGAAACCAATTTGCCATCCGTCCTTCCTTCTGTGCAATACTTCCTTACACTGTTTTCCTTACACTTGTTCAAGTTTCTCTTTCTGAGTGATCGAGAGCAGCGTAACGGCTTTGAGAACATCCGCGTAACGGCTTCCTGTAGATGTGGAAGTAGACACGTCCGGCCATCGTGTGTACATAGCTTGCCACCTCATTAATCAAAAGGCAGAACTCCGCTCAGTTCGATAAACGCCGTTGACAGTGTTCAGCTGGGCAGATGGAGAAGTGAGATCAGTGAAGTCCGGAGGTATACTCAGGAGGTATACTCAGGAGGTATACTCAGGAAGATATTTAGACAGCTTTACATTGGAACGCATCCCTCCCTCTCCTCTCTGTCATAACCTACTGTCTCTCTTACTCCCCGCTTTTCTTCTGTCCTCCTTCCTCCTTTCTCTCTCTCCCTCTCTGTTTCTTCTTCCTGTCACTCCTATCCATCGCACCTCTTTCTTACTTTCTCTCTATCCCTCCCTCTCTCTATCCTCTCTCTTCGCACCCTCTCTCTCTCTCTCTCTCGAGCGCCTCGGTGGTCTAGAGATCACGCCTTCCCCTTTCGAGGGGGGAGGGAGGTGGTTCGCGCCCCGGTTTATTCCCACGTCTTCTGGGATGGACCGAGTGATTCCGAAGACTTTAAAACTGTCAATCTAGTAGCTCCCCCTGCCAGACGCCTGACGCTAGGGAACAGTACTAGGACTGGTTGGTCCGGTGTCAGTATAAAGTGACTGGCTGGGACTGAGGCCCGTGTTGTAACAACAGTCCACGTGTGGCAGCACGTTAACTTGACTCAAGAAACACCGTCCTGATAGGCACCTAGTATGCAGCGGGACGAACCAACCCATCCCTCCGCCTCTCTCTCTCTCTCTCTCTCTTCCGCACACATCTACATAAACAACATGCTCCCCCCGCTCCTTCAACACACAGACGTACACCCATTCATCCCCCACATCCACACGCATAGTATAATACATAAGTCATACAACCAATGTATCTGGTGTCAAATATTATCTTAGGCTAAAGCATTTAAATTAAAAAAAGGCTAGTTGTCTTGTTTTGCTTGGTCTTTCGGACCAGTTCCCTAGTTCATTGTCATGCTGTACATTACATGGAAGACGGTAGTTCACTGTGAGGCGGTACGTTACATGGGAAGACCGTAGTTCACTGTGAGGCGGTAGTTCATTGTCAGGCTGTACATTACATGGGAAGACGGTAGTTCACTGTGAGGCAGTCCATAACATCGGAAGGCGGTAGTTCATTGTGAGGAAGTACATTACATGGGAAGGCGGTAGTTCACTGTGAGGCAGTACATTACATGGGAAGACGGTAGTTCATTGTGAGGGAGTACATTACATGGGAAGGCGGTAGCTCACTGTGAGGCGGTACATTACATGGGAAGGCGGTAGCTCACTGTGAGGCGGTACATTACATTGGAAGGCTCACTGTGAGGCGGTACATTAAATGGGAAGGCGGTAGTTCACTGTGAGGGAGTACATTAAATGGGAAGGCGGTAGTTCACTGTGAGTGAGTACATTACATGGGAAGGCGGTAGTTCACTGTGAGGCGGTACATTACATGGGAAGGCGGTAGTTCACTGTGAGGGAGTACATTACATGGGAAGGCGGTAGTTCACTGTGAGG
>SMGT01006414.1:69772-87164 GCA_004794575.1 Lanistes nyassanus
TTCTCTGTGGGAAGAGAAAGGGCGATCGCTTCCCCCAACCGGAACGCACACAATCAGAGGCAGGTTACGCACCACTCTTTAGCACTGCGAGAGAGACACTGCTTGCTCTGGGAGCGCTGAGCAGGTCCCCCCCAACAGCGCGAGTAGCCACCGCACTACTCTAACCACCACGGTGGGCAGTCACACCAGTAACCAGCACGAGCACGGGCGCCCGGAAGTTGGTGACACGGACGCCAAGACGCTGTTGTCCAGAGGTCGGAGACGGCATCGAGGCGACAGCGGCGAAAGCCTGGTGTGCGGTGGCGAAGCAGCAACGTCGGCGGACGAGACCAAGGAGGGGACGACTGCCAGGCCGATGCTGGGGGGAGTGATCCCACAAAGCCAAACGCTGTAGTCAAGATGCGGAGACGGTATCGAGACGACAGCGGCGAGAGGCAAGGAGTGCGGTGGCCAAGCCGCAAACTCGGCGGACGAACGAGGCAAAAAGCAACGGAGACGGCCGCCAGGTAATCCGTCCAAGCCAGAAGCAGGGAGGGATCCACGCTGTGTAGCTAGGTGATTAAAACAAAAACGCCTAGCACAAAAACAAGGGGGGGGGGGTGACGAAACCACTACGTCACGGTCCCGCCAAATACACACAAAGCGTGGAAAAAACCCACATTGCATCACTAGGTGGCAACAAAACACTTAGCACAAGAGGTGGGGAGTGACGAACTGAGTCACGTACCCGCCAGAGAGCAAGCATAAAACGTAAGCGATGTACGTAAAAGCGGCATGGCTAAGCGAATAGTACAAACACCGAGCGCAACGGTCGGGTGATGACGAACGCACGCTGAGTCACAGACCCGTAACAGCAAAGCGTGATTACAGGGAGATAAATCCTGTAATAGCTGCATGGCTAAGTGAACAACAAAACACCTAGCACAAACGACGGGGGGTGATGAAAGCACTTTGCGTCACAGGACCGTATAACAAAATGCAAGTGAGTAAAATTAAACACGCCGGGGAAAAAACCCAGCGATGTGTATGCTCCCCGTGTAGTTACTGTCAGCCGGCTAAGACGAAACAGACTACACTAAGTCAAACAACTGTCTAACGAAACAGAGTTACGTACAGACAGAGTAACAAGGAAAGAAAACAAAGCGCACTTTCCTTGTTCAACTTGTGCAGCGTAGAGTCGAAAGGGCGCCGGGACCGCCAGGCCAAAGCCACGTCAGAGTGGAGGCAGGAACGTAGGAGACCAAAAGGTGACACGTCCGACCAGCACAACGACGCTTGAGAAAGTCAGCTTGACCCGGTCAGTGAGCTGTGCGCACGGGTGGCTTGCGCTGTGCGCATGCGCGGAGGGGGCTTACCAGGGTTGCTATGTGGGTTGTTTTTGTTTGGAAGGTGCGTTTTGGGATTCGCTAATTGAGAATATAGCACTTTGGGTCATGGTACAGTATTGTGACAAGAAAAAATTTTTTTTGAAGAGAAAGATAAGGATTCTGGCTTATGAAGTCTGTAGCTACTAGCAAGGGCATTCTGGCATATCTGTTAAACATTATGTACTATTTGTTTTCCTGTCGTCTAGATTAAACTTCACAAGAAATTAGATTAATAATTAATCCAAACACTTTCAAGGGACTAGTTACTTACTGGCATCTTTCTTTCTCTTCTTTCTGCGATCTCTCACAGAGTGATGCCTGGAGTTTGATGTGCTGCTTTTCTCTTGATTAGGCTTTGCTGTTGATCCTACAGGCTGTTCCCTGGCTACAGAGCTTCCTGTGCCCAAATGGACTCCTGCTTCACTGGACTTGAGCTTGCGTAACTTCTCCTCCTCCATCTTTTGACTTAGTCTGCGAGCAAATTCACGCATCTTCTCAATTTCTGAGCTGTCCAAGCTGCTCATATAGGAGTCATTTTCTGGTCGGGACTGCTTCTTCATCTCATCAAACTGGTTAGGTTTCAGCATTTTTGGGGTAGGTGTTGGTGGAACAGCCATCCTTCTGGGCATCTTGACATCCGATCCCGTTCCAGAAAAGATGGCGCTCGTTTCTGTTTCCTTTTCATCCTTTTCGCCAAGTGTGAAGAGCTCATAGACGTCCTTGGACTTGAAGAAACGTCGCTGTTTGGGATCCTTCAGAACACGATTTGTGAGGAACTGCTTGAAGATTTGCCTTTAAAAAAATAGAATAACAGCAATAACAATCAAAGGATCTTTGCTTTGTGATAATTAAAAATGAAAGAAACCTATCTATAACATTCTTTAGAAATGGTTTTTCACAAGCCCTTGGCTTGCACACACAGGACATAAATATAAAAATACAGACCCCTCTCTAGCAATATAGTAAAACACCTTATCCAGATTCTGCATGAACTGGTTTCAAATCTACCACTCATGTTTCCATCTATTTCTGTCTCCGTCATGAACTCTCACCTATGATAAATCTTTTCTTCAATTGTGCCTGAGGTGAGCAACCTGTAGATCGTGACCTGGCGCTTCTGCCCAATGCGCCACGCACGCTCACGTGCCTGCATGTCTGTGCTGGGGTTCCAGTCTGGATCATAGATGATGACACGGTTAGCACCTGTCAGGTTAACTCCAAGACCACCTACTCTTGTAGTCAGTAGGAATATGTAGATGGATGGATCCTGTTGGAAAATAAGGTAACACTAACAGCCAAAGAATACAGATTGGTTGGTGAAAGTCCCGTCGGTAAATACAGCTGTTATCAAAATAGTGCATACATCCCCCACTTCCCCAGAACATTTGTCTCCATAGTACTGTGAAGGGTAATTTTAGTATACAAGTGGAAAAACCTTGGAAGTTGATCAAATAAAAAATGTATGTCTCCCTCGGTCTCTCTCAGGGATGAAGGTGAACGAAACATTGTGTGGGCAAACATGTTGACAGAGGGATTACTGTGACATTTAGTGTGAAGGTTAATTTCAGTGGACAAGTGGAAATAGGGTACAGATGATCTATGTGATAACAGTAAATTGAAATAATACATGGTCAACAGAGGACACGCAGAGATAGGGTACGGATGATCTATGTGATAACAGTAAATTGAAGTAATACATGGTCAAACTAATGCAGTGTGATATAACAGTAGCAGCAGAAGAGCAGGACCTAGGAGAAGATGGTCTATTGTAGAACACTAAACAGAAAGGCTCTTGGCCGGACACAGTAATAGCAGAACAACAGGGAGGACCATTTCAATACATTCAGCTCTAGCAAGCATACCTTGTTGTACTGGGCAACCAGAGGCTGGCGAGATGAAATGGGAGTAGAACCATCCATACGTAGGTAAGTGTAGTTTCTCTCTTGTACAAAGCTTTCAATAATGTCCAGCATCTAAATTAGTGAAAATAGATTATGAGCAAGTGTGGCCTGAAGCACAGCACAAGGCCGGGTCTACAGTGACAATCACGAGATGACATACAGGGCCTGGCTTTTGGTTCTCTCAAACTTTAGTGTGCTGCATTTATTATTTTCAAAAAGACACAAAGACAGGCACAATCTTTCAATTAATCACAAAATTTCATTCCTCAAAATAAACTTTGGAGACCATGAGAGTTGTAAGCTATTGAAGCACATAAAATTGTGGGCATGACAACTCATTTTTTAAAGTGATTACTCTCTAAAAGAGTCTGGCATTAAGTATTGTTTCAGTCAATATTCACACCAACTCACGGCTTTGCTTTGAGAAAACAGCAGCACCCTCTGACCCTGTTGCTTCCAAAGTTTAAGTAAAGCCTCAATCACGACCATCTTCCCAGAGCGGCGCCAGAAACCATAATGAAGTTCTGGACTGCCTGAGATATCTTGCCCAACCAGTACACGAGGGCCCCCTGTGGACAAGTCTGGATGGTTGCAGATTTTCCTCAGAGTAATAAGTCCTACAAACACCTGGAAATGACAATTAACAAGAATGGATGAGATAATTTTGGCATAATAGGCACAGGGTTAAGTCAATTCCAAACATTAAAAATAAACAAGAACAAATATAGCATCAAGAAAGCTATGGTGATGCAACTTAACTAAAAAAGTCAAAATAAAGATATTTTGTATAAATGAAACCAAGAAGTAAATGTTTTTATGTTTAAAAACTGTTGATTTACCTGAAACTTTCCTGCCAAGATATCATGGCATTCTCTAGAATCCAGATATTCTTTGTAAACTTCTCGCTGTTCATCAGTCAGTCGGCAGAACAGCACCTGTGAAACGACAATCAAACAAGTGGCTGTAAAAAAAACTATCTGTGATTTCATGATTACTGCAAGTTTATTAGCATGAAATAATTCTGCAGTGACTTAAAAAATTTAACTTGTCCTACAATCAAACAATTTAGATAATTTCAAAAAATAAAAAATAAATAACGACATAGCTATGATCACAGCCAATTATTATGAGCTACTGAAAAAAAAAGCCTCAAGTGCTCTGTACTTAAAATCTGTGAAGCCCTATCAAATGGAAAGACGATAACTCACACCCTTTCTCCAATGAGTTGGTGATTCTCACTAAAAGCCCTACCTGCTCATTCTTGTTAGGTAAATCCAAACTAGTTTTGACGTCTGCTTTCATCCTTCGCAGCAAATATGGATTGATGGTATCTCGCAGCACACACGCACATTTATAAGCTGTTTCAACCTGTATGTTAAAAAAAATCATCAATAAGCAGTAATTTACACAAATCCCCAATGACAGAATCTTTACACTGTATCTCTGCATACAGTACCATTCAGAAATGTTTGATGCAACAGTAAGCAGCATTAATATATAAAGCATGACTTCAAAGCAATATTCAACAACTCCTCATGTAAAAAGTTGCTATGTATCAATACATATTTTTGTGGTACATTTCACACATGCTGCAAATCAAAAGGAAAATATATAGCTGAAATGACACCCTAAAGCCAAAGAACATATGTAGAAAATAAACACCTGAACTTGTGTTGCATTTGCATAGCCTCCCTGGACAATAGGAATGGAGAAGTGTGCCATGAAATCAGGTAAAGTTCCCAACTTTCCAGGAAACACAAAGTCAAACAGAGACCACAGCTCCTTCAGGTTGTTTTGGATGGGAGATCCAGACAATATGATACGATGTGGGGTACGGAACTGGAACCATGCACACCACAATACACAATTAATTGTGATGGGCCTTTTTAATATCAGCTTTGTGCATGCGCAGTGTCTGCTGCTAGCAGCCAAACAGGAAGCAGGGGGTTTGTGTGGCTAGTCGTCTGCTTACAGAGTGAAGATGTATGGTAAAAACTTCTAATTGTCACAGCAGTTGATCAAAAAATAAACAGCATGGAGAGAAAATATTTTCTCCCTCACTTTTTCAGTGAGCAAAATATCATGACCTGGAGAAGATGAAATGAATAGTTAAAAACCATTTGAAGAGAAAATTTTGTGCTTACAGTAAAAATGAGTCTAACATTACATATTTGTCACTTTTCTCTGACTGATATATAAAACGTTTTCCACCTGCACACACACCTGTTTACAGCACAGTGTGATCTGTGCATCAGGGTTGCGAATCTTGTGGCCTTCATCCAATACGATGTAGTGCCAGTCATAGGGCAGCAGAAGCTCTTGCTGTATCACCAGTGTGTTGAAAGAGGTCACCAGCACTCCATTAGATTTCACAACACTTCGAACCAGTTGCGCCTGTTATGAACATAGTGCACAGATATTCCTCATCTCTTTTATGTCTGCCTGTTTATAATAATAATAATAACAATAACAACAGAGAATTTGTAATGTGTGGTACCCCACCTTGTACGGCCAGGCTAAATGCGCCTGACAGAATGAGTACATAAAGGGACATGTAGACACGTGCACAGACAGACACATGCCAACACAATACACTATTAAGCCGAGAAATTACCAATCACGAAGAGACTAGTGGAGCAGCTTGTCAAGATACTGCATATACAAGTGCAATTTTTGGTCATGTTTGAAAGATTGGACTGTGTTAGTATGTCTCAGATGATAGGGCAGTTAGTTTCATAGTGGGACAGAATAGATGGCGAAAGTGAGTTTGCCATATGTCTGTGCGTATGTGGGACATAGCTAACAAACGATCATCTGAGACGATCATCTCTTCAGTTAGTTTTGCCAGGATTAAAATCCATCACTTCTCAACACACAAATATTCTGTAAAATGGCTCTGCCCAGGAGTAAACTCATAGTTTGAGCCTCAATATTTATATTACACAAAGAAAAAAGTGACCTTCCTAATGTATTATAGTAGATGGTAAAGCTGAAAGATCACATTTTAAAAAATTAAAGAAAAAAGGTGACCTAGTGTTTCTTTCCCAAACCTCAGAGCCAGTGTAGGATCCAGACGAGTGGAGGATTGCAACGCGGAAATCTGGCCACCATGTGTGGAACTCTCTGACCCACTGGTGCATGACTGTTGTGGGACACACTACCACCACTGGTCCAAGACCCACATAACTTATTAAAAAAAAAAAAAAGAAAGAAAAAAGACCAGATGTGAATCAATTTTCTTGACAAAAAGCAACACTGTAAACTTGCCTTATATGCCCAAATCAAGTATGTGTTACGTAATAAAGATTTTGTTACAATACCAATTTACAATTTTCTCACTTATGCCCTGTTTTACAAGACAGTAAAACTGCCAGTTTTGCCAAGTTCTCATTCACTTGTATCCCTGTTTCTAGAATGTAGAAGGTGACAACACCTTCAGTTAGTTAACAACAGCACTCTTCTTGAGAACTTACGGAAAACTTTTGCTGTGTAGCCGGCTTTCCTTTAGAGCAGCAAGAAATGTGATTATTTGAATTGTCTTTCCTAAACCCATTTCATCTCCAACGATGCCCCCTGCCTGCTGCACGTGAAGTTCCCACAGCCAGCGGACAGCTGTCTTCTGATATCTGGTGCAAGCGCATACACATGCAGAAGGTATTCGGCTGAAGTTGAATAGTTATTAGCAATCTGTTTTCAAGAATCTTTCAACTGTTAAGGTACTCCTACTTCTTAAGCAAATAGTTAAATAACTACATGTATACCAAGTCTGAAGTAATGATGCTCTCACACTAAGATCCATGAGAAAGCAGAAATATGCAAACACATGCGTCGTGCTTCACCTACCCTACATCAAAACTGTGCATTTAAAAAAAGAGGAAACAAAACAGAAACTGATTGACATATTTGAATACAGATATAGAAGTATGCATGTACATAGGCAAGAAACAGAAACTGCCTGGTATATTTGAATACAGATATAGAAGTATGCATGTACATAGACAAGAAACTGAAACTGCCTGGTATATTTGAATACAGATATAGAAGAATGCATGTACATAGGCAAGAAACAGAAACTGCCTGGTATATTTGAATACAGATATAGAAGTATCCATGTACATAGGCAAGAAACAGAAAATGCCTGGCATATTTGAATACAGATATAGAGGTATGCATGTACATAGGCAAGAAACTGAAACTGCCTGGTATATTTGAATACAGATATAGAAGTATGCATGTACATAGGCAAGAAACAGAAACTGCCTGGTATATTTGAATACAGATATATAAGTATGCATGTACATAGGCAAGAAACAGAAACTGCCTGGTATATTTGAATATAGATATAGAAGTATGCATGTACATAGGCAAGAAACAGAAACTGCCTGGTATATTTGAATATAGATACGGAAGTATCCATGTACATAGGTGCACAAGTCAAACACACATCTTACTTGTACAGTCGTTTCCATATTTTTCCAGGGACAACCAATCCTCCCTCAAACTCTTCATCCTCCCCACTATCGCCCTCCTCTTCAGCTTGCTGCTGCTGAATCCTTCACAAGTAACAAGGATGTTTACAATACAATGACTCAGAAATTTAATCCAGCTGCTTGTGGTTAAACAATCTTCTATTAAACATACCTTTTTGAGGAACGTTTTCTTTAAATATACACCAAAAATATCTTCTAGCTGCAAGAAGTATTGGTTGTATACAACATGGAGTTTAGCTCTGAGTCACTCGTAAACACTGCAATGAAAATGTCACCAGTTACCTTAACCTCCTCATATAGTAGTTTTCATCGGCATCATCCTTTTCTCGAGAAATGGACTGATCACGTTTTCATTTAGAGGGTAACACATCCTCCTGATCATCATGTCTGTAAACTTTGTTAGTCTTCTTCACCAACTGCTTGCCTCTCATCTTTCGCTTTCTCTCCTCACCTAAATGTGAAATTCATAACATCAAGTCAATAATGAAAGCTGTCTAGAAGGGAACAGTGTAATAAAAGGTGTTGGTTACAAGGAAGGAGGAGAAAAACTGGGAAAAAAACCTGATCGTCCTGCTAACAGGTGCAACAAGCAGAGATTGCATACGTGCCAGATGTGGGATCTAAACCCATGACTACTGTAATGTGTGGATGTTGTTGTGAGTGCTGCATTCACTCATTCGTGCATACATGGAGCCCACACATTGTCAAGCTATGCCGACATCTTTAATCCCAAGAACATCGAGCCAGCCTCTCCTTTAGTTTCGTACATGATACTGTTACAACTACTGTATTGGAAGCAAGCACGTTACAACTTTTATGGGTCAGTGCAACAAAATCAAATAAGATTTGCACATAAAATGGTTGATAATGAATGAAATTGTACTTTTTTGTGTTTTAGAGACACCCATACATTTCTGTACCGATGTGCAAACAGAGTATCCATATCCATCAAATATGTCCTTTTTTTACTGAAGTAAAAAAAAACCAAACAAACAAACAAACAAACAAAAACCCAAACAAAATGACCAGCTATAAAATGTAATATTTACTGGTTGTACAAAAACTTGTGAACATATCTGGTATTTATCAGTCTGTATTCTTCAACAAGGAGGGGCAAAAGCACTATTGGATCCAGACTAAAAATAATGGATAAGACAGATTACCTTCAGATTCATTGTCTGTGTCTTGTTGTGACAGATGGCATTTTTCATCTGGCTGGTAATCTGAATCACTGTCTTCACGAATCTGCCCGTCTTCACCATAATCTTCTCCACTCATCTCACCATCTTCACTGAAGTTGTGACCTATACGACAGGGCTTCCTTCGAGACTCTCTATTCATGTAGTCAACTTGCTTATCACAGTTTCTTGCATCCTTTTTATTGAAACTGTTGGAATGCTTTGTTCTAGAGGTAGATGATGAGGAAGAGGAAGTCTGTCCAGATGATCTCTCAAAATGGCGTCTATGTTTTAAGGAAGATGAGAGGTTCTTTTGCACAGGTTTCTTTTTTGCATAGTTGGACTGCTTGTCCAATAAAAATTGCTCAAAAGCTGAGAGTTTTGATGCTGAATTTTCACCCTTTGTAGCAGGTCCATGCAGCACTGTGCCAAAGGGTGTCATCTCTCCTAAACGGATCATCCTGTCACGTTTGGACTCTTTCTTTGGTCTCCCATTCAAATCATGAGAAAGAGGATCTGCAGTGAGATGTTGAACGAAATGATTTGATCAGCATCTTCTCATCACATCTGAGCATACAGAAAGCACTGAAGTAAAAAAAAACAACAACAAACAAACAAACAAAAACCCAAACAAAATGACCAGCTATAAAATGTAATATTTACTGGTTGTACAAATGTAACAGTTATTAATATGGTTAGTACTAACTTTTTTTTTGGGGGGGGGGGTGGCTACAGATATAACACTATTCATAAAAAAAAACTGATAAAAATACAAATGACCATCTCACCAACTCATTTTCTGTTTTAAAAAATTGCACATACATACTAATTCATTTACCTTCTTCTGAATCTGCTGCATCTTGCTCAGCTTCCTCTAGTTTCTTCATTCTAGCCAATGCTGTCTTTTGGCGAACTTGCAGAGTCTTCAGATGGCTCATCTGTGTCCAGGGTAAATAAGAGACTATTGAAAGTGCTATAAGGCTTTTAACTTATGCTAAGAAGTTTGTTTCTTCCATGCACTCACTTGTTGTAATTAACTGATGCACACAGGCTTTAGGATACTGGCATACCATGATAAATACACACAAACCGGCATCTTACTCTTGTTTCCTTCTGCTTTCTTATAGCTTGCTGCCGATGCTGAATTTCTCTTGCTGTTGCATTCTGGTGTTCCACAGCTATTTCTGCTTTTTTAATGTGTTCAAGATCACTTTCAACCAGCCTGAAATTAAGACGTGTTTTAATATATATATTTATACATGCATCATGGAGTTTCCAATATAGTCATATCTGCACATACATTCAACCGCACACAACGAAACTCTAGGCACAGTCACATTCCTTTCAGCCATAGACATACATAATAACACAATATGCCTATATATGTTTAAGTGTACAGACATTTCCCATTCCACTTACATGGTTGTGTCAATGTACATGTGATTCGGCATATGAATGCTGTCAGTGCAGTATAAGGTAACTTTAGCATTTGTGCAGAACATGGATACATTGTACCCAGTTTCGAGACTCTATACCACCTTCTCACTGTCCATTTGCAATATGACATACCTTTTCTCCCAGCTAATGGTACAGTTTTTTTCATTTTGATCTCATTTTTATAACTTTGTTATCCTAATGATATAAATCAAGCTTTGTATGGTTCTTCATTTTCTAGGGAAACAGACTAAAAGCACACACATACTAATGTGCCTGTCTCATGCAGTTACAATGTGAATGTCAAATGTAGGCATACTTCACATCTTCCTCGATGGATTTCAGTTCCTTCTGTAGAATCCTTTTCAAACGTTCAGATTCTTCTCGTGCCATGGCCTGATCCACCTGTTTCATCACCCCTGAAACCAAGTGATCACACGATCACAGTGCCTTTTGGCCTGTTACATGTTCATACTGCATTTACAGTGTTTTCTGTCTTGTTCCAGTGTCCTAAGATTATAAAAACTTACAACCATGGACAAGAACAACCAAAAACAGGAACCTCACTAGTGTTACAGATGCTCAGGCAAAGACTAAAGGACAGAAGGCTTTCAGACAAAAAGCAACAAGCATTTCTGTAAGGTAAGCTGCTTTTTTAAATAAAAAAATTATAATGTTCTTCTGTTTCATAAAGTGTAGTTATGGACTCAGCAAAATTTCAAAAACTCCTAATAGACTGCTTTCAAATGTTCAGGGTTAGTAGTAGAGGTACTGGGGAGGGAGCTGAGGGGAGCGACAAGGAACTTCAGTTGTCTCATAGTAAAACAGTCTTCCTCCCTTTTCAGGGTAGAAGATGAAACCACTCCATCATCATGTCAGCACACCTTCTTCGAACTCATCCTGATTGAAGACACTCAGACCCAAAGCCTCTAGGTCTGTGTCCTGCTCACCGAGAGAGGCCTTAGGAATAAGTCCCGTGTCTACCTGCAAAAGAAGAATCATCTCCATAAGTTTTTAAAAATCTGTTTTGTCTCACTGTCCACATGGATTTTCCTCAAATGTAATTTCTGACTCCTTTATTCCTTTTTTCTCCAGTGTCCTTATACATTTTTTAATCTCAATAAATATTTTCAGTCCTTTAAATGAACCCATGTTCACTGCAGCTACTTCCTAAGGGTTTTGAAGATATGCATAATACAAGGATACTATTGTACAACGACCATATCGGTCTTCTTTTGTAAAATCCACTTTAAAACAATTTCTGGAGTTTCCAGTAACATAGTGGACGCAAGAAATGGCCAGCTTATGTTTACCTTAAACAGTCCATCCTTATCAGCAAGTTCTGACAAGCCCTTGACATCATCATCATCGCCATCCATCTTGTGTGTCTCACTCTCTCCTGGTGCTCCAAGTTGGGGACTGGAATCCATGGTGATTATTTGTAATCACTCTGTCAAATTGTTGTGTTGCAAAAGGAGTAGCTGCAAATCCTGCAATCCTTACGAAGGCTGGAAACCCATGTGAAATAATATTTATCCAGAATCCTCCCCTTATTGGTTTCCTTATTATATATATATAGTGGAATGTAGGAAATGAACTACCGCTTAATAGTCTGACATTTGTGTTGCATAATCAGCTTTGTTACTTTCTGATATGATGCCGTTATAACGGAAAATGCATGCGTTGTGTGTGTTTTAACAAGTTTATGCTTTAGATACTTATTAGCAACGCGCGTAGTGCCAAAAAAATAATGACCTGTCCCACAATACCTGGTTTTGTTCAACTATAAGCGTCATAGAGTGCACTGATTTATCTAATATCTATCACTACACCAAAGGTATACCTAACAGCGATGTCGTTGGCTTCAAAACAACGACTTAACTCGCCACTTATATGAGTATATCATGATATGTATGATCGATGACACAACACGCGTAAAATCTATGATCAAATACACGTTCATAGTTCAATGCTGCATCCTAAGAAAACTAGTATTGTATCCAAACTAAGCCATCTCGAATTTGAACTTTGTATTTGCCAGTAACCCACGTCATTTCACCGCTCAAGGCAACACACTCTTCTGCTAGGCAGCCTGAACCTTCCGAGCGGAAGTCAGGGATTCCCTAAGTGTACTGACGTTGCTTGTCTATTTTTATTATGAGCTTGCAGAGTTATGATTGGTCGATAGTATTGCAGCCCCAGGACAGCGCCTGTTGGCTCCCCTCGTGTTATTGTGCAGTATTATTTCCGAAGTAGTTTTCGTACGGTGTCGATCTGCGGCGTTTGCACTCTTTCGTTTTTCTGTAATCCTTAATCTAACTGTAATCCCGCTCCAAACTCTAAACGTAGTCCAAAACCTAAATCGGAACTGCTCAAATTGGTAATTTAGTTAAAAAATTAAGTTTTGTATTAAATCGATGGTCTTTAAGCCCTGATAACACAACGAGCTTTTTTGATGAGTTAACTCATAACTGGCATCATAGAATAAACACGTTTCGACAATGTGCACAGGGCTGGTGATGGGGGATTCTAACGTTCCATTCCACTCGAGGCAAAAAAGGCAGTACATGTATTCTATACTAGATATGTATTCGAAAGAGCTGTACAAGTCTTATTCAGCAGCAACTGCAGTCACTTTCCGCTGCAACCTCGACTCTTTGACCCGAACTGTTTTTTTACTTATTGTTCGATCTCACTACCACAACATCCTTCTTAAAATGAGTAGATGTGCAGTCATCGCTTATACCCACGTAAAAAAATAAACAGCCCAGATTTTTTACTGACCAGTAGCGGACAGCTAGTGGGCCGGGAACCATGGCCGTTTGCGTGTCGTCTCCACACGTACATTACCCAAGACATCACCACTGGTACGACAGGAAAGCCAGCCTTAACTAGAGTGGGTTCACAGCTAACCGCGGCGTAACTTCTTCGAAAGACTAACAGCCACCAAAGCTGTCGGCACTATTTGTAGTCCTTTCCTGTTGTTCGTGCTGTTGGCGGCATCCATGCAGTATGCCATTACCCTCGAGCAAGGTTAGGTACAATCGGTGTTACGAAGGCCCGCGAGTGGTTACTATGTGTGCTTCGGGACTACCCAGCTACACAATAAATGACACAATTTGGAGGTCATGTGTATTTATTTTGCTGTCAATCAAGATTACCGATGAAAGAGCGTGTGAAAGTCTTAGGGTTCATGGCGTGGGGTAACAAAAGTATAATACCAACACATTATACTGATGTTTTATCTTACAGTTCTTGACATTTTAATAGTGTTCAATAAAACATGAACATTGATAAACGCCAAGAAAAATGATAGTATTTTGGGGTGGGGGTGGGGGGGGGGTAATGTTTTTGTTTTCCCCTTAGAAGTAGATTGAAAGTTTTAGACTGCCTCGGTGGTCTGGTGGTTATTAAAGCGTCCACTTCCGAGGCGGGAGGGCAGTAGTTGGCATCCCGGCTGTCATACCTAAGGCATAAAAATTTACAATCTAGCAGCTGCCCTGCCAGACGCCTGGCACCATAGGGAACAGTACTTGGCCCGGTGTCAGTATTATGTGACTGGGTTGCGACAGCAGTCCCACGTAAACTTTGTCTAAGCAACACCATCCTGATATGCACATAGTTTGCGGCGGGACGTGAAGCAACAAAACCCCACGTGGCCCACCCTAAAAGTATCAGGCCATTTTCTTCAAAGATCTTTGGACTGCAAGAATCATGGGCTTCAAAAAAAAAAACTCTTCAGATCATGGGGGAAAAAAAGGATTAGCTTGAGAATCCTAGATGTTAAAACACAATCAGTGCTGAAGACACATTAAGGAAGTCAGGAAAGTCCCAGATGTTCATCACATTTTATTAAGTTAAGGATAGCTTCAAAAATCATTTATAAACAGAAAATGAAACATAGGATTGCTTATATAAGTGTCATCTTTGCAAGGGATTAAATCTGAGTTTGGTATTTGGCCAGCTGAAGCTCATGATGAAGACGGTCAGCATCCAGCTGTCGGAAATAGGCGTCATTATCATCACGGAACAGTTGGGACTGAATGTCTTTGATTTCTTTTTCCATCCGGCGTCGTAGTTGGCGCTTCATTCCATCCAATACCTAGAACGACAACAATTGCACAATCATTCCAATTTAAAAACATTTGTGTTCTTTCAGGAAAAGAACACCCACACCCACATCCACATACACACTCACACCCAGAAATTAAACTTCAGAATGCCCTTATTGATTACACACATATACACACACAAGCAACCTGCTTTTCTGCATCCTCAATTTTTTTAATGGTCTATGAATAACTCCAACAAGAAGTACTGGCAGCACTCAACATTTGATAATTTAAAGCGCTCGGTCCTCATTTGTTCTCTATGGTCTATGAATAATTCGAAGTGTTGCACCCAAACTTTGCAGGCACCCCAGATTCACATGACCGTGCAAGATAATATTCTGCCCTGTGATTATAATCTGAGGTTGCAACATGAGCAGACCTTACATCTGAAAGGCCATAATTCTCATCCTGTTAATGCTCTTTTCAAGAGGATATATATGCACCTAATGCTGCTAGTGTGCACGGCATACCACACATCCATCCACATTTTACATGTACATGCTGTTTGAGCTCTCTGTAGAGCTTAATTTTGTTGATGAGATTATAGCTGAGAGCCTGTGATCCACAGCACATCTCACTCACCCTCTGCTGGGCTTTCTCCCTCATCAAGGTGTCCTGTTGATCGCTGACAATCTTCTGCACTAGCATGTCAAACTGGTCACGATAACTACAACCAGTTAAGAAAAAGCATCAAGAAGATAACAAAGCATACAGTTTGGGCAATTTGTTTTTGAACTCTAGCTCAGGCTATGTGCCATCCCTTGGGCTGATGAGGAAACAAATCCATCCCACAAAAGCAATACAAGAATGGAGTTTTCTCAGGACGATGACATGCACAGAAGCATAGCTCTATCTTCCCCTAATACTCAGTATGTGACCTATCAACATAGTTATCATCGTAGTCGGCTCTCTTTACTCCGTATGGAGCACAGAGTTGATTACACACAGAGCATAGTCTTCCTTGCTCTGGCAGTTTGCGTGGCTGCCTCCTAGGGCCAGTTTCTTGAACACCACAAGCAGCGAGTCAAATGGACTCAACAGCATAAAATGATGGTACTTGGTGATGGGGCTGTGGTGAGCTAAAGGATGGAGAGAGTGCTGGGGTAAACTAACCTCTGATTTAAAGGAGGGGGAGGGATGCAAACCTTCGTGGCACGCACACTGACCTCGCTCACTGCCTTTAATAATCAGGGCCGCCGGTTGTCCGGCGCACACAGCCACACTCACAATCGTCCGTCACTTAGCTGCGGGGCACTGACCGCGCATCGGGTCACTCACGCAAGACCCGCACACTCGACCAGCCACACTTTCGCTAGTGGGAACACGTCACACCAGGTCAACACAAATACTAAACAATCAGCTACCGCTTGTCTAATGGCTCAGCCCCCACCCACTAGCCTTTCCCCGACTACTACACAACGAAACACAACACCTGGCGTGAACAATAACAAAGAAGAATTTAATACTATGCAAGTAAGTGTGCTCCACAATCATATGTAAGTGAAATTACTGTGGCGATCCCCTTATGCAATACAGACGTGTCTGATAACCAATCAAATACAAGCACAACTGTAAATCTATGGCTCGCCTACGTTATGCTTACAAATACTAATTCTAGCGTTTTACCGGCCTACAACTGACTACTTGCTTATGGTACTGTTTCTACTAACTTGCGCAACACATGCATTAAGTCATACGCGACAGATACCAACGCTACACGTAGCTATGTCTACACTACGAGGCAGCTGCAGGTTACGGTACACTTTTCCTAACGGGTCTACAGCACGACCAGCTATCAGGTACTTAACTGGATAACGATGCGCTGTCCATTGGGATGTGGAGACAGAGGTTCCTCGGCCGAAGACACACACCGGACTTGGCGCTACACAGATTCTGCTCTCCCGTCGTCCCTCTACTGCTCACATAGAACAGGGCCCACTCCTCGACTAGTCGGAATTTACAGGTGTACGAACAAGCCGCCGCGATGCTGCACTAGCCGAGTTCCAGAGAAAGACGTAGGGGTTGGAAAACCCCTACCTTATATTGGCCTAGACGGCCACCTAGCGGCAGACGCGTTATCGGCAGGTGGTCAGATCGTTCGGTCATCCCTGGACATTCGCCACCCCCACCCCCATCTGGGTGGCGGGTTTTCCCCTCTCTGATGTCCAGCGGTGCCGGCGCCAGCCATCAATCAGACCGGAGACCTGTCTGGGTAGCAGGTTTTTCCCTCTCAGAAGTCGACCGCTGCCCAACGACTGACCCCCCGCACCGACCACAGTTACGCAAACTTAGTGGCCTCTGCCTCACTAGCTATTATCTAAGACTCAGGAAAACCCTGCTATCATGGCTCTTGCCAAAATTCCCATGACAGGGGCTGTTTCATGAGGTTCACCAGCCATGCGTACACACGATAACTTCTAGCAAGTTGTTAGTCATTCACGGTGTCAGTGCTGTCCATTTTGTCAATGAACTTGAACTTTCTACAAGAAACGGAATTTCAATCATGTACAGTGCAACTAGTATACTCCCTTGTTTTAAAGCTGAGATTAGTTATTAGACCTACAACATTAAGTTTACTTCCTGACACTAACTTTTTTAAAGGTTAAGAAGTTGAGAAAAGCGATTAGAATCAGTATCCTCAGTGAAATCCTAGTGAATTTAGAAGAATGACACATTCTGGCAGAATTATTATGGCATGTGAAATGCATGCCTTATCCTAAAGAATTATCCAAAAGAATTATGGCATGTGAAGACCGTGCCTTATACTAAAGAAATCCAATTTTCAAAGACCTGTACACGAAGAAGTTTTTGCAAGGATACTAGTTTTCCATGGAGTCTATTTCATCTTGTCTCCTCTCAGCCTGTTTTTCTCTCTGTTCCTTTGCATATCGGCGGATTTCTTGGATTCTC
>SMGT01006415.1:0-14094 GCA_004794575.1 Lanistes nyassanus
ATGCGGCACTTGTTGATGTAATGTTCCACATGCGTGGAGATGTCGTGTGGTGGTTCCCGTGGCCTGCGAGGTGCGAACAGTCGGAGAAAGATGTCGTCTGTCGTCGAAGGGGGAGGCTTCGGCACTGATTGAAGTGCAGCCATCCACCGTAGGGTGCGGAAAAAGCGGTCGCAGTCAAGGAGTGTTTGGTAACGGCTGGTGAAAGGCCGGAGGGGGATAAATTTCAGGCCCTTGGCTAACACTGATTTCTCGGCATCAGTCAGGCGGAGGGTGTCAGGGATACTAGGTTCGAGTGTGGGGGGTTGGAGGTGGTGGTGGGGACCGAATGCAACGAGGCCACGGGGAGCGGGCTAGAAGGAGGATTTTTTCCTGACCGGCAACGATTCTGTGTGAGTGTAGAAAGCTTGCGATTTTTAGTGTAAAGGCATTCGCGGTAGACCAGTTGATTATGTGTGTGGACTAAGGAGGTAACTAAGGTGAAGAAAGGAGGAGGGAGGAGAGAAAGTAGTTGTTTTTTGTAGGTGGAGCGAGCAGTGCGGAGTGAAGTGAGTTTGGTGTCTAAGTAAGAGATGTAAGATCTTTATGACATCTGTCCCATTTATTTTTAAAGTGTTTTATTGCTTACGGTAGATTTACCATTCTCGCTTACCATACTTCTTGCTGCAAGATAGATGATATGATACGTTCGAAAGAAGTGACGAGATTAGTTGCATAAACTGCTTAAACCCCCCAACCACTACTCCCCACCTTTTCCACAGGTGGTGAAATGGTTTGGATTGATTGAACTGCTTCACTTTCAGAAGAGGGTTGTGATAAATGTAATGATCTTCGTGCCTCAAAGTTTATAAAACATTACAACCAGTGAAACTAAGCTAAAGTGTCTCAGTTCTGACTACTGCACATTTATAATTACATACAATCCAGCCGTCAATCACATTAGAAGAAATCGGAGCCCATGTGCAGTACGTCGTCCTCGACTGGTAAAATACAGTATCTCCCTTATCATGTGTAGTCTGAACTGCAAGAAATGCAGTCTTGTAACACCTACACGCGTCTCTTTCTCTCAATATCCTCCTCTCTCTCTATATATATATATGTCTGTAGTTAGTACTTGTGAAATCGTTTAAAATATCTGTGTACTTCCTAAGGTGCCCCTAGAAGAAGATTTCAACATTCTATCGACCTACCCTCAACAGCTTTTGATGGCGAGACTGCCATGCTGCAGTTTGAAATGATTGCTTATCCAACTGTGCGGGTACAGTCCGTAGTTTTCAACAGTTCCTCTCTAAATGGAAGTTTCATCAAAGACGTTGTCTTGAAGGATTCCGTGAAGTCTAACTGCATAGCTCGAAATGTCTTCCTGGTTACCTGCACCGTCTTTCTGACCAATAAGTCGGCCTTCACAGCAGGAGTTTACGACATGACCTTCTGGAACGGCTTAGGAAGCCTGTCTTTGACTTATGAGCTTAAAGAAGGAACGGCTTCAGGTAAGATTTTCAATAGCTATTTGCACACCTACCTGTCTGTGTGGAATGCACGCGTTTGTATGTAAATCAGCAGCTGCATGTAGCTTGTGTTATGACGACTATGCATCAATACATACATACGTCTAGATATGTAAATACGTGTACATACAAAATAAGTGTACACACATATAAACAAGCAAAATATGTGTGGCTGTAGTCTTACATAGATATATATATAATTTATACACACGCGTTCGAGCGTGAACCACATAAAGCGGAGAAAGGGCTGGACAAACAGACAGACAAGCTTATATGCATATTCCCATACATATACTGCTTTCATTACCAAGTGGTGAACATACATTACTCCCTCCTTGCATAAAGTCGTGCAGCGAAGAAACACACGCGCGCACGCACGCACGCACGCACGCATGCGCGAGCAAACGAAAATGGAAAGAAAAAGGCAAATTTCAAGGACCAGAGCTGCAATTTGACCCACACCTAGGTTAGCAGGGCTGCGCGAGCGTTTTTACCGCCTGTCCATCTGTAAAAGTGACTGTAAAACACACAGGGGGAACTGCCCTTACGACTGCTTTTATGAACGGAAGTGCTAATATTAGCACTCGATAAGCCCAGCCTTTATACATATGGAATTTGTGTTTAAACCAATTTGTATATATGAGTACAACCACAAATTTTCAGATAAGCCATTCACGTCTTTTCCAGTTTTTTTTCCAAAAAGTATTCTTAAGGGTGAGAAATGTGACTAAAACACACTGTTTTGCAAGAAAGCATAAGAATAAATGTTCTGTTTTACAGGAGGCTCAAAGCCAGACAATGCAAGCTCTGTAGCTGGAGAGGTTATTGGGGGCGCTCTTGTCCTCGCGTTGATTATCGGCGTGTTCATTGTCATCCTCAGACAATATAGTAAGTTACCAGGGACTGTTTTTGAAAACAAAAGATACGTTATGGAGTGGAAATTGTAAAGCATTCCAAGGATTTCTAAAAGTTTTGCAATTGCATTTCTGAATGAAAGTATTATGTCGTCTTAAAGTATTTACGTATTGTACATGACTAGGTTGTTCATTATTATATTTAGTAGTCATTCGATTTCTCATAATGTAATAAGAAGTTTGAAGAAAACATTTGAAAAGCAGACATGAACTGCCACTTTAGTTGCAGCTGCTAACAATGCTTTCAACGTTCAATCTTTATTTTGTAATGATTTACTAACGTAGGAAAAAAAGACAAGACCAGTGCACTGTGAGTACGGTTTGGTTTCTTTAGCATGTTAATTAATTATATAGTTTTGAAAGAGCGTGAAAGACAAAGTATCGAAAGAATGAAAGGAGTAAGAGAGAATAAGAGAGGCAAAGGCCTAGTGGTGCTTGGAAGACCAAGCTTGTTTAAAGAAAACCCGCAGATTTGATGATTAACGTTCAGACCCTCTGGGAGTAGGATAAGCGCTAGTAACCATTTTTAATATATATATATAGAGATATTTAATTTTTTAATTTCTTAAAACGGAAGATGGTTTAGAAATGGCGTCACGAGAGCTCGAAGCTCGTAAGAGTAGTTACCCTTTGGATATTGTAGTTAACAGTGACGTTATCAGAAACGAAGGTTTCTTAAGGAAGGAAGAAAGGACGGAAGGACAGACGGACGGACGGACGGACAAACAGACGAACGAACATACAGTGACAGAGAGACTGAAAGACAAGCAGACAAGGGAGGGAAACGGACTTGCTGACGAACAAACAAGGGCAGACGTTTATTTAATATCTTTTTTATTTAATTTTTATTTAATTTTTATATATAATATCTTTTTTCAGAAACCCCATGGAATCGACTGACATGAACGATACACAAAAAGGTAGAAAACCTCGGATGTCGCAATTTTATGCTCGGCTTGTATTCAGTGGTAAAAATGTGACGTATAGTTTTTTTTTAAATGAAAAGTTTTTGTGCAGTTCGATCTCAAGACTCGACAGTGACCCGGATGATGTAAGCACATACATGCACGCATATACTAACACCCGGACACACCCATACGCATCCACATGCATGAATGCGCATTCAAAAACACGCATGCACACACACACACAATAACCCCCCCCCCCACACACACACACACAAATATACCCACGAACGGGCATACACACGCACAAACACAAACATGCACGTACGCACGCACGCAAGCGCTCACACACGCACACTGACACGCACACACTGCAAGGCAATTAGGCAATATTCAGACAAACAGCCAGGCAAATAAAACGACAGAGTATCTTAATTAGAAAATGCATGGCGGATGTGAATGATAAATTTCTGAATGTTTCTATTGCCTTGCAGGCTCAGAAAACTTGTACGACCTTTTACAGCAAGAAGATGTGAACAGTCCTTCTGTATACCAGACGCTTGGTGGTCGTCACGGGACTTCAAAAGACCCTGCAGATCATGACGGTACACTAATAAGTACTCAATTGTTACTGTTTAAGTAATCGTCAAAGAAGAACAGAAAATGGAGAAATAATATATAAATGGTGTGCTAGATATAACCGGTTAAATGCAAACTCGAACCTTGCAATAAAACTACTTGAAATGACTTCCACATTTGTATTTTTTAAAAAGTAAGTTAATGTCCTGGAAATTATTAAGATTTCTATCTGCACGACTCAGTCATTCATTTAGGCCTTACGGACTTACACAGAAGTTTCATGTTATGACTGTCAGCAGCTAGTGCACTAGCTTGTTTATTTTTCAACGACATTATTACTCATCTTTAAACAGCGACACATAAATAAATAAATGTTAATTTCCTGAAATGCTATCATCGGTTAGGATTTACATTGGCTGTGGCACTTCAGACTCATTGAAAGAAGTGAAGAAATACAATTACTGAGCCAACAAAAATGTTTCTGTTGTTTTAACGAAATATTTTCCAGGGAAATCGAGTGTGTACGAGGATCCCGTTGACACCCAACCACCGAAGCACGTCACAGCAACTCACCAAAGGGACACAACCTCCCAGAAAGATACGTGCCTGTAGACTTTTTTTGGCGGTTGTTCCCCTTGTTGTGAGAACAGTATACTCCGACCGACGGCATGTCCACGAAGGATCACAGACAGCATAAGTTTGTGGCTCTGTTTTTCAACATCTGAGCAGTATTTCAAACTTGTGGCTAAAATTTACTGAGCCGCATACAGGCAGAATTATTACCAGTAATGAACCTGTAAATTCCTGCAGTCGCCAAACCATTGTATATGCGTATCTTTTACTCCTCTGGCACGGTCAACACTTTTTTTTTGCAGAGAGCCCGGATAGCTCAGCGAGTAGAGCTGGATATATATATATATATATATATTCGTAAAAATGGGGATCCGGAACCAAGAATAGTTTTGGAAAGATATATCTGGCATGCGATAGTGCATAATATTTAGAGGAATTTATCAGATGTACACATAACCCCGATGGAATACTAATGAGGAATCCATCCTGGTGCCATCATAATACATAACTATGTTGTATACGTTTTCTTTCGCTTATTCATGCACCTCCGGGGTTGAAAATAAACCTTGCTTTGCCTTGCTTGTCTTGCCGAAAGGGCTGAGATCTTACTCGTTCTTTAAAAAAAATTGCTGACATTGTTTTTTTATAGTAAGGTTTGTTTATTGTAAAAAATGTTTGTATAACGCAATTATGAAGTAACACCGCCTACACAATCTGCATTAAATTTAGCTTTCACGCCCCGGCGTTTTGGGAACACATTCGGCTGTCTGTGGATGCCTTTTCAATAAAGCAGTCGCTGAGTTCCGAGTTAAAACACAAAATTAAGCTGTTTGCAAACATGCCTTGTGAGACTGTTAATAAGTACATCAAGGAAATGAAAATGTCGTACTTACCCACGCAGTGACTTTCGTCGAAGGAAGAAATTGCCGCTTTCTGTAGCGAAAACTTAGCAAACGGCAAAACTTCCTCACTAGTTCCTAATGTCGCGCGCATTGAATATAGCCAGATGAAGTATTTTCGATGAGGTTAGGAGATCGTTGTGTATTCTCTTAGCATTTAGTTCTTGCAAGTCCATGAAGTATCGGGCAGGGACAATGAAAAGTTTGCGGTATAGCTTCTTCACTCTGAGGACAGAGTGCGGGAGTGAGAGATATTAAACTTTGTTGTGCTAGGAGACGGATAACAAAAGATCAACAACAAATGAATTTCAATGTGTGTGTGTGTGTGAGAGAGAGAGAGAGTGAGGGTGACAGGGAATTTGAGGGAGAGACAGATGCACGCACGCACGCACGCCCGCACGCGCACACACACACACACACGGCATCTTAAGACAGGTAGGTGCAGTTAGCTAGTTAGAGTTTTTTGTGTACGCGTTAACACACTTAAATAAGAACTGACTATGGAAAAAGTAAACACTTTCAAAATGAATAAAAACAAGACCTTACATCTTTTACCATAGCAACGCTCTTTTCTCTAATCGTTACCACTACCTCACCCCCCCCCCCGGCTCCAAGTTCCTTGGAAATAAGACTTACTCTAATGGAGAGGTACGAAGGATATTAAAACTGAACCTTACCCATGACAACGAGCGTATAGGTGGCGCTCAAGACAGCTGTGTTATTCCACATCAAAATACAGCTGTACGTAGTCCCGTTGTCCGTTCTAGTAACTCTCTCGAGTGTCAGTTCCGATGAGTTCGTTTCCTCCCACATTAAGAACCCAGGCGGATTTCCGAGGTCATCAGCATCACAGTGACATCTTAAATCTTGACCTTCCGGTATAGATTTCGCGCAGCTGTAGGAAATCGTATCTCGAGGGCGACCTGCAAAAACAGACGTTCCACCCTCTCCCATTTAGGAAAACAAAAATAGCAGTTCTTGCTGTCGGCATGTGCGCCTATAATATGGAGATTTTGAAAGTAGAGATTATTTCTACAGTTACATGAATATACTGTATGCAAACCGATAATTTCCGCCTAATAATCAGTATCGAACTAACTTTTTTCTTTCTTTTTTTTCACAGTGCATAAAGAAAAACTTTTCTGGAAATTGGGTTAGAATCTCTGTAGACCTTGATACCACACGCCATATTTGCGACATAATTCATCCGAACCTCGAGAGTCTGCATGTGACTGGAATCCAAACTAACACGCAGATCTCAACATACAGGTACATGATGCTACTTGACGTAAGCAACAAAAATGTACACACGCTTGTCGTACTTGAAAAAAAATCATCACATCCAAAGAGTTTATCTAATAAACTTGAATTAAACTCACGTATTTCATTATTTCCAATGAACACAGGTGAAACGTGTACTGCACCAGGAAAAATGACCACGCTGTAGTTGTATTTTCCTTCTTGAGGAAGCAGGGCGTTCATGTGGCAGGTTCCAGAAAAATAGTTGTCAGATGTTTCAAACGCTGGACTGGCTGACATGTTAAATCGTCCTACTGTTTGCGAAACTGCAGGATTTTGCTGTAGAAACGTAAACACAAACGACTCGATCTGAACCATACACATGAGGCAGGCCGTTGTAGAACCTGTCCTGTTCATCGTTTCTGTATCCGGGTCAGCTTAAGGGCGATTACTTATATCTTATACAGTACCTACAACGAACATTGTTAGACTCGGGGACGTTTTCATTTTAATTCTATTCACTTTGGAATAATTTTATTATTATTAAAAAATATCTGTCTCTGAGTTGAGAAAAATAGTATGTGACAGTTCACACTTCACTAAAGTTGCTGTTAATACACGTGTTAATTTATTTAAATTAAACAATGGACTGCTACCTAAGTAACATAACAGTAAGTATACCTGACTAGTTTGGTACAGAAGGCAGTAATATCTTCCACGTGCGGAGCGAGCCTTAAGGACTTCGCACCATCCATCCACTGACCACGTTTTTTCGTCAAACTGTATTTCGCACGAAATGCCCTCAGCTGGGTCTGAAAGACATCCAAACATAACTGATTTCCTTTTCCATCTTTATATATATATATATATAATCGACCTTTGTACTATTATTTGACAATATGCATGTGTAACAAAAATGAGATAATGCGGATTCGCCTTATGACAGCAGACATCCTGATGAAACAGGTCAACTTCCCAAACTCCAACCGCTGTACTTTCCGACAACTAGAATTTCTATTAGGATCGAACCCTAAAAGTAGATCTACTGTGCTTGTAAAATGCAGGCATTTACGCTCGCATGGACATACACAGGCGCACTTACACAGGCACAGTTTGGATATTAATGTACGTCAAGAAGACAGTAATATTACGCTAAAATGTACATTGAAACAAATCGTAAAAAGAAACTTACAAAATTTAATACTTACGAATATGGTCGAACGGGCATCGTTTTTCATCTAGTTTCGATTCTTGTGAAAATGCCTGGCATATCAAATTTGTGGACTCGAAGATCAGCTTCCAGCGAGCTGCTGTCTCATTGACGGAGAAACCTGCCGTCTCATGGCTTATGCTGAGAGTGAAAACTGTCCTCAGAAAATCCCAGCTGCAGGTCGACTCTGGTGGTGGTCGGCAGGTGCCAATAGTAATGTTCTCACTCGAATTCTCCAGTATCCACTGGACAAACACAACAGTTGTCGGTCCTGAGCAAGTGAAAGTGTTGTTCTGTTTTCCTTCTTCCACTTCCAGGTAACCATCGGATGATTCACAAAAGTTCAGTCCTCCCTCTGAACAGACAGAAACCATCGTCGTTATCGCCTTGTTGATGGTGACGAGGACGATATTTTAAAAAGACGATGATGATCAAATAACCTTATTCTTCTATTCGAAGTTCCAGGCATATGGCTATGGTGCGCGAGCGCATTCATAAGACCGCACGCACCCCCTCAACCCGGTCAGCGCACCCACGCACCGACGCACCGACGCACCGACGCACCCACGCACACACATGTAAATATAATAAATAATGTAGATTTTTAACGCGCGAGAACACACACACACACACAAACACATACATACACACACAGAGGGAGAGATGAACGCAACACTGACCGACAGGTTAGGATATAGATCGTCCGTCAGTCACAGGTGGGTGGAAAAGTATCATAAGAGAGGATGAACAGAGAAAGTTGTAAGTTAATGCAGACAGGCAATCGGGACGTCAGTCAAGGTACTTTCGGAAAAGAAAAGTTTTCAAGTTTCGTTTGAAAGTCTGTAGTGATGGGGAGTGGCGAATGTTGTGGGGAAGTGAATTCCATTGGGTGGATGCCGAGAAGGTGAACATGCGCTGTCTGTATGTTTTTGTCCTGATGCGGGGTACTGCGAGAATGCGATCGTCGGAAGAGGAGCGGAGCTGTCTCACTGGAGTGTAGATTGTAAGAAGTTCTGAAAAGTAGCTGGGGCATGCACCGCTTAAGATATTGAAACAGAGAGTAGACAACTTGTACTCGATGCGAGCCTGAATGGGGAGCCAGTGCAGAGTGCGGAGGAGAGGTGTGGCATGGTCTGTTTTGCACGCTTTCAGGACAAGGCGAGCGGCCGAGTTTTGAAGTTTCTGTAACTTGTGTAGCAGATACAGAGGACAGCCGGCTATATATAGATATATTATTTGCATTTACATACACATGCTTTTCCATATATAACAGCTGTGTTATTGCGTAATAGGTATTAAAAGAATTCGCTTCTACTTTCTCAGAACATCCTAGGAATAGTTTACTTATGCCGTTTAAAAAAAAACATTAAAACTTACCAACAGTAATGATCAAAAGTGTCGCCGTAAATATTCCAGTGAACTCACACATCTTGATGTATCATCCCAGATAGCTTACAACCAGACGGGTTGGAAAGTCAAAGCAAAAATGGTGGTCGGCGCCACAGTTTTCTCTTCCTCTATCATACTTTCCACTTCCGCTTTCATTTTTCATGTCCCTATTCACCAGATTGTCGCCCCTTTTTAAGTTGAGACGTAGTCTATTTTAAAAATTGTAAATCTCTTAATACGATTTTCCTTCTGGGCAGGAAAATTATAAAACATGACATGCGTTGTCGAAATTCTTTATCATTATCTAGCGAGTTCTACCATGATCTTGAGTCTCATTCTAGAAATATCTCCTGTTTTACGCCAGTGTAGAACTTCATGACGTGCATGTCTACTTACAATTCTGACCCACATGTTCCACTAATTTTGGATTATCCTTCTGTAAGGTTGCTCACATCACAACGATGGCTGCAACAAATCTTTAGATATTTAATAATTTACATTTGTTGTAAAATATGAGCCAGAATTGAAAAGACAAAAATCCGACACTTGTTAAACTGAGCTCGATTATAGTCAAGATGTATTCAACTCCCGAAGTAAAATAAATAAATAAATAAATAAATAAATAAATAAAGTGTATATTTTTTTTATAAAAAAATCAGTTAGCCGATGACACTGCCATTCTAGCTGGAGGTGGATTGGGCACCTGCTGATAAAGCAGCAGAAAATATCACCTGCACAGTCCTTCACTGAAACTAGAGGACAACGTGAATGGAGGCAGACCAACGAACACCAACGAACACCTGGCGCCGCACACTACAAAGAGAACTGATGAACCCGAATTGCAGCTGTGGTAACGTCCAGAAGTTGGTCCAGAACAGACAGGGGTGGAGGACATTTGCTGCTGCCCTACATGCCACTGGCATAAAGGCAGTAATAAGTAAGTATTCTAGCTGGCATTTAAATAATTAAATGGGAATAATTATCATAGCCCTTTAACATCAGTCAAGGGTGTAGAAATTAAGCTAATTTTGAATAGGAAACAAATGTGAAAGTCCAGATATCAAGAACTCAATTTTTTTAAGCTCTGCGTTTGTGTAATTGGGATGAGGTAGGGGTGGGCAAGGGTCGCGAGTTGCCGGAACTTTTGTTTTTCCTTGTGAATAGTAGAATAGTAAAGTTTAATTAAATAGAACTAAAACTGTTAGAAAAAGTGATAGAAAGATATTCTAGCAAAGCACACACATGTTCGTACACACACGCACAAACCTACACACACACACACACACACCAAAAAACCAAAATAAGCAGGCAGCAGGCTTCATGCGATTTTGATGTATTTCAATTATGAACATTGACAACTGGTATCAGTCTTCTTCTCTCTCTCTCTCTCTCTCACACACATGTATGTATATATACAACTCTGACGTATATATACATCTCTGACGTATAAATACAACTGACATGCATGTCACAAGAGTAAGTCTCAGTGTATGTGCGGCTTGTTTTTCTTTTCTGTCTATACTTGCTGTATGCTTCATTTATTTGCATTTACATGTACTGCTAGTTTATCCGTGTTATATCTGTGGGAGGAGCATTATTGCCTTCAGAAAAAAATTTTCTCTTAGCAGCGAGCATGGCACAGTTTTTGTGTTGTGGCATTATTATATTGTTTTAGTATACTTTAAATGCAGTTTCTAAAAAGATTCAATACATTGCAGCTATGTCACTAAAAACAGTTTAAATGTTTTAAAACATGTATTTTGTATCAGACTGGTTTTGGTTTGGGTTTTTTTTTTGCTGCTTGGCAAGTAACTGGAAGAAATTTGTCTCTCAAGCGATTTGTCATACAATCCTTCCTTTAGAAAGTACAGTGCATGAACTGATAGCTAGTATTCAACGTAAAATCAAGGGACTTGTTTATTAACAAAATTAATGAGGAATACGAGCGCCTTCTTCCACGACAATAGGGAGTAGTGGACACCAAAATTAATAATATAACGAACCCGATAAGGATCGCTTTCAAATTCAAATGCGATGATTATATGGCACACACACGAATATGAATCTGTCTTACGCACTTTGAAGTTTGCAAAATGATGTCAGCTGGAAAATCTGTATGGAAATTCTGCGACTTGCGGCGAAATGTCTGTTCACTGCAGCCGTCGGCACTGTATGGAACTGTTCTAGGGAACTCACCACCATTTGGAATGTCTGCTAACTTCTGCAAGCGTTTCCCTTCCTTCGCTTGTTGTCTTGTGTGACTCGACGACTCGCATTTGGGAAGTGACGTAAAAATTGTAAAGATAAATAATTAAAACTAATACCTGGGCTTGTGCAGTAATTTTTTCTTGACCATTTAAATTACTGAAATACAGAGGTCAGCATTTCTCTTCACTGTATGCATCCAGACAACGAAAGTCTGCTATATACGTAGGCATAAATGGTATGTAGCTTCTAGTGTTAAGGTTGTAAGAACTCCGTTTTGATTTGCAGATTCCTACACCGTCTGAAACAGATTTAAAAGCATAACGACGTCGGGTTAGTCCCTTGTAGTTACTTCATTTACACTGAACACAATTATCCCAACCATCACCACCTACCTACCCCTCCAAAAAAAAAATGCAGATGAATGAAATATAAACTACCTTGAAGAAACCTATTTTCCTTTATTGCCAACTTAGAAAATTTGGAGCAATGTTCTTGTCATGATCATTCATTGTATTTACTATAACGACTGTAAGAAATGGCTTCTAAGCAATGTCCATAGCTCAGATATTTATCACTAAGCCTCACTTCACTTTAAGACTGTGTGTATTAAGCGGAAAAAAGTGTGAGGTCGCGTTTGTATACATCTACAATGCATGCATTCATTCATCTCTATCTAGTCATATAAATAACTAACTGCATGTCGACAAAATATTGGTAACTACTTACTGGATAAGGTAACTCAGGGAAACACCCGCCAAGCTAACAGAATGGAAGCGTGAGGAAGATCGTAATGACCATTCCTGGTGTGACTGCAGTAACGACTCCATGTACACTGCTCGCCGACCCGATAACTCCAGTAGTGCCTCGGTGTATGGTGTTCTCTGACTCTCTGACTGCAGCAAATCACACACAAAACAGGAATTGATTAGATTATGCAAGTATCTATTGAAGCTCAATAGATAAACAACTCAGGAAGACAGAAAAAATCAGTATAGACTGCTTTTCTATCGCCTTGTTTCACAATTATTTGCTTTTTTAAATTGTTGGCAATAACCACGGTATATTTCGTTGATAAATATTATTCTGATCATGATCTAGATTATTATTTAAATGTGTCTACCTGTAGTGTTAGACAGATGCGGCAGAAATGAATACTCTGCGATATTGTTAATGCCATTTTGTTTGGGCTGGAACAGATAAATATATGGACAAGTTTTATTACAGCGCTGCTTAACAATCATGCACAGTAAACAGTAAGGGACAGAAAACGTGAATTACTCCTCTTGCATTCTTCAGGAGGTGTTTAATTTCCGCTTCAGAATTTCAGATATGATATCCTAGCGTTATGACGCTTGATGCTGATGCAAGCACTTCTATATTAGAGACAATAATTTCCAAAATGTCACAGAAAATGCTTACGGAATTCGATTGCCTGGCATCCTTGAGTAGAGTGGCTAGTAAGAGGTCGCTCACCGAAGCAATCTGGCCTGCATGTAATAGACCCCATAGTGTGCACAGCTTCGTTTGCCACAAATGGACACAGATATGTGTTGATATCACCTGAACTACTTATGCATCCAGAGTTCCCATTTGTGTTCTCCGTACACCTACCAGGATATGGTGTCGTGCACAACAGGTCCCATTTACCAATATTACTAGTGAAAGAGAAGAACACTTTAGATGGATCTTCTAAACAATTTGCACTGGAAAGAGCCGTGGTGTTAATCAAACACTTAATAACGATGACAGCCCCAGTATTGAAGTCGTCTGGACACTGTGTTGTAACATCAGCTTTTGCCATGGTGGCTGAAAACAAAATGAGGAAAAGAAAAGAGAAAAATAAGGTTGGCACTGCGAATAATTGTAAACAAACGTACATTTTATTTATTAGGATGATATTTCTCACGCGCTCTGATGTTACATATAACATGCCTATAGCAAACGCTAAGGTAGTAAGAGATAATACCAATGCTGCTGTTTCATGATTACATGTGATTACACGGCAGGACAGAGAGGACTGGACAGAATCAAGCACATGGATGGACTTTTGATACACTTCTTTCCAAGGCCTCTTGGGACAGACTAACATTTCTGATCCACCAACACTTTAGACGCTCGTGTCTGACTTCCCGTCAAAAAAATTAGAGCACTTTACAAAAATAAGGAGTTGGGCGCGCAATAATTGATTCAGTGCTAACAGGAATTAACGGGACTGTGATATCACTGAACTTGCATAATGCGGATCTTTCAGAACCGGCACCGTGACCTAAACGCCGGTGCCAGGCATCAAACGAGGTAGGTTTTTTTATTTTTTACACACTCACGCACACCCTGTACAGAAATATGCAAATCGCTGAGCGCATCAGAGGGAGAGTACACCAAATCCCCTGGAGTGGTTACTGAAGCCGAGTACGAAGTTATCAGCGAGGTGGACACAGAGGGCCAGTTACTGCCGCCGACTGTCAGAATAGAACTGGCCGAGCAAAGCAGGGGCCACGTTCGATCTTGTCAGTCAAAGAGAGAGGAACTTGGAAACGTCACCGGACGGTTGCTGAGACGTATGGGGCGCCAAGAGGGTATGGGGCGCCAAGAGGGTATAGGGCGCAAAGAGGGTATGGGGCGCCAAGATGGTATGGGGCGCCAAGAGGGTAAGAGGGTATGGGGCGCCAAGAT
>SMGT01006415.1:15023-43226 GCA_004794575.1 Lanistes nyassanus
TCCCACGCACTCTTGACATAGAAGCTTTTCTTTTTTTCTTTTTTATTTATTTATTTTTTTACCAAAAATTTACACGCCCATGCTGATGCCCCAGGTCTTTTCAAAACCGAGTATACGGGTGATGGGATTGTGGCTTTATGCAGCAAAACCTATTTCTGTTTTGGTCAGCGAGGCACCAAGCGATCTCATAAGGGTCTCAGCAAGGTTCAAAACCCTCTGTCTCAAAAAGACTTTTCTCTTGTGCTAGAGACTCAAAACAGTAGTAGTGGGGTCAACACAGGGTTTAGGACAGACGGCACCACCATGTACACGTATAAATACACAACACAGAAATTCTCTTTCTTTTTTCTATATCAAACGCATTTGAAGTTATGACTAACAGATGCTTTTTACTAAAACATCATTTTTTTTAAATGCCCGCCGTACAAATGACTTCTTCTACCATAGGGTCAATCATTTCACAAAGATGGTCTAAAAAACGCTGCACAAAACAGGTTTTCCCACTTCCGGTGGGACCTGCAATCAGACCTGTAAAGGGATGCTTCCATCTAGGATCCATGGCACTCTCTGACCTCTCAAACACAGAGACATCTACTTAAAAAAAGAGGGCAGTTTTTTTTTACGATAACCCCACGCCCACGCTCGCGCACTAAACAGTAATCTATCCTCTTCCAGCAACTTTTTTTGCACGCTTTAGGGTCTACGCTGACGTGTAATCTTATCATCTCCGCCGGCTGGCCCCCTCTACACGTCACATGATTCCACTTTGTCGGTCAATCACCCCTACTAGGTCACTCGGTTATCACCCTAGGTCACTCGGTCAAGGTCAGGTCAAGGTTGCTCCTCTGCTCCTCCTCCTCAATGGGGTTCGTTTTTAACCTGACTATACTACTCCTGTAAAAGCGAGTACATAGAGACATAGGGGAGAGAAGGTTTGTAAGTGTGAATGAATACGGATGACTGTCACGAGTTGGAATCTGGTGGGTCAAAGAGATTGCTCCATAGATTATAGATGTGGCCCATCCACGACCCTCCAGACCCTTGTTCAAGACGCCATCTAGCCGCTCACGTCATCACCAGGCCAGGTTAGGTTCCTGTTCACACCTCTAATCAGGGGTGCTGGCTCTAGAGCAAGTGGCAAGCTGGGTTACATAGAGCATTTAAAGGAGTCATCAGTCGATGAATCCAGGAGATCCTTACACTATAATGGAGTTCCATACGTCAGTTCCACGAACACGTACGCCCACTTACCGTACCTACATTTGTAGATGAGAGCACATACAATCTAATCAATATATATATATATATCTTCACAAAGATATTTTCATACACATACACTCAGTTATGCAAAGGCATAAACACATTCATGCACTCATACACATACAAACGCTGACAAAAAAAAACCCCACACGCGTGCATGTGATCGTAATCTTCAACTTTCTGATCGGCCTGCATTAGCAAGTGTCATGCTGTGTTGATAGTAATTTTTTTTAATCCCAACTTTGTTTTATCTCCCGTTATTTTTTGACTTCTTGCAAAGTTAATCCGGGGAAAGAAATACGCCACTCTTCTGAGTGTAACGTTGAGAAAGGCTTTCTCCCCTTACGCAAATGCCTAGAGTATATAATTTTCGTATTCTGTGAGGGGAGAAAGCATCTACTCTTACTGTCACCATATTTCATTGTTAAAACTTTCGGCATCAGACGAAATATTTTACGCACACTTTTTATACGTTTTATTTTCTACTGCTGCCGTTTTCTGTGACCAAAAGTTTTGGATTCGTGTGACGTTACAGTTTATTGTTAAAGTCCAATGTCACCACATGAGGATACATTTGCTGGTTTAATGTAGATAAATGTTGGCTTACTTTGTTCTGAGCAGTAAATTGGAAATTTGCCTGTATTTTCGCCCTTATTTGCTACGATGACCCCCCCCCCCTCACTATGGACAAATGGCGCGCGACTAACGGTACTGTCCATTACAACGGGACTCTTGCAGTTTCGCATTTAAAAATTACTCCAGGCTCATTTCAAGCGTCAAAACATTATTTTAACAATACAAACACGTATGAACTAGTACTTTAATAATATCTTTCAATGCCCTTCTTTTGTCAGTCAATACGAAACTGCAGTGGGCTTGTCTCCGCCGCAGAGGCGTCTTGCGAGTCTGCTGCACTGGGTCAAAGTTGACGCACGCACGCGGGGCAAACGTTTCATTTGCATATCCGAACCTACGTAGGCCACTTACTTGAAGTGGGAGCGCATGTAGGACTGACCTCGAGACCACATGCCCTACGTCAGCCCTACGTGCCGATCGGAAATGTATGTTGGGCTGACACACGAATCCCAGTTACTTTGCTGTCTGGGTCTCTCTCTCTCTCGCACGCGCGCCCTCATACGTCTTTCTTCCCTTAGAGACACAGAGAGGATGTCGCTTTTTGAACAGTGCTTATTTTAAGGAAACAGAGGGCGTACGTTTAGCCTATACAGAAATAAATTTCACACTATGTCTTTGTAATCTTACAATAGAAACCATGAGAACAGGCTAAAAAGCACAATATTAAGCACCAGAAACGTTACACCAGGAATTGAGTTGAAGGCCTTTCTTATGGGAAGCATACTCAACAATTTTTCAAGATGCATATTTACAGCTAATATTTGGGTTTGGACAGTTAATTATTTATGATGCCTTAAATTAATGGAATCCAGAGGTCAGCATTTCTCCTTACTGTATCACACAGATCACCAAATCTTGCCAGTGCGTCGAGGCAGTGCGGATAGATAAAGGTGCAGCATTATCAGCAATTCCGGGGATGGGTGGGGGGAGTATGAGCCAGGGGTGTACGGGCTCCGTTGACGTGACAGAGCAGTCATACATTTGACGCAATAAGTGTAGCCCTCTATAGCTAGCAACCCTACTAGCCTGCACAGCACAGATTGCGAATTAAAAATCATAACCAAAGTTTGTGGCGAACAACAACATTGGCTACGTGTCCCGCCGCGGGCGCAGTATCAGAACGCTCTGTTTACAAACCTTGTCGGCAATGTTCTATACCATCCCTAATTGTTATGGTGTGATGTGCACGTTCTTTTAAAACGTTTGCTAGTTTCAGATACTTACAACGAAACAAAATATTTCTATCACATCTGCAGTCTCTTTAGATTGCAAATTCATCTGTTAGCTTCAGTTACTGACAACTAACATTTCTATCTCATCTACAGTATCTTTCAATAGTAAATGTAACAAACGTCTATGAAGATCAGCTCAGTAGCTAGACATGATTCTCCGCCAATTTCTGTTCGTCTTCACTAGCATTTCAACATGAATGGTTGAGGCCTTAGAATGATACATCGAAAAACAATACTGCCTTTGATACCAACAGATAGTAAGAAGGCAAGTTCATAGGCCCAGGGTTAATCAGCGATTATATGTTTAACACCGGAGGGTCGATCTGCAGCGCGAGCTACGACTCGCGTAACTTACATCCATCTTCATGCAGTCACGACTGGCTGTGACTACCACACACAAAGCTTGTTATTTAACCTAATATTGTTTAACTTTTACAGGCACAGGCATCTGCATACGGCTATGTGTGAGCGCTGCCAGTATCTTTGTTGGAGTTATCTTTCGATAATTTAAGCGCTCTATCCTCATTTGTTCTTTATTAATTACAATTTGCACCTTGAGGATTTCATGTATTTGTCCTATGTTGTGTTCGTCTTTGAATCCTAGTTGTCAACACACGCTTAGTGAGCGGGCTGACTTCATTAGCATGGATTCTCTGTATGCACACGTTGTGTACCGAGGGTTAGCTGTGTGAAGAATAGTGTCATTATAAAGAAAGGGCGGGCAGATCTTTTTTGAGGATCTGCCAAGTTCCTTTCTTTCGGCCCTCTCTTTGCTACGTGTTTAGGTACGGTAAGCTCCCTTTGGGCACAGGCGTCTGCATACTGCTATGTGTGAGCGCTGTCAGTATCTTTGTTGGAGTTATCTTTCGTTTAACTTTTACTGATTATTGCCTGAACCTCTTTTCACACGCGATTGAAAAAAAAACGGAAACACTTACCTGCCACGATGTTCATGCTTAAGATCAGGAAACAGAAACAAGAACTTTGTGTAGTCGTCATTACGCTTCTAAGGAGTATGAACAAGACACTTTGAGAAATTAGTTTTACACAGAGGTAAACTGCTCTGCCAACAAACAACGGAGTGATAGATGGTTGGAAGACACAGATCGCGCCCCCTGCACCCGATAGCTGACCTGCAGTTAGAAACGCGCGTCTATCCCTAGTTTGTCCCTGTTTGCAAGGCGCGGCTTATAGTTATTTGCATATCTTGGCATAGCTTGGCGACGCGCTGCTTTTTTTTCTCTCCGCTTGGCGAGCCGCGGCAATTTGTTTCCCTCTTGGCGAGCCGCCGCCTGGCGCGTTGCTGGTTTTCAGTTTTCCCGCTTGGCGAGCTGCTGCTTCCCCTCTCCCCCTCCGCTTGATGACAGCTCTTCCCTTTACTCTTTTCTTTACTTACTTGCTTCGCTTTATGCGAGCGCCATGTGGGACAGCAACGAAGGTCCTCTCCCCCTCTGTTCTTGTCCAACTTCTGGATGGTCCCGCAGCTGTGCTTCAGGTTCTTCAGTTCTCCTCCTACTGTACGGTGCCAGGTGTTCTTTGGTCTGGCTCTCCTGCATTTGGCTGCTGTGCAGGTGATACTTTCTCCTTCTCTTCTTAGTAGGTGTCCAATACACCTCCATTTCCTTCTTATGATCGAGGAATAAATGCTTTAATTGTAACAAGCAAGCAGTTCTTCGTTGGAGATGGTTTTTGGCCAGAAAATTCTTATAATTCTCGTCAAGTTCTTAGTGTGGAAACGCAGCTTTTCTAGGTCGCCGTCTGTCATCCTCCAGCACTCTGAGCCGTATAACAGGGTGGAAAGCACACAGCTCTGGTACAACTTCAACTTGGTCTTTACGTTGTACTGCTGGGACTTCCAAACATTATTCAGCATCCTAAAGGCAGTTCTGCCCTTGCCGAGCCTGTTTTTGATGTCACTGTCCGCTCCTCCATCGCATCTGACGATGCTACCCAAGTACGTGAACTCCTGGGTCATTGGAACATCTTCTCGGTTTACCTGAACTGGTGGGGGGCTTAGGATATTAAGTGTCATTGTCAAGGACGCACTCTCACACTCTCCCATGCGCCCTCATGTGTGCTCTTTACAAACCGACAATACTAATGGAATACAAGGACAACGCTTTAATGAACATATGCATTCCGCAACGGTCAAAAATAGTTCTTACATACTCCCGAAAATAATATCAGATACTCAGAGAAAACGCTCTCATTGAGATAATGAGAGGTACAATCACAACTTTCCACACACCAAAACCGGATATAATAATATGACAAAAATCCCTCCCTAAAAACGTTCCTCAACACCTATCAAGTACAAGACTGTTTACAATGCGCAGCCTTAAATTATCTATACACCAAACAAAATAATCCTTTCTTTCAAAATACAAAATTTCTGTCGTTTCTTAGTAATTCAATCATTCTTAACTATTCACATATCCACAGCTACTATATTTCATCCTTCCAAAGTCTCTGTCAGAGGTGTATCTGACGTGCTGTTGTAGCTTCTCTGGTGTTCTGGTTGGTGCCAGGAGACAGTCTGCGACTGGGAAGTGGTGGCGAAGGTAAAACCCTGGCAGTCTGTACACATCAATGGTCTGCACCTTAACACAATCGTGACGCAGCCTTCGTAGCTCGAACCGTCCCCGTGGCCGCAGGGTTTTTCGCCTTTTTTCAAAAATTCATTAAAAAATCCCCCAAAACAATAGAAAAATGATTTAAACATATTATCGAACTACAATAAATAAAGAAAACTCATTTCTTACCGTGTGTCTTGGACCTTGTTCCATAATTTGTAAAATCCTTTGATGGAAACACAACTGAAGTTGAAGAAATCAAAAAGTCCTTGCCATTCCTTGTACACAGTGTCACGACATTGTTTTTCTACACGTGCCGGCACGTTTTTCTCTTCGTAATCACTTTCTTGGGTCTTTAAGGCACAAATACTCTTGTCTTCATCCACTTTATCATAGTAAATTTGCGAAACAATGTCATTTTGCTCTTCAGCGTGTAATTTGAAGAGTAAATCTAGCATTTCTCAAGTGACAGACCACATGTAGGGACACATCTTTCAAGTTATTACCAGAAACCAGTCGCGGCAGTTTAAACACAGAAAAGGGAAGCAACTCGTGAAGAAATGAATCAGCTTTCTAATGCAGGAGTTCTTTACCTTAGACGATTAGCGATTCCCCGTAAATAAATTTTCAAAGTTGCATCGTTTATTTCCCGTCTGTGATAGTAAGCGTGACCTATGCTGTATCGTTTATTTCCCATACACAGCGCCAATGTGTTAATGATGGGTGTGCCCCGTTGTAATGTCTTACCCTCTGGAGACAGGTTAATGATGGACACGAATCGCTGGTTCTTGTCTTTGGTGAGCAAGTTTGGTGTCAGAAGCAATTAAGTTGCCTGGTAGTGTATGTATCGCAGTTAAGTCCGGTCACCCTGTCGCAGACAACACTCTCCGCTGAAACCAACACAGGATCCCGTCCTGCCACCCTGGCAAAAGCAATCTGCTCTCCTCTGCTCTCCTGATGGTCTGCTGCAGAATGTGGTAGTCAAGACTACCCGAAGGATGAGAATGCTGGCAGGATGCCTAAAATGTTCACGACAATGGTGCCTGGCACCTGGCACTTTCTATGCCTCGTCTATCCACTTGCGGGCTTCTCTGACGACCAGAAACAATGCCTGTTTGACGTCATGTCCCAATACTAGTCCGCAGTATGGAATGTTCAGCCTATTTGCACCTTTCAACGTCAGTCACGCCGCCTGCTGCAGACTGGAGTTTACCCCCTCGCACAACAACATCTCATCCAACTCTCTGTCGATGGCCTTTCTGATGACCGCCTTCGACTTACGCTACTGAGGAGCTGCCCCCCCCCCCCCACACACACACCTTGACTCGGGCTATTGAAGCGGCCGTAAGAGAACAGGACATGAACGACTCAATCACCACACGGTTTCGCCCTCACCCTCCTGCCCCACTCCCCCGCACTCTCCCACACGAGGACAGGCGGCATACCATGATTGATATCGACCACGCTCGGTCCCCCACCTGTGCGCGCTGCGGCCAACACGGGCACGGTTGGGGGGGGGAACTGTGTGCGACCCCCCCCCCCTTTCTGCAGCCGCGTTCACCGCCGATTCTGGTGAAGGTCAGGTTCTAGATGTCAGCGGTGTTGTCGTCTCAAAGTTAGATCAGGTATTATCTACTGTTGTGTGTTTGAGGAGGGGATTAAACAGGCTGCATTAGTCAGGTCACTTAACTTGGTGGATGAGCACATCACATCACAGATACTCGTTTAACAAATAAAAAACAATAAAAGGTGGATTTATAGACGCGGGAAGACACCACAAGACAAGGCACAAATATGGAGTCTCGGGACTCCGCCCTTCATGCCCTCGGACAGCAGAGAGCGACGAGAGAACTAAGGAAAGATGAGAGAGTGATGCTTCAAGACAATTTGTTACGTAACTAAATATTATTATTGTACATAGGATAGAACACTTTACCTGCTACGAAGCTTGTAGGGATCAACAGGAAGCTGAAGAACATTTTGCAGACACTTTGAGCTCAGTCCTGCGACAAAACCCGTCGTAGCTCCGCCCACCGAGAAAATGATACAACGTGCGCGCGAGCTTGCCGCCACATGCGAGGCTGTCGCCTGAATTCCTCTGCTTGCTGTCAAAATAAGCCTTAGCAACACTTGAATGTCGGATGCCCATCGGTCAGCTTCATATGTAATCTTATTTATTTGTTATATTGGCATAGTTGAGTTTGATGTCATGAACGACGAACACAATACGTTTTTCCTCCTAGCAATGATCTCGGCTGCATAGTGGATCGTTTGAGCTTTCTTTCTCTAGTATTGCACACTTGAGTGGAGATTTAAAATTACAGTGTTTGTTGCTTCATGTTGACTATATGACTAAATAACTCTCACACATACACAAACATATATATATTTATGTGCACAAAAGGAAATAAGAACAAAGGACTTCATTTTTTTAAAAAATCCCTTCGGTTTAACTGATCATTCTGCTATCCTGTTCAGCAGCATCGTCATGATTGTCTGCAGCAGCTTTAGCTGATCGTGTCTACACTGTCGCCAACCACTCGCGCGCTCTTCGATTTCTCGGTTCGACGGCCGAGTGTTCCCGACGTGTTTATCATAACGGCTTGCACACACACACACACACACAAATAGCTGGCCGGCCAACGTAATCGATAATTCCCGAAGAGCACACAGCTGAGCATGAAAAGTTTATTGTGCGTCGACTCGTTTATTACTGTTGTGTTTATTTTCATATATCGAACATATATCCTCCTTTTACTCTAAGTACAGCGTGGTGTTTGTTTATCTGTGTATCTGCATTATGTATGATGAAATTAATTAAGACGCCTCCCTGACTCCCTGATAACCGTTTATTTGTAGTTGTAGTCTATCTTACAGCCCAACGTTGTTTCAGTCCTTTGTCTCGCCCGGGTCGGGGAGCGACTGCAGATCTTCGGCCCCTGACGCGATCGTGAACCCCTTAACCAACCGAGGCGGGCCTGCTCAGCTCAAGATTTTACCACTTTTACCCTCTTATTAGTGGACTTTTCTGCATAAGCTTTTTACGCTATTAGTGCATGCCTAACACTAAACTATTCTCTCACTAAATACGGAAATTCGCCCTAGAGTGAAGGGAGGTTTGTGTGTGTTGGCTGAGAGAGAGAGAGAGATTTGTGTGTGTGTAGGAGTGTATCTCTAATTACCACTTTTCATCATCAAAATCGCTAAACTAATCCAACAGAGGACATAATAGGATTTCGCACTCCGTGAACTTAATCCCTATACTTTCTTTTTTTGCCAGCACATTTTAACTTCTTGCTAGAGCAAACTAAACGAGATGAGGTAATTTTGAGTCAAACACCGTGTTATTATAGTTACTTCTTTTAATTAGGCACATATATTTTCATTTTTGAAGTTACTAAATACAGTTTCGGTTTGTTTGACATGGTTCTCACGAGATCATTCGCCCTTAAAACTATCCACCAGAATCTTACCCCAGATAATGACTTAAAATTGACAGTTTGGGACTATAAGGAACAGTGCAAGTTGGCCCGGTGTCAGTATAATGTGACTGGTGGGACTGAAGTCTGTGTTGAAACAACAGTCCCACGTGTGGGATCACGTTAACTAAACAAAACTGTCCTGATATACAGCAAGTGATCCGATGGCATCCCATATGTCATCAGACACCATGTAAATTAATCAGAAAGCATGTAACCTGCAATCGTACGTATACATCTAAAGGGATAGACACAGTACATCTTTTTGAGGCTTCGAGTGTTTGTACACTTTCACCAGAGGTAGAACTCTCAGAAAATGCCTGCATTATTGCAAAGAACCAAGCCAAGCGAGGTCACTTCAAGCGGAAGACTTAGTTAACACCATCAAAGATAAGATGTCTTGCCGACAGAGAAACGTGGTGAGCCTGCAGTTCTGCAATGACGTCACAAACAAGGTTTGAAGGAAAATCTGACGCGAGTCATTGGGTGACGGTATTACAAGTCAGGATGTTCCTGTTTCCAGAGCAAAGATGCCTTGTTTGTCCTTCCAGTCCTGAGCTCTTGAAGACGTCCTACTGTTCTTTATTTATTACCAGGTGCAGCAGGTGCGAATAGATACAACTGTCGCCTTCTCCTAGTACAAACAGTCAGTCGCTACGCTCGGCTAAAGACACCGTCGTTCGATCTGTGGCGAGACACCTTGGAACCCTTCATCTCCACTGGAAGGCTGAAGAAGGATGGGTAGTTTTTGCCCTTCTGTCAAGGCGGAAGGTAGTCCAACCACTCCATGGGAGTTTATTTTCTTTGTAACCCATGTTATTGGTATGTACGAACTCGGAATACTATAGTAATGTGTGCGCCTTGGGTTTTCTTTGTTTGTTGGTTATCATCGCCCCTTGGTGACGCGCCTGAGCACCTAAGTGACGGGTGCACCGTGCACCGAGTCAACGGCAGCTGTGGCGTCAGTGGACGTAGCGTATGTGTAACCACTGGAAAAATAGTGGTGCAGTCTATGGTTTTTGTCACCCCCAGCACGAGTCTGAAGTAACGTGGTCAATTTTCATTCATTCATTCATTTCTTTCGTTCTTCCTTTACCCTCAATGGGGTATGAAGACAAGACGAAAGCGACACTACAACAAAGCAACAGAAACGTGAGCAGAAATTCACTAGGATAAGCAATGAATCAACAATCTATCTTAAGAGGGTCGTAAGAGATTGCAATAAAGCGAATAGAAACAAACAGCCAACATACAACAGAGGTTATCCATTTCCACGAAAATCTTTGAGTAGGATTTAAATAAAAGATGATAGCTTTGTAAATGGTCATTTGCTTTATGAGGATAGCAGGCGATGAAATATTTTAGTATTAGGGTGGTTTCTGTAGAAATGAGGTAACCATTTGTTTCGGTCAGCCTTAAATTTATCAAAGCAGAATAAATAATGGTATTCATCACCGATGTCGTTACTTCTACAAAGATGACCGATTCTTTCTTCTCTGTGTATTCTCTGTATTCTGTACGTTTGAACTGGGAAGTTGTTGAGTAAGAGCTGTATTTTGTGATTGCCTGTTACTGTGGATAACAGATACATAGGCGGAAGGCCATCCGCAAGTGTACTTTTACTGTTGACGCCGTGTAATATGTGACGTCAGCGATACTGAAAACGTTGGTAAAGTGTCATGTCACGCCCAAGAGTCGTGGTGTAAACAATTTCTGACTGAACGGATCAAGACTGTTGATACTTTGTAGGAACAGTGGAGACCGTGAGACTTTAAATTGTTTGGTGTAAATGGATTAATTGGGTGTGTTGGTGCAGGCGGCATCGCTGCAATAACTGTTGAGATATTGTGAATCTCTGTTGAGATATTGCGTATAGCATATGTCCGTGGTGAAACGGAAGGTCAAGTTTAACGTTCGAACATTGAGTGTTGTGAAACGATTTTTGATTGGTTTGACTATAATATCGCACTGTGTCAAGATCCACCAGAGATCTCGTGGATGGGGGTATAAACAGTGTTATTGTGAACATTGTAGTCAGTCATGTGTAGGTAGTGTGGGCCGGGGAGTCGTATCCTCGTTATAACAAATGAGCGAGATAGTATTTTAAATACTAATTATATAACCGAGTATTCGCCCGTTTAATTTACAACTCTTTCTCTTTGCAGGCGTTCAGCGACTCGCTATGACGAATTCTATTCCCTTTCCTTTCCTTGTTTTCTTTTTGTACGGCCCGAGTGGAAGAGAGAGAGAGAGAAAAAAAATGGGTGGAAATGGGTAACGGACAGAGACTCCGAGACTAAGAGTTGAATTATTTAAGAACAGTTTGTGCCACTCAAGAACTTAGTGGTTTCTTAAACGCAGGACATCAGGGCTGGTTGAAAGAGTTTCAGTGTATGTCAGGTTGTACGGCAGATTTACGGACAGCGATAAGTACTTGAGTATCAGAGAGCGAGTGTGAGCGTTTAGTTTAATAAATAAGGCCGGGTCCTTTTTATGAAAACTGCATCGTCTCGTTGTCTTGTGTTAGTCTTCGCGAGGAGTCAGATGCAGGACGAACACGCCCACATAACCCTGGTCCCTTGGTGAGTGGAAGGTAGGGCGACATGTTATGAAAGACGGATGTGCAGTATATAGCATAATATATAATTTCTGACAACAAAATGATGCTATATACATCTAACTGTACAAATAAAAAATGGTCACTTAATTTCCTTTCTTTCACTTGTTATTCTTTCATCTTCTTCAGTCTGTACTTAAATATCAACATTTTTGAATCATCACATGTCATCAGTCATAATACTTCAGGTTTCTTCCATTATCTGAAACAGATTTTGTTGCCACATGTATTAAAGTGTACATATAGTGTTAGAAACATGTGTTTACTTCATTTACAGATAAAAAAATGATTAACCCTCTTTAACCACCTAGCATATACCCCGCCCCCGGCCCCCTCTCCCAACGAAACAAAATTGTAGACGACTTAAATACAGATTGCCTTTACAGAAAACATTTCGGTTTTATTCTGACTTAGTGTCGTCACATGCTTGGGAGCCAACATTTTCTCTTAACGCGTCGTTCTTGTGTTCGCTCCACACGACCGCCGTTAAGAGACGAGATGTGTGGAGGAGGAAATTTATCACTGTATTGCTTATGGTTTTCATATAACATTCTCACGGCACACCGCGACCCGAGCCGTCATTGCAAGTAATTTTATGCACAGAACTGAATACGCACCTTTAGGCTTCACTTCATTTCATGGCTGCGTGTCCACTATATTAATTAATGTCAGAATGAAAATGGGATACTTGTGAGTTTGGGTTTGTGTGCACGGTTCATGGGTTCATCCGCATCTAGTCATACATGTAACACACTGCATATCAACAGAATCAAATAACTACTTCCTGTGCAAGATGGGAGTGAGGGACATATTTTGTAAACTCACCAGGCTAATGAAAGGCTGATTAAGATCATTATGACCAGGCTGAGTGTAACTCCTGCAGTTCCTCCATGAACGATGCTCCGGACCCTTTGACTGCAAGAGAACACCCAACAGAGACTGGTTATTCTAGGTAAATAGACACTGCATCTAAATAGAAGAGCGCCTCAAGAAGACACAAACAAAAATGTACCTGTTGTTGTTTTCCCCAAAAATATATCTGCTCTTTTATTGTCACGGACGCGTATGCGCGTAACTTTTGAGTGCATGTATTATGGGGTGTGCGCATCAATGTATTCGCCATCGGCGTAGGCTATGATGGAGGCCCAGATGGTTGTTGTGGGTTGACTGTGACAGTTTGGATTTTTTTGTTTGCTTGTAAGTTACTTTCTGAATGGATTATCCATATACAAGAATTGTGTTAACATGATATAACTTATCAGCATGGTGTATTGACTATTGCCAGTATTGGTGAGTACAGAGAAAGAGTGATGAGTACTAGTGAGTTACTTCAGTCACCAACTGAGTAGTGTTAGGGGAGAAGAATCTCGCTCAGAGAGGGGCGAAGGCGGCAGAGAGAGAGGTGTAGAGTGGTCCTGTGTGGAGGAGAGAGAGGTGGAGAGTGGTCCTGTGTGGAGGAGAGAGAGGTGGAGAGTGGTTCTGTGTGGAGGAAAAATTCTCCCTCAGAGAGGGGCGAAGGCGGGAGATGTGTAGAGTGGTTCTGTGTGGAGGAGAGTGAGGTGTGTTCCATAGAGAACACCAGAGTGTTCTCTGCAGTGCTTGGAGTGTCTCCTGAATTGGAGACTTTGCTTATCTGTGCGACTCTCCAGTGGTGTGGGGGAATTCTGTGTGTCATCCCCGAGAGATCGAGCAGGTGGGAGGATATATATCTCCGTTCAAGCGTTGGAGTATGTTCCTGTGGATATAGTGAAGAGAAAGTGTTGTTGTTTTTTTTTTTGGAGTACCACCCTCACTTGGAGTATTGTTGATATCGTCGTGAGTTTTCACGCTGAAGGAGCGCTTTGTAGTTTACACGTCGAGGATTTGACATCTTCGTCTACCGGCTCCATCTTGGTTGGACCACGAGTCTCTGTGGCGCTATGCGTCAGCAGCCTGGGCAGCTAGAACTTGCTGCGCAGAGATTCTTTATTTTGTAGAAGATCATTCGGAAAGCGGTAACGTCCGCATTTTTCGGTCTTATGTCGTTAACTCCATTCTTCGTGAAAGCAGGGTACCGACTGTTATGACACAAATTTATCAGTGACTGTGGAATTGAGAGAAATATAAACATTTGGGACTTAATTAGTAATGAAACTTGGAGACTGAAAGAAGTCAGACTGTTATGACACAAAGTCATCAGTGACTGTGAAATTGAGAGAAATATAAGCATTTCGGACTTTATTAGTAACGGAACTTGGGGATTAAAGGAAGTCAGACTGTTATGACATGAAGTTATCAGTGACTGTAGAATTGAGTGATATGGTCTGAGGTATAATGTCTTTAAGTTATTAGTAACGGTGGAACTGGTGAAAGGGTTGAAAAGGAGTCATGCTCTATATGCTGTTGTGCGAATGGTGGGTGAGATTGCTAGAGGAATGAGTGTAGATGCAATTATTGCTAGAGTTACCTGGGAAGTTTAAGAATTTTGTAAAATTTACCTGTGTGTAGTGAGATTGCAGAGTGTTGGCCGATCTGGGTCTTGGATCGGGTTCTTGACATTTGTTCTGCTTGAAACTATAGTAATTGATGTGAGTGAATTCTATTAATTTAGAGAATTTCGGTAAACCCGGGGAGTTTAAGAAATTATACCTGGCTGGGGCCTCGCTGATTTTCTCTGCCGGTCTTGTGTTGTGTATGAGTTTTGGTAGAAAGAACACGCTCCCACAAACCCCTCCTGTCACTGATGAGTATGACTGCAGTGAGAGAGAGAGAGAGGGTTGTGACATTTATAATGTTAGCAATAACAACGCTTTTATTTCATCGCTGATGCTTTTTTTAACTCTTTGGCCCCGTAGGGACCCGCAGGGCTAGCAACCTCAGAGGCCGCATAGAGGCCGCATAGATTTAACGTTTAAAAAAAATTACCGCTTAAAAACTACCACACTCACAGCAATATATTTTACATATTTAGAAAGATCTATTCTTCGGCAACACAATGGAAACAATACTTTTTAGTTGAAAATATTAAATACTACTTACTATTTGGTCCCAAATACAGTCACTTTTTACACACAAAACAAAACACAACAAATTAAACCCGTATATCCAGTGTGAACGACGGAAGTAGACCTGAAGGGTCACTACACTAAACCTTGTTTGGCAAGCCGAAACTGTTTCCGAAACTCATTTAGACAGTGCAGGGGAAACAACCGACGAAAGAGCTTCACAATAATATAAGGTTTACCTCCCTTACACCGTTAAATGCGTCGCTGCAAAGTTTTGAATTCGTCGTAAGTTTGTCGACACCGCGTCCTCTAAGCTCATTTACGCCGCCGCCGGTTAACCGGCGGTATAGGGGCCAAAGAGTTAATGGTGCAATGGCTGCATTGCATATATATATATATATTCTCCATTACTTTGACTGGTGTCGTGGCGTTTAGATCCAACTGATTAGGCTTTTCTTCTCGTATTTCAATGTTACGTTTCTTTAGTGATCAAAACTTCAAAATGTGGCATCTACACCATAAAATGTATTCTTCCCAAGCTTGAACACTGTTTTATAAGGCAGCGTACACAATGCAATTTAAAGCTATATGAGTGCTTATATGAATACCGATATAAATATCTGTATGAATACGTGCAAAGCATGAAATTACGTTTAATCTATGTAGCCTAACGGAGACTTTAGACATAACCAATGTTTGCTTTTTTCAGACGTATGACGGAAGAATCGCACTTTCCGGTGGTAAATAATAATAATGTTGATTCCGTTTCTCAAGGCCATTGGCCCATATCAGTAACATAGTAATACACAAAGACCGTTGAATGTTGGGGGGGGGAGGGGGGCACAGTGTTTTCGTCTACTTTACAGCATACTCGTGCTTATACAGGCAGCAAAAACACGGCTGCACTCAACAGTTTACCCAGAAGATGTACTATCATTCATATTATTTTCAAGCTAATCCTAAACTTTACCCTAAACTACTCGTACGCTCGTTTCTCCTTGAGGTTGATTTCTGCGTTAAGTGACTTTTCCTGAATACCTGAATGAAAATAATAGAAATACGACCTGTAGAAAAAAACCACTGCGAATGATACGACTAATAAACTATAAGCCTGGCACCAGGGAATTCAGAGTTTACCTTTGATAAACAAAAAAATATTGCTTTTAATTTAATGTTTTAAGCTGTAAGATTGTCATGAACCAAATTGTCAGAAACCCAGGTTAACAAGCAAAAAACTGTTCTCTCTCTTTAATTTAGTTTATTGGAAGTGTGTTGTTTTTCTGAATGCGTGTTGGTGTTCGAAATTTATTAGACGCCTCAATCCACCCGGAAGAAACACAAGCGTGGATCTATTTCCACCTTTTACTTCAAAACAAGAAGAAATTATTTAAATGAGTATAAAAACACTTAGGTTCATGTCATCATCCCACACACACTAATTAGATCTATTCCTCAGTCACACAATCCAAAAGAAGGTTCTTGGTCCATAAAATGAATACTGTTCCTTTACAGTTCCGCACGTACGAGATGCAATACACTACTACTCACACTTCACTCCTAAATGTTAGTGTCAGACAAGTTCTTGAAAATCAAAAGTAGAAGACGTTTACAACGACGTATAGATAATGGCGATGATCCTGAAGACAGATGAGCTTACTGAAGATGGCGGTGAAATTGAAGACGACCGATGTAGTGGAAGAGAACGATAATACGTAGACGGGCGATGATCCTGAAGACAGTCGATGTTGTAAAAGATGACTATCTGTAGACGGGCGATAATACGATCCACTGGTCCAGTCGTGGTTGACGAATATTTAAGGGTTTTTTTTCCAACGCAAGCCAATATTTCAACGTTTCGTCAATGTAACAATTCATTCTCTCTTTGCTTGCAGTCCCAAGTTGACGTTTCATGTATACTCAGACAAGCTATATTTACTTCTTCACAACTTGTGTTCTTTTTCGTCTGGGTTTCTGGAATCGGGGACAAACTCGGCAAATCCGCGGACTCCTACGTGGTCTGTATGTGCTCTCCTTAGCACTACTGTCCGTAAGCCCTAGACGCTCTAGCGGACGCGAACTCAAATTTTCAACTGGTAACTACCAGAGCTCGATTCTGCAATAGTAACTCGAAATGTGTATCCTCTCGGGGAAATACAGTAATCAACAGAACTCCAATTCTGTTACTTTGGGTTCCAGTTCTTGGACTTGAAACCTATCTCTATACTTCGAGTTCATTACTATAAGGTTCTTGTCACCTTTGATAGCCGACCACGGGCTTGTTACGTCAACGGTTTTTGATGTCACTCCCTAGTGTAAAATGGGCAAGCAAAGTTTGCGGGTGCTGCCGGCCCTAATATACTATCCGGTCACGTGATGTCTAAATCCCATAATATCTGGTTGTTCGAGAACATTCTAGGTTTGTTTCCACTGATTCAGGAATTTTTGTGCCTACGCAGCACCTTTTGTTCTTAAAGTCGCAGTGAAACACATGAAGACCTCGTCACTCTTGACAGTTCGAACTGTCGCTGACCTGCGGACTAAACTCCCTATTTCCTGTCTTTAAAAAAAAGTAAACTGTACTAGGCGATCCTGACAAAGATACTATTTATATAATAATTATTATTTTGATCATGATTAATTGTTGCTTAAATGTGTCTTTCTGTAGTGAAGCTATGACACAAATTTTAACAGTCGCCACAAAAATGAATATTCTGCGATATTATTTGGTGGAAAAAATTCGGCTGGAATAAATGCACATAAGAAAGCGTTTGTAGCAGCGCTGCTTAAAAAATCCCGATCATTAAACAGTACAGGAGAAAAAGAAGTGAATTTTACTTTTTGGGTATTCTGTTGGCGATGTTTAATTTCCGCTTCAGAGTTGTCACGAGTTGGGGTCTGGTGGGTCAAAGAGATTGCACCCTAGCTTCTAGGTGTGACCCGTCCACAACACTTTTGCTTTAAGTCCTTTATCCCCTTGTTCAAACACGCCCGCTCACGTCATCACCCGGTCTGGTGAGCCTAGGTTAGGTGTCAGCGGGTCCACGCCCACGCCTTCTGCCAGCGTGCTGGCTCTATGGCGAGGGGCGAGGTGTTACCGACCTTGGGGCACATTAGCTCCAGACCAGGTGTCAGGCAGCCAGGTGTGGGTTAGGTAAGGACGGGAGATTACCCATCAGAAGGAAGCTGCTACCATGATAGGCATGCATTACTCACGACCAGTCAAGGACAGCACTAGACACACTACAGCTGTAGACACGCTGTTCTTACCACTTAGCGTGTAGCACACTACAGCACTTGCATACAAAACGCATCCGACGTAATCCCCTGCACACAGCAATGATACTTAAACATAACTCATACAAAAGCAAGGTGATGGTAGGAAACCGCAACCTGCTAAAAAAAAAGTGCACGTTATTTATGTACGTAGGCATAACATAAAAAAACCTTACAGAATGTGATGTCCTGACAACCTTCGGCAGCCTCCTTAGTAAGGGGTGGTACAGCACCGCAGCTTGGCCTGCAGGTAATGGACCCTCCACTGTGCACAGTTTCGTTTGCCAGAAACGGACACTGGTATGTGTTGATATTCCCTGAGCTGCTTACACATCCACCATCCCCATTTGTGTTCTCCGAACATTTGTACGGTGCTTCGCACAGTTGAAACTGTAGGCCATTTTTTTAGTGAACCAGAACGACACGATAGATGGATCTTCTGAACAGGGTGCATTTGACACAGCCTTGCTGTCAATCAAACACTTAACAGTGCTGATAACCCGGAACTGAAATTTGATGGACACTCCGTAATAACAGCAGCTTTTTCCATGGTGGCTGAAACCAAAAGAACAAACAGAGAAAATTATGTTGACGGTATGTTCAGTTGCGAACAAAAGTAAACCTATGCTATTTAGGCCCTGTCTGTGTGAGGTCCTTAACAAAAAGTAGTAATATCTCTTACTGTCACAAACTATATACAAGACACTCAACTTTCAACAACTGTCTGACATTACTTCTGTTCGCTTAAAAACAAACGCCTAACCTAGCTAGTCTAATAGGACAGATATTGCTTAAGTGTTCTAGTTATATGCTACATGACAAATAACAGGACAGATGGAAATGAGCGGTGTCCGAGTCTAGGCCTACTATCCTGTGAAAATGAGTACATAGAGACATAGGGGACAGAAAATTCATAAGTCTGTATGAAGACGTCATCACTTGACACCAGTGACACCAGCCAAAGCGGGGAGTTTCAGCAGTGGCCCACAATAAACTTTAATGTTGTTTGTCCATACATCGGCTTGAAGAACAATATCAAGACGGGGGAGAGAGGAAGAAAGAGAGAGGGAAGGGAGTATTTACGAAAACTACCTCACGGTCAAACTTGGCGCAGCGAGCAGGATCTTGACTATCGCCAGCTCTCCTTCAATTATATGGGCAAGACCAGGAGGCAGCGAAGCCGGATGCCCTCATGGTTAAATACGGTAAAGAGCGGTTATGTGACAAAACTAATTCACGGCCTTAGAAATCTTCCCATCCATTGTCGACGCCAAGTCTCACGCGGTCAGATTCTTCCCGTGACGACAAAATTGTGGCGTCGCGATCCCTTTCGATGACGAAATCACCACATGACAGCAAAGGCCGGGTTGCCATGGTGAGTAAGGGTTTAGTTCAAGCCATGTCCGTGGCGGTGCTGTTTAGTTAAGCCTTGGATTTATTACACGAGACTTCATACTTTTCCGTGTCTGCTCTAGGTAAGTAAAAATTCCGTTTCTAGGCACGAGTGTTTAGTTACTAAGCAGTAACCAAGTCCACGCCATGACAACTCGCGTCTGATCGCAAGTCGATGTCAAGTACTGCGATCAGACTATCGCAATCTTCCAGCGGAACACGTCACGCATCAAGACGCTGCCGGAGTAAACGATCGAAAACCGCCTCCCAACGGGAGCAAGTGTTTAATCTGGAAGCTGCGTCGGCACGTAAGCATCTTACACCGTGCGGCGAAACTAGTCGTCTGGTCATTTAGTTACGGACACTGTAGTTGCAACGAGTGATTGGAATTATCTCCAAAAATTTCTTCTTTCTGGAGTGAATGCACATCAGTTGGTTATGTAACATAACGGGCGTATATGTAAGGACTGTCTCTTAGCCATGTTGATTAAAACAGTAGGTACGGTAGTTATGTATGTTCCAATATTTGATTAGAAAAGAATTCGCCCGTTTCTAAGTTATGGAAATTTTGCGTGATCTATTTTTGTCCGGGTCGCAGCGTTAACCGTCGCACAACCCGACACAAGTTTCCGCACTGTTGCGCATAGTTCTGCTGTGTTGCAGGAGGACTGTTTCGCTGTTTCGTTTTTTCGCAATTTCTGCATTTTCGCATTTCGCATTTTTGCACATCGCTACTTCCACCTCCTCCCAATACTTCGAGTTCATCTCATTGCCGTCTTCTTCCATCCACCGTTGTCCTTGCTTCTCCGCCCGCCACACCAGCATCCGCATCGCCTCATCATCGCCTACGCCACAGAATCACCAATCACTTGTCTTCGCCGTCGTCTGACATCCGCACCTCACATCAGGTCCGGACATCGACCACTGCGTCGTCAGTGCGAGGCGCGACAGCTAATTGTGACTGACATTGTGGTCATGTAGACATTTTCACTCCAAACCCATCAAATTGGAACTTTCACGTCACCTCCTCATCTTATCGTTGTTACTTCCATTACTCATCACCTTTTCCTGTTTGTGAGTTTAATTAATTGTGGATTTTCACACGGTCGGCTTTTTGATGAAAAAGCGTGTACCTCTGGTGTGTGATCGTCACGATTGTAGGCTTTACCAGTGGCACTCTACTTTGCTGTAAGTACGGGGGCGCACATTCAGTTTGTTGAACCACACGATAAAAACGTTACAGGTTAGGCCTCAGATTTTGTTCGGCTCCTCGTCGTTGGAGAAGACAAAAGCGTAGCCAGGTTCCGAGGCAGTGGCTACGACCACCTGGAAACAGGAAAAGACCACTGACAAGCAGCGTGTCACGGGCCTTGGGGGCTGCGAGGGCTGGAAGGTGCTGAGTACGCAACTACACATCTTGTCGGGATGGCGAGAGGAGAAGTGCTCTCACAGGCGATGCAACAAAAACAGCAAGAAGTGTTTGTGCGATCGTCAAGAATGATTTTGACGATAGTTCGTCGCACTGAAAGAGACATTCAAAAGACAGAAACGGAAGACTTAATCTGGGCGCGACAGCGCGTAAACACTTCTGTCCACTAGCCAGATCTCCTGCAGCGCCTGCCTGATCAATACGTTCATGCTCAGGCGCTAAAACTTGGATCACTGCGTCGCCAAGACTGAAAGCTCTATCGATTCTCGCGCTCTGCAACTGGATAGCCAGTAGCAAGTCATGTTGTCTAGAACGATGAGATGGGCACAAAGAACAGCATCAGCAACTCCACCTTTCCAGGACCAGGTCACAGCACTGATTTCCACCACGACACAGCTGACAGCCACAGTCAACAGCCCTGTAAACGACACACAGCAGCAAAGAGGCGAGCGGAGATGATTTGCCAGTTTGCTTTGCGAAAATGGCAGGAACATTAAAAAAAAACTGCTAGCAGTAAAAATAATCAAGGAAAGACTTCTATATTTCGGTTGACTCCGTCACCGCGCCTACAGAAGTCGTTTTACGCCCTGTTTAGAACACATTTTTTTCAACAATGAATCGATACAGGCGCGGGCGCACTATGAGAACGCCCTGTTAACAAACCTTGTCAGCAATGTTCTATACCATCCCTAATAGTTGTCCGATTTCGCGTGTTCGAGCAACTGTGTACACGTGGTGACGTGTGCACTCACTGCACTGTCGTTCATGTGTGTTGGTGGGGATACTTTTCCCCACGAAACATCGATCAAACCCCCTCCACTCGCACAACAACATCTCATCCAATTCGCCTTACGTTGCTAAGGAGCTGCCCCCCCTCCTCCCGCCACATTGACTAGGGCTATTGGTGGCCGTCAGAGAGTACGTTGCTAAGGAGCTGCCCCCCTCTCCTCCCGCCACATTGACTAGGGCTATTGGTGGCCGTCAGAGAACAACATATTAATGATTCCATTGCAACGCGCTTTCGCCCTCACCCTACTGCTCCACTCCCTCCCCGCACTCCCCTACACGAGGCGGCATACCATGATGGATATCGACCACACTCGCTCTCTCACCTGTACGCGCTGCGGCCAACACCGGCAGGTTTGGTGGGCGGGACTGTGTGCGTCCCCCATTTCGGCAGCCGCGTTCACCGCGCGGCAGGCAGGCTGGCGCGACAGCAGCCACGTAATTGGCCCCGCCCCCCCAGCAGGGAAACTAGGACCCTCGTTCCCTAGGGAAGCCGATGGAACGAGGAGGATTCATAGATTAGCATTAGGGAGTAGCCCCAGTTCTTTAGTTAGATTAGGCAATCGGACATTTCGTGTCTTGGTAGATTCTGGGGCTGAAGTCACTCTGCTTCATGAGAGGGTTTACCGAATGCTGAAGTATCAACCTCGATTGAGGAAAACTCGTATTTGTTTACAAGGGGTTAATGGTAAAGCATTAGCAGTACTTGGGGAAGTGACACTGAAGATGAAAATTGGGAAGGAATATTTATTGCAGGATTTTGTGGTGGTGAAGGACATAAGCAGAAACATCATTTTAGGTCTGGACTGGATGATCAAATACAAAGTCACTCCCTCCTTTTGGAATGGACGTATGAAAGTGAATAACTCGTACGTTCCGTTGGAAAAAGACGTGCACATTTCTTCTTTAGCCAGGGTTGTTAGAGAGACCATTGTCAAACCCCAGTCTGCTAGTGTGTATTATGTTAGGGTCAAACCCGTCTTGTCAGAGTTTAGACATTTAGCTATTTAGATTATTAGCTTTGTTGATCATTTGACTGGTTGGCCTGAGGTTTTTGCTGTTCCAGATAAAACTGTTAACGCTATTTCTCATCTGCTTTACAACGAGATTTTTCCTCGGAATGGCTGCCCGTTGCAGATTGTTTCTGATAATGGCACTGAAAATGTCAACCACATAGTCCAGGAGGTTACTGAGCAGTTAAACATTCAACCAACACATCACTACTTGTCTGACCCACCCTCAGTCTAACGCTAAAGTCAAACGCTTTGATCGTACATTGTATAATGTCATGGCTAAATTGGCCAAAGATGATTTTTCTACTTGGGATGTCTTTTTCAATCAGTCCTTGGCTGCCATTAGGTTTAGTGTTAGTGAAAGTACAGATTTCTCACCGTCTTTTCTGTTGTACAGCCGTGATGTGGTATTGCCGTTAGATAACATTCTGAGGCCCCCATCCAGGTACATGGGAGATGAACCCCATCGACTCGCTCTCCAAGAACAACATAAGGTGTTCACATTGGTTCACCGTCGTTTGAAGAAGGCTAAGAAACGCCAAGCCAAATACGCAGACCGTCATTGCAAACCTGTTGACATTAAGGTTGGGGATCTTGTCTATTTAAAACACCACCAGAAAAACACCAAACTACAGCCCAATTGGAAACCATTCTTTCGCGTGATTGACCAGCCTACCCCTGTTACTTTCGTTATTGAAAATCAGCTTGATGGTACGGTGCACAAAACACATGCCGAGCACTTACGTAAAGCGAAGGGTGAGGAATGGGACATCCCGCTACTCACTGACGATAGACAAAAACGGTCCGCAACTTATGTTGTTCCCCCTGATGATAGCTCCACTGATCCTAACGCTGACGAGGACGATGACGCCCCCCGATCACTTCGACGTCTTTTTCTTTAAGTTGGTTATGACTTTGTGGTGTCTTTTTATTATTCTTTTGTTATTTGTTATTTGTTGAGTTTTTGTTATTTTATTTTATTTCATTATTTGGGTTATTGATGTATTCGGGTTTGGGATTTATGACGTTGTGAATTCGGCGAATTCACTAATTTTCTTGTTTTTTTTATTGTCTTTTGTTAGTTGTATTAGCATGTGACATTCCTCTGTTAGGTGTTGACTTTTGTTCTGCAGATTCCGTGGTCGTTTTGGTCCGGAGTCTGTTTAATGTGATTATAAGTTAATGTCACATTTGTATTTACCAAATTATCTGGGACGATGTATTCGAATTATTGTGCTACATTGTATTTTACTATTGTTAACGATGTGGTGGAACGGTCCTTGATGGTTTCGGCAGTAGAAATTTTGACGCATATTGTTATTGTTGTATTTTTCTTCGTGAAAGAAATCAGAGTTTTGACCGCTATGGGCGATCCTTAAGGCCAGGGGGCCGTCTATTTTTGCCGAAACACCTCCCCTCCACTCTGATTTGTTTTGTGGGGTGGGGGAGGGATGTAGCAATATGCGTGCCAGGTAGGTAGCAGGTGGGTTAGTGAGGGGCATAGAGTACAGTTTAGAAGAGGACATTCCATCCAAGAGCTTAACACTTAGCAAGCCAGACATAACTGAGAGGTCAGACACACCATTTTAAGTCGCGCAGCACTCAATAACTATATACAAAAGAGTCATAACTCCAAACCATGCATCGTCCGCTAGGGTCACCAAACATGCAGCTGCCCACCACAGACACACGTGCAGATTGGAAAAGGTCAGCAGCAGACATTTAATACTGTTATATAAACTCTAGTGGGGTTAGATAGGGGGAAGGGAAGGAGAAAGATAGAAAGGGAGGAGGGAGGTTTGCTGTGCTTTTTCCGCCTGGTAGGATGAGACGGCCAGAGGGAGAAAAGGACACAGATGGATGTGTTGCGAACCGGGGGATCTAGAGAGAGAGACGACTTATCTCCGTCTGGCTCTCCCCGCCTACGTGACCTTGTAGCACGCACACAAATGGCTCGTGGTGGCGGCCCTCCCCGTCTTCGCACAAATTATCACGACTTACGAGTGGAGACCTCAAAAATCATTTAAAATTATAAACTTTCCCTGGCCCGAGCCCCCACTCCACTCTATCACAACCAATGATAACTGAGAATGATTTTTGAGACAAGAATAAAGAATGCAATTTATTTACAAGGTGATTTCATTTACTATTCTAATAGGGCTGTACCACAATTCCTTTCCACTCATTAACCTTAGTGTTAGTAATGACAAACGGTAATTATTCAACACACTGTCAATCATACGTCGTCCTTATCCACAACCCCCACTCTCGCACTTCACAGAAATAGGTAAGCGTACAATACCGTAGCCCTTCGTGAATCATCACCAGCCGCAATACGCTCTTCAATGGTTTACCAAAAGTTCAACTGTTCTGTCGAAATCCTCCCGGTCACCGGCGGGTCCTGTACCTGTCTGTGCTGTAGGTTGGTATGTGGTCTTGGCGTGTCCTCCGCGCGTCGTGACGTAACTGCTGAAGTTGGTGACCCTCTACACGCTGTGCGTCACCGCCGCTCGTCTCAGCTTCACGATCAAGAGTTCATCATAACTTCTTACCACGAAGAAGTTTCTCCCCATCAATCACACAACCTATGAATGGCTGGTAGTCCCACAACCAGATGTGTCACCATAACCTTTTTCACGACTGTTCTTTGAGGCGGTCGGGCTGGCGGGCTGGTCTTTTGGTGTTGATCGACTTCCACACGTCGTTCACGCTCCCCACGAACCGGCTAACACCATTTACCGACACTCGTTCTACGGTATACACTGATACCGGGCCTGGGCTAATCCTTAGAATGAGTTCAGTAGGTCGAACCTCAAACTAACACATCTCTCGGGTCAAACGGTTATATATATATATATCGTACACATAACCCTACCGCTAGCGATCTCTCCCGTGACTGTTCTTGCTACAAGTAAGCACTGCCGAGACTTCGACTCACTGGCTAACTACCACTGACCGGCAGAATTCCAGATGTAGTCTATCAGAACACCTCCTATGAACTGACGTCTATACTCACAAATGCGGTGCAGGCTTAAAACTCTTTGACACCGTACGAAAAACCGACAGCCCGCTCCATTGGCACTACGTTTCCGCCTTACGGGTCAGATTAAGTCCGTTCGAATTATGATTTTTAAAATTTCATCTGCTAATCTTTTAAGGGAAAGAACTCTTACAATCGAAAGCTGAATCATTTCTTCACGAGTTGCTTCCCTTTTCTGTGTTTTAAACTGTCAATCAGATCCGTTTCCGGCAATAATTTGAAGGGGGGGTCCACATGTGGTCTGTCACTTGAGAAATGCTAGATTTGCGCTTCAAATTACACGGTAAAGAGGAAAATAACATTGTTTCGCAAATTTACTGTGATAAAGTGGATGAAGATAAGAGTATTTGTGCCTGAAAGACCCAAGAAAGTGATTACAAAGAGAAAAACGAGCGAGCACGTGTACTGAAGAGTACCGAACAGACACTGAGACTGAATGGCGAGGACTTTTTGATTTCTTCAAAATCAGTTGTGTTTCCATCAAAGGATTTACAAAATAATGGAACAAGGTCCAAGAAACACGGTAAGAAATGAGTTTTCTTTATTTGTTGTAGTTAGTTAGCAATTTTAAATAATGTTTTTATTGTTTTGGGGGATTTTTTTATGAATTTTTGAAAAAAGGCTAAAAATGCCCCGGCCCCCCGGGACCTACTCTAGGTAGGATTCTCCGTCACAATTGAGTTAACCTCCTTCGCTCCAGTCACGTGTCTCACTACGGTCACTCTATCCCCTCGATTTCCACAGTCGCCACAGTCTTTCTTACACGTCCTTTTATACCACCCGGACGGCTCCAAATACAAACTAGCGTGGGCCACAACGATAGCCACGGTTCATTGTTCTAGAAATTTTCTTCAGAGCCTTCGGTCCGAGGGATATTCGGCTTTGCGGGTTGGCTGACCTCTTTTGTTCTCCTGGCTGCGATTGGACCCGGCCCTTTGGCTTCTTTCGAGTCATTACGGCTCCAGCGTCGGTCAAGCCTTTTGTTGACCTAAGGTCAAGCGGCGCTGTAAGGTCGGCCACGGTTGGTCAACTCATCTACCCTGCCTGTCGCTGTCAGCTTATCGACCGAGGTTCGTGACAGGATGAGGTTTGAAAGTCTGAGGGACATGGAGATTCACTGAGTTTGTAAACCAGCCCGCCACTCTGATACACACCCGTCGATGAATAAAAATTTGATGGCCAGAGAACAAGTGTCGTTGAGTGTTAAAGAAAGCAGTGGTAAATGTCTCGGTGTGGTGCTGTGGCTTCATGCGGGTGCGTGCGTGCACGTTTGTGAGAGGGGGGTTGTTTATTTTGGGGGTTGGGCGAATGGGTGGCTGTGTTTCTTACGGCAAGGGTGTATTCTAAGTCCACTGCTATTTTCGACCTTTATCTGCGAGCTTCAGAATGAGCTGATCAATTGTGGTGCACCGGGTATAGACGTTTTTGCAGACCCCATTGGTATTCTGATATTGATGTACGCAGATGGCATTGCTTTAATGTCAGAATCCGTAGCTGACCTACAGAAAAAGATTAACTGGGAAAATACTGTAAAAAAGTGGGCATTATGGGAAAGACCAAAATTGTGGTGTTTAACTTTAGTTTAGATATTAACTGCAGCAGACTAACATTTTATTTAAACTGTTTGATGGAAAGGTTTAACCCAACCTGCTGTATGGGTCAGACATCTGGGGTACTCAGAGATTCGACGCAATTGAGAGGGTTCAGATTAAAATATGTAAGCTAGTTCTTGGTGTGGGAAGAGATGTTAGGAACAATGTTGCTTTGTCGGAATGCGGTAGATTCCCCATTTTTATTGAGACTTTCTACCGTAAAGTTAAATACTGGTGTACACTTCTTAACATTTCAGAAAGTAGATACCCCAAACAGTGTTATAACGTGCTATAGTTAGTCATCACACAGACTACCTGCTCTTGTCAGGTCTATCTATCTAAATCCGTCAGCCATTGATTCTTTCTAGCTCAATTTTAGTAATCGTTGCAAAGATTTATTATAGCCGTATAATAGCAGTAAGGAGCAAACCAAATTACCTTTAGCTCAAACTCAGACTGTATGGACTTGCTAGTAATTTCATACACCGCCCAGAATGCACACTCTTAGGTTTCCCTTAGCTTCAAGGCTGCGTATATTAGTAGTAGAAGTCATTAAAAAGTGTTAACTTTGGTTTGCGTGTAGAATGAATATCTTCTTTCCATATTTAGTCATACATATAACTAATTGCTGCTTGTCAACAGAATCTTACTACGTACTGTTGACGGTGGGAGTCAGGGGGGGGGGGTATCTGTGTACTCACCAAGATCATTTACTGATATACTGATTAAGATCCCAGTGAAGACCAGGCCGAGTGTAACACTGGTTCTGTCTACGCTGCTCGCAGATCATGTAAACGCAGTAGTGCCTCCATGTTCGCCGTTCGCTGACCCTTACACTGCAGTAGAACACACACACACACACACACACACACACACACACACACACACACACACACA
>SMGT01006416.1:0-32706 GCA_004794575.1 Lanistes nyassanus
TACTGTTAATAATAGCATGGTACAGTAATACTATTAATATAAGCACAGTACAGTACTATTATTAATGTAAACATGATACAGTAATACTATTAATATAAGCATAGTACAGTAGTACTATTAATATAAGCATGGCACAGAACTATTATTAATGTAAACATGGTACAGTAATACTATTAATATAAGCATAGTACAGTAATACTATTAATATAAACATGGTACAGTAGTACTATTAATATAAGCAAAGTACAGTAGTACTATTAATATAAGCATAGTACAGTAATACTATTAATATAAACATGGTACAGTAGTACTATTAATATAAGCAAAGTACAGTAGTACTATTAATATAAACATGGTACAGTAGTACTATTAATATAAGCATAGTACAGTAGTACTATTAATATAAGCATAGTACAGTAGTACTATTAATATAAGCATAGTACAGTAGTACTATTAATATAAGCATAGTACAGTAGTACTATTCATATCACCATGGTACAGTACTATTATTAATGTAAACATTGTGCAGTAGTACTATTAATAACAGCATGGTACAGTACTATTATTCATATAAACATGGTACAGTAATCCTATTAATATAAGCATAGTACAGTTGTACTATTAATTTAAGCATAGTACAGTTGTACTATTAATATAAACATGGTACAGTAATACTATTAATATAAGCATAGTACAGTAGTACTATTAATATAAGCATAGTACAGTAGTACTGTTAATATAAGCATGGTACAGTACTATTATTAATGTAAACATGGTACAGTAGTATTATTCATGTAAGCATGGTACAGTACTATTATTAATGTAAGCATTGTACAGTAGTACTATTAATACCAGCATGGTACAGTACTATTATTAATGTAAGGATGCTACAGTACTATTATTAATATAAGGATTGTACAGTACAAATATTCATACAAGCATGATAAAGTACTAGTAATAAGCATGGTACCATACTATTATTAATATAAACACGGTACAGTAATACTATTAATATAAGCATAGTACAGTAGTACTATTAATGTAAGGATGCTGCAGTACTATTATTAATATAAGGATTGTACAGTACTAATATTCATATAAGCATGATACAGTACTAGTAATAATATAAGCATGGTACAGTAATATTATTAATATAAACATGGTACAATAATACTAGTAATATAAGCATAGTACAGTAGTACTATTAATATCAGCATGGTACAGTACTATTATTAATGTAAGCATTGTACAGTACTATTATTAATATAAGGATTGTACAGTACAAATATTCATATAAGCATGATAAAGTACTAGTAATAAGCATGGTACAGTACTATTATTAATATAAACATGGTACAATAATACTAGTAATATAAGCATAGTACAGTAGTACTATTAATATCAGCATGGTACAGTACTATTATTAATATAAGGATTGTACAGTACTAATATTCATATAAGCATGATACAGTACTAGTAATAATATAAGCATGGTACAGTAATATTATTATCAGCATGGTACAGTACTATTATTAATGTAAACATGATACAGTAATACTATTAATATAAGCATAGTACAGTAGTACTATTAATATAAGCATGGTAAAGTATTACTATTAATATAAGCATAGTACAGTAGTACTATTAATATAAGCATGTTACAGTACTGTTATTAATGTAAGCATGGTAAAGTATTACTATTAATATCAGCATGGTAAAGTACTACAATAATATAAGCATGTTACAGTAATACTATTAATACAAGCATAGTACAGTGGTACTATTAATATAAGCATAGTACAGTGGTACTATTAATATAAGCATGGTACAGTAATATTATCAGCATGGTAAAGTACTGCTATTAATAGCAGCATGGTATTAATATGAGCATGGTACAATACTGTTAATAAGAACATGCTTCATGTTTTTGTTTTGCCTGTTTGTCTGCATGTAAAGGAGGTGGTCTTGAAAGGAATGCACAGCCACAGGGTGCTGCTTTGAGGAGGAGGTAATCTCCACCACAAATCATAACTGCAACATTTGTCATTCCTATCTTGTCATTATTGCCATTTGTCCCTCCCCCCCACACACACACACCTTGCCACTCCTTTTGTAGTCACACATTTTCACCCAGGTTTGGGGATGGTGGGCTTTTGGGTTTTGTTTTTTTTTTACTCGGGGGGGGGGGGGGGGGGGGGGGGAGATTTGCATCTGAATCCTATTTAGCTTCCTTTGTTGTAAACCCATCCAGAGTTGGAAAAACACAATCAGTCTCAGTTTGTTTAGTATTTACCTGGAGGTGAATAACGTAACCCTAGATTATGAAAAAGACCTTAACATCTCAAGTTTGTATTGTTTACCTGTTTTATCTGTCTGGCAGGTGTGACTCTGGGCCAAACAGCGATCTCTCTCAGCTCTAAGACAACTTCGCCATGGAGGGACCCCATACACATCCCCTCTTTTACAGATTGTTTTTAGAGAAAGTGGTGGACTTCTTTTAAGGGCCATACTTGCTCTGCTAGAGCAGTTCCCACTGAAAATTAAATAACATGGAAGACAGTGTTTGTCATGGAACATCGGTGACCTTCATGCTGTGTCGAAGAATGCAGCCCTCCTCCAGTGGGACAGTATGGAATGGACTGATGGTTAAGGTGTATAGAAGGTTGATCCGTACATGCTAGTTTTATGTTTGTTTTGGGGAAAGTGCTTCCCCCTGTCGGCGGTTTCACACTATAGGGGAGAGGGGAAGATGGTGATCAGGGGCTGGGGGCGTGCTTTGATTTTGGCGGCTGAGGTGGTGGTGGTGAAGGCAGCTGCTCTTCTGTGGTGTCTTGGCTGCTGTGGTTTGTGTTGTCGCTGTCCCTGCTGGCTGTTTCCTACTGACCTATCATAAGTGCTAAATGTTGTATCTTTATTGTAATCCACTTTCTTGGTCAGGGTTGAAATTCCCTCCCTTTTTAAAAGACGCTTTGAGTTTGAATTTTTTTGTTCAGATGTGTCTTGCTTCGGGATGGCTATTTACTACCCGGGCTGTAAGTGTATGTGTTGCTAAGATTTTAGTGCCAGTTTGTATTTCTTCAGTTCTTCATGGTTTCCCCTGTCTTTTTTATTTAGGTTGCACTGTAACAGTACGTGCGGTGTGGTAACCCTCTCACCACACCTACAACTTAGTGGAGTTTTGTGTATTATGTGGTATTCGCCTTTTCCTTGCCTGGTTTGTTCTAGTAGATTTCAATTCAGTTAGACTGTTACTCAGTAGTTCTCCCATTTCCTTTCTTGTTCCTTTAGCTTCTTTTTTGTAGGTCTCTTCCCATCATAGTTTGATTGCTGGCTTAATAGCTATTTTCCTTTCTTCTGCTGAAATAGGCATGTTTATTTGGATAAGCTTTATGTTAGGATGAGGTTTTATCACTTGTCTAGCTAGTCTATCTGCTTCTTCATTACCTTTTATGCCAATATAAGAATAAGAAGGGGCCCAGAGAAATTGTACCCTTATTCCTTTATTATGTATTTACTTTGGATTACTTTCTTTGTACACTGGATCTAATCTTTCTGATGACTGGTTTTGAATCGCCTGCAGTGCTGACAGCGAGTCAGAAACAACTACAGGTTGTTTTGTCTGTCTGATTTTGGGTTTGCTGTGTTTATGGCTGTCATATGAAGAGCAGCAAGTATTGCTGTGAGTTCTGCTATATTGATGGTACGTCCGTTCATCCGTACATTATTGACACATTCTCTTATTACGCAAAATAGGCTGAAACATTGATCATGGTCTCCTAAAGCTGGTAAAAAGGGTTTTAATCGATAACATTCTTTTGGTAAGCAATATGGGCTGAAAAATTGTGGCCTGCGAGAATGGGTGAACAGATAAGTATCATCTATGCAGTATTGATACATTCCTTTGTTAAGTGAAATGGACTGAGAGATCATGGCCAGCTAGCATTGTGGAATTGTTATCCACACAGTGGCAATAAACTGTATTGTCAAGCAAAATGGGACCAGAATTCATGATCTCCTATTACTGGTGCACAGAGGGGTTTCATTGCTGGGCAAAATAGGCAAATCATGGCTGACTATCACTGGTCGTCAGACGTGTTTTATTCATACAGTGGTGATACATTCTCCTGTTTAGCAATTTTGGCCAGTAAACTCTTGCCGCCTATAATGGGAGAACACCACACATCAACTGCTAGATTTCACATAGCTGCTACACTTTTTGCTATGTTTTCTGTTGTGGCTTGGCACCAATCTGCTATGGGGAATGTAAAAAGTACAGTTTACAACATGCAGTTCGTTTGGAAATGTCTTTTCGTTGTTGTTTGCTTGTCAGTTGATGAATGGCACAGTTGCAAAACTGAAGGAATGACTTTGTGTAGTCTGGCATGTATGTGGGAATCTTTTTCCCCCTTATTTTTGGCTTGTCAGCTGATTACTGGCACAGTGAAGGCTGAGGGAACAATTCTGCTGGTCTTTTCAGCAGGAGGAAAACGCTGATCATTATTTTCAGTTGATGGATTGTGCATTAGAGTTAATAATTCAGTTAAGAAGCCCATAGGGATAGTGAAAATTGTGGAATTTCCTGATCTCTGGCTGTGAAAAACCATGTCACTTTTGCTGTTACATTTTAGTGCGTGTTAAGGTTTTAGAGGTTATTTGTTGCAGTACATGAGGTCAAAAAGTATTTGTCATGGGACAGAGAAGGTTGTCACAGTAGTGACACATTACCTTGTTAATTGTGGCTGTCCTGCACTGGTGGACAGGAGAGATTACCCCTATATTGGTGATACATTGTCATGTGGCAAGAATTCATTTTGCCTAATGCCAGTGGATAGAGTTGTTTTATCAGTATAGTGGTGATACAAGTCCTGGCGATCTAGCACTTGTGGACAGAAGTGTTTCAAACATACAGTCCTTTTATATTCTCTTGTTAAGCAAAATGGGCTGAAAAACATTGTGGTAGAGGTTTTTTTTAATTTATACAGTGCTTACAGATTGTCTTGTTGAGCAAAACATCCTAAGAAATCGTGTCTGCCAAAAGCTTTTGGATAAAGTAGTTCGTTCTCAGTAGTGATATATTCGATTTATTTGGAAAATAAGTTGAGAAGTCATGGGCCCCTAGTGTTGAGTAAAATGGGCCTAGAATTCATTACTGGTGGACAGAGGGGTTTCATTCCTACCATATTGATGCATTCTCTTATTAAGCAAAATAGCCTAAGAAAAAATTGCCTACTGTCACTGTCACTGGTGGTCAGAGTTGTTTTATTCATACAGTGGTGATATTTTTATTTATACAGTATTAATACATTTTCTTGTAGAACAAAATGTGCAGAGAAGCAACAATGCCTTCCATGCACTGGTGGAAACAAGTGTTTTATCAGTGAAGTGGTGATACATTCTCTCATTGTATAAAATGGGGCAAAATTTTGTTGCTCCCTTGTGCTGGTTGACAATGGTTTTGTTCCTTTATCAGAATGATTGGAAAAACTTATTTGGCGGCTATGGTGAGACATTCTCTTGCTGAGCAAAATGAGCCAAGAAATCATGGGCGCCTAGAGGCCAGAGGGATTTTATTTCTACAGTACTGGTAGATTATATTGTTAATCGAGGCTGCCCTTCTCTGGTTGATAGAGGGATTTTATTTATGCAGTGGTAATACCTTGCTGAGCAGAATGTGGCCACCTATTGCTGATGGACTGAGGAGTTCTATTTCTGTATCAATGATATGTTCTCTTGCTAGCAAAATAGACCAAGAAATCCTAGCACTGGTGGAGAGAGGGATTTTAACAATACATTTTCTTGTTAAGCAGAATAACCCAAGAAGACATGGCTTCTTAGCGCTGTGGACAGAAAGGGCCACTTATTAAGCATTCTCTTGTTAAGCAAAATGGCCGAAGAAATTGTGGCTGCCAGCCATTGCTGGACAGAAGGGAATTATTATTGATGATACATTCTGTTGTTAAGAATGGGTCAAGAAACTGTATTCATGCAGAGCTGGTGGAGCGAAGGTTTATGTATAAATTGTTGATGCAATCTCTTGTTAAGTTAAGCCAAGAAATCGTGCCTGCCTAGGACTGGTTGAATGAGATGTTTTATCGTATAGTGATGATACATTTTCTTCTTGAGCAAAATAGGCTGAGAATTCATATTCACATATTACTGGTGAAAAGGAGGTTTTAGCAATAAACCGGTCATTTATTTTCTTGCTGAGCGAAATGGGCTGAGAAATCGAGGCCGCCTGGCTCTAGTGGAAAGCTGTTTATTCATGCAGTGGTGATACAATGTCCTGTTGAACGAAATGGGCAGAGAACTTGTGGCGGCTGCCTACTGCTGGTGGACAGATGGTATAACTATACATTATTAGTGTGTTTTCTTGGTTTTTGCTGTTATCATAATGAGCTGAACTATTGCTTTCCTCTCATAGTCATATTGGTTATATTATCTTTTCTTTTTATAAACAAGGTCCATGGAAATCCCAAAGATTTATGTGTTTGTAATTTTTTTTTCACCTCTACTCTATATAATAATGTGTTCTTAAGGATACTGGATTGTGGTTGATTTCTGTAATGTGATCTACATTTCATATTAGTGCAGTTAATGTGTAGATGCACAACGTGCTGTACAATTTTTTCACAGTGTTTGCTTTTTATATACATTGTATTCTTTATATGTATTTATATTTTGAGCAGTGCCTTTTGCATTTGAAGAGTTGCATATAGAATTGTGATTGCTGTACCATGATTGTACACTGGTTGTGTTCACACTCTTTACTAAGTCTACTAACAGAAGCATTTGATGTGCACTCACTTTTGTAGCATATGATTGACATTAGGCTTGAATTAGCATGATATAATACTCGTTCTTTTGGTTATTTTTCTAAAATTGTGTAACAAACAAGGTCTTTAAAGATACCAAAGTTAGGTTGTGAATGTTAAAAAGTTTGCATAAAGAGTATCATATATTAATATAACGATGAATGTTTGTTGCTGGGTGTGTTTGTTATACAAATCCTCACACCTGAACCGATCCACACCAAATTCAGCACGCGGGTTCCTTTTCATCGGCAGATGGTCTTAGGCTATATTCAACCCTGTACCTGTAGGCCTAAACAAAAAATGTACACAGCGATCAGCGTGCAAGGGAGATCACCACACAGTCTTTTCCCTTTCATAAGAGTGCTTTCCCTTGCCTCGGTTGACGAGCCAAAACGTAAGTCGCCGTCATTAACTGAATCGCGTAAAAACAGAAGGTCACATAACATTATATTAGCAGACGTGAATTTCATCAGTGTTGACCCTTGGAATCCATCACCCCTTCTCCAAATATTATCATGTTTGAACGAATCCCACCCCTTAACACTGCTCTATATTCGGCTGATAGATATTAGTGTTAGGTAGTTTTAATTTTATCATTCTTTGTGTTGGTGGTGTTTTTTTAAAATGTAAATTAACGCGATGGAAGGCGAATAGAGCTGAATTAATTTCAAAAAAGGAAGGGGAACTTGAAATATAGAAATCAGCTTTGATAGTATCATTTAAAGCCTGCCGCAGCTACTTTTGCGCAGTTTACAGAGGTAGTAAATACGAAGAGAAAATTCAAATAGCTGTAGCTACTTATATGTATATCCAGGTTCATGCATATGCTTTGGGTAAGACAATACGTACACTCTACAGGTACTATATCAGACACCGAGGTTTTGTTTTTGTAAACAATATACGTTAGTTAAGTCTCCAATCTTGGTTGGAACATTTTTCTTACTTTGGGGTGGGAGTGGGGTTAGGCAAGGCGTTAGGATCAGTAGGGTAGAAAATAATTGCTTTCACAGTATTTAGTAGATGTGAACGTGCGATTACGTGTCTGCTAGCTCCATGCCTGCTCCTGTCGGAGGTTAGAACCTCTTGAGAAAAAGCTGTATGAATGTAACATGCAACCATGTGCACTGTCTGTCCATCCGCCCATCCATGTGTTCATCCGTCCTTCCGTTTGCTTATCTGTTTTTTTTTATCAACCCGCTTCTTTGTCATTGTCAGTCTGCCCTGCTTGATTCTTCAGTAGGTCTGCGTTCATTTTGTCTTGAACTGGCTCCTCTAAGCATGCCGTGTTCTCTAGCTTTCGTTTGTTGATTTAGGTTTCTGCAACTAAGGTTCAAAACAGCTTTCTAACGAATTAACTACACTTCTTTAATTAATGGACCGCCCGGTGGTCGAGTAGCGCTCGCTTCCGACGCAGAAGATGGGTTATTCACCCTCCGGCTGTCATGCCCAGACTTGGCAAATTATTCTAGCTGCCCTGACAGTACCAGGACTGGTTGGCCCGGGGTCGGTATAATGGGACTGGGTGGGACTGAATCCCGTGTTGCGACAGCAGCTCAAGTGGTAGCAGGTAAACTTTGTCCAAGCAACACGTCGATATTAGATACTGGCAGGTAGCGCAAAGAGCTGCCATCAACAGGGGGGGAAAAATGAGCTAAATGACCTATTTTCAAATTGTGTTTGTATTCATATTGTTTTGATATGTAATCTTGGTAGGAATTTTTCATTTGCTTTGAATGCCGCAATACTTTCATCACAGAAATAGATGTGATTACTGCTCGGAGAGAAACAGGAGTTAATGTAACAGAAAAAAGTCTTGGTCTCTAAGATTAAGGTCGATGGAACGATGCGCGGAATTACCCAAAAGGTTGACAGTTTCAACGAACGAGTTGGACATTAGGCCTACGTGTTCTTTGACTTCATAGTCTATTTAATTACATAAACAGCAGAAAGAAAATCTAGAAGAGAAGTCAAAAGATTTTTGAACTCCTCTATTCACAGCACAGATGGTCAAAACAGTGAAGTCACTCATCGTGGTAAAAATTCCTTTCACACTGTACCTCGATACGTAAACAAACCCAGTTCGAGGGAGACAATCGATCGCGCTTTAAACGCTATTGACAACTAATCTCAGAGTGATATCGGAGATTAAATTGAAGTCAGTCGATACAAATAAATATAATAACTTATAGAGACGATAGGCAAGAGTTAGCTATATCATAGAAATATATAAGAAGTATATATATAGAGAGATGTAAACAAACCCAGTTCGAGGGAGACAATCGCGTTTTAATAGCTATATATATATATATGGCTGTATCAATAACAGGTTCCAATCGTTATCATGCATGTGAATATCCAGAATATCAACCTTCGTAGGCAATTTAATCGTCTTACAGATAGGCGTATTATCGTGTATTCGAACTCGAGAGTCAGCTTCTTAAAACTAGGCCCACCTTGTTGTTTGGGCCGTCAACATAAAAACTTCTTCCTTCTAAATGCGTGTTATGGTTTCTATCGAATCAGCACCTCTCCCGGGGATGAACCAAAAGGCTGTAACTTAACAGACCCTACCTGTACTCTCGGTGGGCTGTCAATACGAGTCAAAATACTAATGCACTTTGGTGTCGATATGGGCAGCAGAAAATGGGATCACCAGGCAGAGATGGTTGTGATGTTTTCCGTATCACAGTCCCCTGCTGGATTAGTCCAGACCATAATTCTCAGAGCAGTTAGCTTGGAGGTTTTGTAGAAGTGGCCTCACAACTGCGCAAAGCGAAGACTCCAAATCTAGAACCAATTAGTGTGACCGTCAGGCAAGCCACGTGATATAACCTGCAAAAATATAATTAGTTCAGAAGTCGGTGCTATCTACTCAGACTGTGTTTTCGCGTCCAAAAAGAGTTTAGTTACGAACATACCTTGTGTTTGGCATTAGTGTCCTAAAAACAATCCGTGGGGTTTTTTTCCCTGCTAGACCAGGTCTTATGAAAACTTTTGTCCACACACGACAAAATTCCTCTCACGATCTTAACACTGTGAGCTTTTCTATGCGAATGACGTTAATACGCTCTAAAGTGTTAGTACATTCTCCAGTCACGTGATGCCTGAGATAACTGACTAGCTTGTTCGAGCAATGGAGACTCTGGAATTAAGATGCCAGTTTCTCATGACATCATATCCACGCAAAAGTGTTTTGAGAGCGATCCTCTGCTTCCCTTTGAACGGGGGTGGGGGTAAACACGGGAGCTTGTTTTTTAAAAGTTAAAATTAGCAAAAACAAAACAAAAACAAACAAACACACACACCCGCGCACACTAGTCACGTTGACGGAACTGTGGTAACGGAAGTAAGGAATTCTGGCAATACAGTGATACTGAGGATGTGGATGCTCCGAGTACGCAAGAGGTGAACAAGTGCATGCTGTAATAAAGATATGAATGTTGGATTAACCATGGCACAGCATAAGGCATTCTGTGCCACCTGTGCTATGATGCAGTTTGTTAGATCAGCCAGAATCTGTTCAGGATCAACCCCCACGCGTACCTCAGCTTGTATCTGAAAATAAATTCAGACAGCCGAAACATTGTCATTTTAAGGCAATAGTCATGCATGCTAAAACAGGAACAGCCGCGGAAGTCAGTAGAAGTACTGCACGCGGCTTGTTAATTATTGTTTAGCTTCAAATCAGCAACGAAGTTAAGCTGTTATCATGACGGGGGGAGGAAGGAGACAGGAAGGTGCGTGTGAGTGTGACTCATGAGCCTGTGTATTAGCAGAAGCACACGTTTTCACTTTACTGCAGGTCGTCCCTCATGCGAAAGGCAGCCACAACTGATACACCCACCCATCATGCCCAGAATTTTCTGCAAATGTACAGAACGTGACAGCGAGAAAGAACATTGAATACCTTCGTGTACCATCATGTCACGCACACGACCAGAGCTTTCCAGGACAGGCACATTTGAACGTCAGAGCAATTCATTGAACAGTACGACGCTGAACGCAGTGGGGTGGCAGTGGACAAGCAGTTCGACCATTCTAGTCTAGTGCTTTCCCAGACATCTAATCAAGTCCCCAGTCATCTCAGCTCTCCTCTCATTCCCATAATCTCCAATATAAAATTCACGTGGTCTGCGCGTGTGGCTGTGATTGGCAACTGTTTTGTCGGTGACTTCAGTGGATAGTGAACGACTTGGGTTATGCTGTGTGCACGTGGTGGCAGTGCCGGGCGGCTCAAAATAGTGCTTCTGAAATTTCATGTATGTCTGCCGTGAAGTCTGTTGAGTCCATTGGAGGTCAATTCCCAGACCTGTCTTAGGTGGGAAAGTTCTAATCTGTACTGTATCTAGCTAAGTAGTATGTATATCATATACAAGCTGACAACAATATTGTTAAATTTCCTCCCACACCCCACTAAACTAATCAGAGGGGCGGTAAGTGTCCCATTTAGCAACCGAAGCTCCGAAGGGACCCCACCAGCTGGGGACACTGTTTTTTTAAATAAAAAAATCTTTAACGGGATATAGCTTTCTGAAAGCGAGAACCGTCTCGCCACAGTAAATATACAGACAATAGAAGAAAAAGCTAAACATCAACAGAATCAAAATATCGGCACAGAACAAACAGCTAAATGCGAAAATATATCGGAATGAACGAAGCCTCGCAGGCAAATTAAAAAGAAAAGACAGAGAAACATTGGCAGGACCCCAAGGACCAAAATTTGATATAGTTGACAAGTTTAGTCTCTGTCCATTCTTGGTATGGCAGAGCGACATAAGGTCATGACTGCTGTAGTAAAGCGATGTCCCAAGCAAATAAAAAGTGCAGCACGGCTCAAGGAAACAGCAGCCCCCATTTAGTCCCTCGCGCAAACCTGTAACAGCTGTGCTACGCTCGTCAGCTTTCAGTTCTTCGCTCGAGGATAAAAGGCAGTGTCAAGTGTCCCTTAATGGACACTGTCAATCTAAGAATAAAATTCTATCATGAATATCTCTGTTATATGAATGCCACGCGCAAATGTGCATAACTAAAAACTGACTAGACCAACAAAAACAGCACGAGCGACAAATTTCACACGCATATACAACAATCACACACGCACAACTGTCAGATAAACCAAAGGAATATATACGGATAGTCACCAATCTGACCAAATCAATATATACAACAAATGAAGTCGTGAGGTCTAAGGAGTACCAATGTTTGCATATAGCTACTTCTCCTCATGCAACGTGGCGATTCTGTTTGTTTTAGCCCCGCTTCCAAGCGTTCAACTGTAAATAGCACCTGATCCATCTGCAACTTAGAGACGACTAAATAAACAGCCAAAGTTTATCACGTTATTATCTGCTGAGTGAGATCGACTGAGCGCGCCAGTCGTGTCGACAGCTGTCATGAATTATCTGAGAGCTGTTAAATACGACTGCTCTGTCCGGCAGTATCTGTCTGTCTGTCGGGTGATCGGCGTGGGATTTCTGTCACAAAGTGTTTGGGCAACAGCTAAGGAAACCTTATCTTGCGCAAGCGAATGGGTGCCGTTGGCATCCTGGCGGCGTTCTTGTGCAGACTGCTCACTCCAAACTTTCTTTGCTGTTCATAAGGGAAAGGTTGTCATCGTCGCTCCTATCATCATCGGAAGGTTGTCATCCTCGCTCCTATCATCATCGGAAGGATGTCATCGCTGCTCCTATCATCATCGGAAGGTTGTCATCGTCGCTCCTATCATCATCGTCTGACCTGTCTCTGTCAATCAACTGCTGAAGGGAATATTGTCGTCATCAGTGCTGGTATCAGAGGAGGTGTCTGCAGGGGGGTGGGGGAGCAGCATACGTTGCTGACCGTTTTGCCGGACCGTCAGTGAATCTCGCGATGTCCCATTCCTCCCCCATCCCCCTCTGCTTTACGTAAGTGCTCAGCATATGCTTTCTGCACCGTACCATCAAGCTGATGTTCAATAACAAAAGTAACGCTTAGGTTGTCCAATCACACGATAAAACAGTTTTCGGCCGGACTGTAGTTTGCCATTGTTCTGATGTTGTTTTAAATGTACCTAGGAGGATACATATACGTATCATCCAAACGACCACATCACCAGCTGAGCATCAACATCGTGGAAAAGAACTACAAGCTTTACATCTGCAGCAAGGTAAGCTGGAAATGACCGTGTCTTACTAAGCATTAACTATTATGCTGGCGATTTTCAAAAGACTATTGAAACTTCGGAGTTACTCATACAATCATCGTTGTCAACTCGATTGGTTTCTGTCGCGTATTTTTTTCCTCCTTCCCTTTTGACATTGCGTGTCAATTAACTCTTAAGCAGTTGCTGTCTTTGAAAGATTATCGTGTTTGTTAGTACATAACTGCATGGTAATTTAATGTTAAACTCGTACTGGTGAGCTGTAGAATGAGTAAAAGTTCCTCGATCCATCTCCAAGTCATTTATTGTGATCAGTGATGCGTGGTGTTGCTGATACTAACAATAAAACTTTTAAAAGTTTGAACTCTAAACATTCTTTTTTATGCTGCTGTCGTTCAAACAGTATGCAGAAACCCATAGCAGATTATAATTCTTTATCCATTATAATAATAATGATGAAGAATATCAGTCACTTTAAAGTTAATATTTTATGGAGAAGAATTAAACATGTATATGTATATACTGATGTTGAATATGTGTTAAATATTAAGAAGCTACCATTTTTTTATTAATATGGTTCCTAGTTTGGCGCTACGTCAGCTTGTCATTGGTTCCAGCACTTTGTCGATGGTGCTCCATCAGCAAGGTATCTTGACCCCATTTCGTCAGAGAAAATCTGCAACAAGCATGGTTTCGCCATGGTCGTCTTGAATTCCTCAAAAACTGCGCACGGTGTGGTCAAAAGTAGGTCAAGAGCAGGCGAAGCGATCGAAGGCATCAGTTAGACTGAGGGTGGTAAAAGCTGGTTGGTGATGGGCTGAATGTCTAAATGGTCAGTAGCTTCCTGGACTGTGATTGATATTTTCGGTGCTATTATCAAAGTTCAAGTTCAAAGTTCAAGTTTCTTTATTCTTTTACCCTCAGGGGGGTATTCAGAAAAAAGAAAAAAAATTGTCAAAAAACACATCATAAATTCACCTGGCATTAGAATATGCATATATTGATAAATAAAATCAATGATTAATAAACACACAAATAACACGCTCAATCACGCAACCAGACGTACCCACACGCAAAAACATAGGCACATATTCATCTATTCATTAATGTACTCTACTAAGAAGTATTTTAACAAATTTCCCTAACTTGGTCAATGCAGTTTTGTTTTTGCAAGAAAAGAGTTTATACAGTTTAAATGTATTTGGCCGGCTTAAGTAGTATGGTGTCAGCGCGGTGTTGCGTACCGGACGCCCGTACGGAGGAAAAACCTCGTTGTTAATCAAGTGAGCACTAGTGTGAGCAGTCTTATCAGGAACCCCATAAACCTCTGGCCACCCACTCAGATTGTCAACAAAACTGACGATGTAAAAGATTTCCTGCCATTGATCGAGGATACGGACTGGGCACGTCCATACTAACCTTTGCAAAAGGAAATGGTGGGAGATCCATTTCTGGATTAAATCGGTGGTTTGTCTTTCCCCAGCGAACGACTTTGACAAGTAACGCATTTACCAACATACTCAGTGATGTCACTGTGCATATTTGGGCAATAATACTTCTGCATGTGTGTGCAGTGGGTTTTGGAAACACCCACATGTCTGTTATCTTTATGATATTCTCGGACAAGGCACGCAAAATGTAAGACATTGTAAGTCATGACGTCTCTTTTCCGAATTGTCGGTTATTTCTCAGTGTCTCGACGTTTCTCCAATATTTCAATAATGGCTGGGTCTTTCCTAGCTCTGTTCTGTCTGCATGTCAAAGTCCTGTAGGGTTAAATCAGATGCACTTGGAATAAAGGGAGCGGGACGGGAGCAGTTAACAAAATCTGTGGCTTGAAAGTGCTGCGAATTTGACTTCCGCACGAAAACATTGTCACTAACCTCTGTCTGTTCAAGCGAGACTTAGACAGGAAGTCAACGTTTCGGGACCATTTTATTTGTTATTGGTTATTTGTTATCTGTTTTGTCATCTTGAAGAAGGGGGCATGCCCTGAAACGTGGACTTCCTGTCTAAGTCTCGCTTGGCCAAGTTTTCTTCGTTGCGAACTTATCTGCCCCAAGCTGCAGTCACCTGTAACTTTTCTCTGTTCGTCATCGAGTTCGCGACACGGTATGTGTGACCCATCGGGGCACTCGAGACAATAAATTTGCCAGAACATTTTGAGGGCCTGGCACATACTCAATTAGACAGTTGTATCCCGCAATGCACAAAGCCCACATCTGATATGTGTGTGTATGGGTGATAGGAATTTCGAACAGGTAAATGAGGGGGCGATGATCATTTTCGACTGTGAAACGTGCATTGGGTAAGTAGTGGTTCAATTTCCGTAACGTAATTGCTTGAGCCTTTTTTCAATAGTAGGCCAGCGATACTGTGTCTTGCTCAACTTGTGGGATAAAAAATACAAAGGCATCTTTTTCTATCCCACCCGCTACTTCCACAACCTGGCAAGGACCAGTGCAAGTGTCACTGGTATCAGTATACACAACATAGGACTTGATTCAACAAAGATACCAGTCAGTGCTTGTGTTCTGTCTAGATCGGACTACTTTTAAAAAAAACCAAACGTTTATTTATGCAACCAAAGTACGAAACACTGATACAACCAAAGGCAGGGCCAGGCAACAAGCCGTCTTATATAAGCTTAATCCTGGCTAGGCACAAAGTAGGAACACAAATATAAATACGTGGCGACGATAATGAATTAGAAAGTCAAGTGGGAAGTACAGCGGAAGAGAGAGAGCGCGAGACGTGCAGGGAGGAAATATTTACTTCCGTTGTACGTCAGCATCATCCAGTCCAATGCTTTAATCTGGTTTCAATCCAGACTTCTTCCAGGCCAGAGACGCTCAGGGTTTGCAATACATGTAGCTCTTGACACAGCAACCCCGCCGTGAGCATCCTCTGGTCTGTCTAGCCTGACAGGTGGATGAAAGTTGGGAAGTAGCAAAGAAGGATTCACGTCTCGGTCAGACAGCCATGTTTCCGACACAGTTATGATGTCGTAGTTATTGCATTCAGCTTCCAACAGTGTGAGTTTGTTTCGATAACTGCATGCGTTTACGTGGGCAATACTGAAGTTGTTTATCACATGAATAGACCCTCAATGTCACCTGAACGTAGTAATATTAAGTTTCGAGACTGTGAATGGGCTTTGATAGTGACTTGAGGATCGGATGCTGCATGAGAAGGGCATTTTGTATGTACTTTTGGTTGGCGCAGCTCCGTATGCCGGAACATGAAGGTGCACAGCTAAAGTGTCACAGGAAATGGGGCTCTGTAGAGATGCAGAATCAGGAGCGGAAGCAGTGTTTCGTTATCTAAGAACAGCAGTTTCCGTGTCTTGAGCATGAAAAAGCGCAGAAAAAATGGAGCCAATCAAAATACAGTCTAATGTAAAATATGCTAATCTCGTAGGGTCACCACTGAAAACCTTGCAGTTTCCTGGAAGATCTTTACTGCGCCAAGAAACATGAATATTAACAAGTCCAGGACGGCTGGGCCGTAACAGTTCCTTTTCCTACAGCCTCTCTCTCTCTCTTAAAATAAAGAGCATAAGCAAAACATAATGCTAAACGTATGGTGAGATGAGGCAAAAGAGGAAGGGTTGATAGCAGGAGACAGGACTATATATAGCATAAAATAACATACAAGAGGTATACGAGGTATGAACAGAAATAGTCAGTGAAAGATTGAGGTATTGAAGAAAATATGTGATCCGTCCAATCATATAAGCATGTTCTGGTCATCCTGGAGACGCGTCAGTGTATATTTCTTATTGTTGTGCCTGTAAGGGAGCAATAGTGAGGATTGTAGTATTACTATAACATTACTATAGCATTACTGTCTGAAGTTGACTACACAGGTTTGCATTACTTCTTCTGTGGTCTCCTTGTAGTTAAGGTAGGAGAGCACAATGTACTGCCCCAACATGGCTCTAAATCCGCGTGCGTCACACGGAAAGGGAGGGAATTACCCCATTTTACGCTAACTTATGCAACAACGAAGAAACCCACGCGCGCGCAAACACTCACACACACCTACTCCATCATGCATGTGGACTGGGATAATCTACTAGTCTCAACCACCTTGTAAAGCGCTTTGTGACTTTTTAAAGAGCTATATAAATATCCAAATATTATTTTTCCTAGGCGGAAATTTTAACATGCGAAATAACCTCTCACGTATCAGAGTCAATTCAGCGCGAAGTGTCTGATTGCCTAACACAAACACCCAACCAGACAACAGCTGGGACTACCGTCTAAACCTAACAGATCTTCCGCCGCCACCACGTACCTTTCAGCATGGCGCGAGGGCTGTAGTTCCCTGCTGGCGGCGGGGCCAGACGACAGCTGCAGTGTCCGTGTATCGCAACAACTGCGGCAACCTGCCCGTTCACGCGACAATCGCGGCTGCTGAAAGGCGACATACACGGTCACGCCCTATTTGTCTTAGTTTTGTGCAGCGAGAACACACGATATAACGAGCACGGTCGGTTGACCCTGGGTGCAGCTAGCCTGCCAGGACCCCGTATGTGGGATTGCGAAGTATTATTTCCGAGTTCGGTATACGTTTTCCAGACGCATCTCTTAGTGACATCCAGCTCTCGAACTGCAGCTTCTGTCGCCATGTCCCAAGTAGGGGGACAGTCTCTCAGAATTTTGATTGTAAGACGATCGTCCAGAAGGCCGCCGACAAAAGTTTGAAGCGGATGGTGATGTATGTGTGAAGGGATGTATGATGTATGAAGGGATGTGTGATGTATGAAGGGACGTGTGATGTATGACGGGACGTATGATCTGTGAAGGGATGTATGACGTATGAAAGGACGTATGATGTATGAAGGGACGTATGATGTATGAAGGGATGCATGATGTGTGAAGGGGTGTAAGATGTGTGAAGGGGTGTAAGATGTGTGAAGGGATGTATGATGTGTGAAGGGACGTGTGATGTATGACGGATGTATGAAGGGGTGTAAGATGTATGAAGGGATGTATGATGTATGAAGGGATATATGATATATGAAGGGATGTATGATGTATGAAGGGATGTATGATGTATGAAGGGATGTATGATGTATGAAGGGTTACTCAGCACTCTTTTCTTCCACGGAAAGTGTCCTCAACCAAAGTGACTGTTGTGTTATTACTGTGCCGTGTGTCGACGGCTATTACTTTTATGTACTTTCAATAGTCTGCTCGTTAAACAGAGCTACGACAACATAAATACGTGTCAAGAAGAGGGGAACTAACTTTGCCATCGCCATCGCTAACTCGTGTTGCCTATCTTTCTCTCTCCTCTCTCTCCTCCCTTTCTTTCTCATTTTCTTCCTTTCTTGTTTTTCCTTCCTCTCTCTTTCTTCCCTTTCTCGTTCTTCTTTCCTCTCTCTTTCTTCCCTTTCTCGTTCTTCCTTCCTCTCTCTTTCTTCCCCTTCTCGTTCTTCCTTCCTCTCTCTTTCTTCCCTTTCTCATCCTTCTTTCCTCTCTCTTTCTTCCCCTTCTCGTTCTTCCTTCCTCTCTCTTTCCTGTTTGACTCTCTCTTCAGATTCTTTCTTTCCTTTGTAATTCTTCAGTAATTCTTTCACTCACATACTCTTTAATGTCCTTCTAACCCTTCATCTAGAGCCATCTCTCTGAATTCTTTCCTCACCCCGCGTTCCGTACACATGTTCTCTGCCCCGACTACACACTTGCTAGCCATCTTAGCCTTTCCCTGTACTGCCGCAAGCCATCGATCAGCTAGTGTGACGTTAACTGCGCTGTACAAAAGTCCGTTCAGTTGCTGACTCTACCCAGTTAGCTTAATCAGTCACACACAACAGCACACACACCGTGCGGAGTAACAATCACAGAACCTTGAAAAACAATTTCTTCCTACCTAAGACTTCGACAACCATTAATTTCTACAATTTCTCGACTCTGGGTGCTACTCCCGCACGAGCCTCCCACTAAATCCGCATAAAGGGAAATCTGAGCGTCCATAAAGGTTACATTCGCGCATAAACCATCTGGTTGAGCCATTTTGCTTTGCAGCGAGCAAGGATCACCCAAAAAACGTCAACAAAAACCACGTGCCTTCGTCAATCCAAGTATACAAACCTACACTAATAATGTCCCAAGTAAAACCTAAAAGTTGGAGATGAAAAGAATTTAGGAACAGGGTGGCAGTTGGATCGACCATAAGTTAGCGCGGATAAGGCGAACCAGCAACAGCAGAGTGCTAGTCAAAAAGACCAGCCAGCGGGAACCGTCACCTGATAGCCACCGCCAGTACACAACATTACACACCTTCACTTTCACCGCAAGGTGGGAGCACTCACTCTAATACGTAATTCAGCAACCATATCTATCTTAGCGCAAACAACATTCCGGCAGTCTTAATATTCGCAGGCAACACAACTGAAGTGGCAATTAAGCGTCGGTACATTCGTTTTGTTCGTCACTCGTCAGATGTTACCATCAGGCGACGAAGACATCCCATGTGCTGGTAGAGTTTAACAAAGTTAAACAAAATGTCTACTTTCAGAACAGATCTTTTTCCGGGAGCAAACACAAATCTGGAGTCTCTAGCGTATAGCGGAACTGCGGAACTGCAATATCGATACCCCAAGTACATGCAAACACTAATCACACAGAGTATTCATACCCGAATTAATTGGTTCGTCCCGAAACTAATAGTATGTTAATATTGCTTTCTTCTAAGAACACAGTTCTCATTGGCTGGCTGCGACTATATTTCCAGCTGAAAGGTATCTGAAAGCTATCCTGTGCGAGAGACTAATCTGCCTCTGTGTACTCACAGTATATACGCATGCGCTAAACTTTGAGTCACCGACATCGCGCCTCAAAGCCGCCACACCCGGGGTACTAGACAGATTGGCTATAGCATCGCTAGGAGATGGAACGTCCTACGCAGCCTATTGTATAGACTATAGTGTGCGTTTGGAGAATAACCTGTGCTATCTCTGCCTCGACCTCATACTGCGCGTTAGGTGAGTAAGGCGTAATTTCGTTCTTACACGGTTAGACACCGAGTTCCACGAAGAAATGTCGAAAAATAGAAAATGTTAAATGCTTTTTTCATGATTTCGGCACGAAAACTCTTGATCGTTTGGTTACCAGGCTAACTTGTCTCGTGCTGGCCAAAGGAAACATTGATCGGGAAGCATATCCCACAAATTTCGTATTTGTACATTGACGATTTTAGGAATAAAAATACCACTTCTCCCTGTTTATTTAAAAACAAAAGATTGTGCGCGATCGCTTTAGGACACCATCGTAACTCTGTCTGCAGAAGCTCGGTTCATAATGGTCGACTTATTGCTGAAGGGGTCGCTTCTGCCATTTTTTTTCTGATAAGGTATGCAGGAAAAGCATGACCCAAAAGAAACACAGCAGGTATGCTGTCCGGAAAAAAACCCGCTCAGAGTATTTGGTCAACATGACCGAACACACAGAGGACACGGTAGGGGAACGAGTATGAGTGGGATCGAAACACGCCTTTCCTCTTGCTTTATTAAAATATTGTTTGTTTGTTTAAAAAAATCGTGTAACGGATCGAAACTGGTCAAAATGGAAGCATGCAGCGCGTGGTACAGTGTGTTAATTTGGTACAGCAGGCCAGGACAGCGACACAAAATTTTGCATGACCGGACTAAGCACAGTTTTGTTTTGTCGACGTTGGGGTTTGTTTACCTTGAGGTTTTTCTGCGGTTGAGTTTGTCTGCCGTGTGTCTTTACTGGAAGAAAGAGTAGAAATAACTCTTTTCAGCACGGCAAGCTGGTTTTACCGGCCAGCATTTAAAAAAAAAACACAGTAAGCCACAAAACGTTATGTTTCTTGTTCAAAATGGTCCCAGCGAAAAAAAGATATACTCTTCATATATTTGTGTTATATCAGTTTCCACAGTCAGCAGCGTGCCGGGAAAGGCTTTCATTCTCATTATGGTAATGGTCCATGTATACGCTTCAAAGTTGAAACACGTTTTTAGCCTTTGTGATAGGCGCAGCCATCACGGAGACGGTTTTGGCCATCACCCTCACAGCCACAGCGTGCGCCGGGGGCAGTATGGGTCGAGTACTGCTAGCGACACGTGGCTGTCATCTTACAGCCTGCTGTGCTAGGCTCACTCTCTTTAAACGTTTCTATATCCTTCTAGGATAATTGCAGATACTAAAAACTAACATATTCGGATTCTACTCGATATACTCTTTCAGTATATACTAAACTCATCAAACATCTTAATAGATTAGGTTAGTCTGTAGGCATATTTCTTATCTTTATCTATTCACAGTAGCTAGTTAAACTGCCTTTTAATGTAATTATCTTTATTTCCTTCTCACTCTACTTAACTTTTCTTAACCTAACAGGAAGAGCAGAGCGCACTCTATTTATCACATATTTTAATGTTTCTGTATATATATATATATTCTTTGTTTTGTTATCTTAAACTTTGTGCGTGTAAGAAACACAAAATGAGGTATCCACCTCACTTCCACCCGCTAGCTGCTGCTGTAGCTGGCAATGCCTCCGTTGTGGCCCGCTCCCACCCGGTAAAAGTGGGGTGCGGGCCGGACAAAGGAGAGTCCCGAAGTGGGGTGAAGCAGGAGGAGGACGAGAGAGATGTGGTGTGGTAGTGACGTGCAGTGAACCGTGGGGTGGCGGAGCATGTAGGTGGGCAGCAGCAGTGGCGGCCCTAAATAAAGTACGCAGAGGACGTGGAAGGAACAAAACCTGCCTTTGTTGAAGGACAGAGAGAGAGAGAGAGAGGGGAAGGTTGCGGAGTGAACCCGCTTCATCACACCTTGAAGCAGTCCTGCTCAAGGCTATGGGCAGAAGGAATGACTTTCTCTTTTTCAAAACCTTTGAAACCCTGCCAGCCAACCAAACAACCTCGAGCGGAGTAGTATCCCGTTTCGCTCGCTACCAGGAACATTGGGTCAGTAAAAACACCGAATCGGACCCGAAACACCAAATCGGACAGAATCGGAGCTGAATTGTACAGAATCGGACAGAATTGTACCCGAAACACTGAATCGGAGCTGAATCGGACAGAATCGGACCAGAATCGGGTCTGAAATGACAGAATCGGACTTGAAATCACAGAATTGGACCTGAAAACACCAAAACAGACTTGAATTGGACCGAATCTAATCCGAACACCCCGAATCGGACAAGAAAACACCGAATCGGTCCTCAATGATCGACATCAATTTTCTTAGCTATACCCTAAGCTATACCCTAAAATTTTACCTCTTTTATGACCCGAGGGCCAGACAAGAACCCTTGCGTATCCTACCTGTTGGCAACAACGCGAGTGCCAGTACTGTCACTATCAGTCATCAACATCGTAACGCACACACAACACATGTGCTTGCCTAGTACAGCAAGTTTCTCAATTCACAGTTTTCATGAAGGTTTTCATTTTTTTGTGCAGTGGTTAACGTTGCTGTTGTTAATGCCGTTTTCAGTTTATAGTTGGACAGCCTTCGCTGCACCTTCGTTCGTCCTCGCTCTATAGCATCGCCTTGTCATCTTATTTGCATTTTTATCTGATTGATTCATTTTTGTGTCAACATCCGCGACTGGTATCCGTTTCTTTAGAAAAAAGAAAGTGTGATGGTCTATAAACTAAAAGTTTTAATTTTTTTTAAATCGGAAGAGGCTGTTATTGTGTGCTGTCAAGAAGCTGCCCTATATTCTAAAATTATTTTTTTCAATGCTTTCAACTTTATGCTAATAGATTCAAAATGGAAAAAACCCCTAGGTTTGTTGGGCTAAAAGGGGTATCTTCCCCGTGCCGGTCTACACCTCACAAAAAGATAAAACCATAAACTTTGTCCCGTGACATGTTGTAGGTGTAGCAGATCCCCCACTTTTCTGTCGGTCACCATCGTCAAGGGCGATGTCAACCTCTCCCTAGCTCCTTATACCTCCTCTAATCCATGGGTCGACTGTTGGACTTGCGGAGGGGTTTGGAAAACACAAGCGGACTTTAAAATGTTCCTTGTTGTTTGAAAATGCACCTCCGGAGTCTCTGCGTAATACTAATGGCTTAAGCAGCGAAATCCTCCAATAGGCTGCCTGCGTTTGAATGTTCTGGGGATCGCCATGTTTGTGTAGGTACACACCCCAATCAAAAGAAAACCACGCGCTACGTGTGACGTAGGGTGTGGAGTGGCCTGGGTACACAGCCTAAACACGCTGCAGTATCTATATGTTCATCAAACACCAACCGGAAAATACGAACTTTAGCGACCTGGGGGTGCGGGTGGGTGGGAAGCTAAATTGACATGTGGTTTACATTGTATGTCATCCAGCTGAATTCGTTTAGGGTGAAAGACTTCACAGCATGGCAGCTGCATAGAAACTTTTTTTTATTTAGCTCCTGTCCCATGGTAACGTCCTGCGATAGCGACGAATGATTACCGTGTATTCGCTTTAACCTCAGTAGTTATGAAAGTTTTAGAAACTGGTTCTTAAACATTAGTCAGACTTTTTTTTTTTAGATCTCTCCAGTTTGCATATAGAATCAAGCGCAGTGTGGATCCCCACCCCCCAATTTGTTTAACGTCCCGTGAAAATTAGGTGCATATAAGGACGGTGTTGCTTGAAAGAAGGAAATTGATGTCACACGTGGGACTGCTGTCGCAACACAGGCCTCAGTCCCACCCAGTCACGTTATACTGACACCGGGCCAACCAGTACTGTTCCCTGTAGTGTCAGGCGTCTGGCAGGGCAGCTACTGGATTGCCAGTTTTTGAGTCGTAGGTATGAATTTGCCAGGCGCGAACCACGCCCATGTATCTAATGATTCAAGAGGGCTGCTTGAAAGAACTCTAGTTATTTCGGCTTCTACTACCACGACTTGACCAGTGAGCTGTATCAACCAGTGAGCTGTATCAACCAGTGAGCTGTATCAACCAGTGAGCTGTATCATCGCCTGTCTACTATCTCATCGCCCGTCTTCGGTCTAATCGCCCGTCTTCGGTCTAATCGCCTGTCTTCTATCTCATCCCCCGTCTTTTGTATCCCCGCTGTCTTCGCCTCCGATTCTCCAGAAGTCGACTCTTCCTGTATGAACGGATATTCGTGGCATACACCTTTATGAGGGACCACTATGTAATTGTGTCATTTGAACTTCTGGAGCGGAACTGTGACTAAAATAGCAACTTTTTTTCGCCTATAGCAACCCGTTCTTCTGGACTGTGAGTGTGCGTATGCGGAGGGATATATGTTGTCAGTGTGTTTGTTGGAATTCGTAGATTATTGGTTACGTTTGGAGTCAGTACTTCTTCAATTTATTTCAGATGTTTTCTTGTGCCATCAAGGTGGAAATAGAACCCCAGGTGTGTTTGTTTTGGAGTGACCGAGCGTCTAAAGAAATTGGAACACGAACATGCAATCACACATACATCACACGTTTCCTTATATTAAAGAGTGGATTTTGACAGGCTGATAGGGTTAGTCAGGAGACAGACAGGCTTGTAGAATGGTGTGACAAGAACTACTTGGAATTGAATGTGGGAAAGTAAGATGGAATGGGCCTTGATTTTAGGAAAGTTATAAGAAAATCGTAATAAAGTGAAGAATTCGAAAAGTAAAATCCTTTAACTATCTGGCTATTTGGAGATTTCAAAAAATTTGTTTATTGAAACATAAATCTTTTAACACAGAGGGTAAGCTTTTACGAATGTTTTATTCTTCAGTTGGTTGTAATGTCATAACTTTCAGTTTGGCGTACTTGTCCCAGGCCATCTGCAAGCAGGACAAAAACAGGCTGACTTCAAGAACGCTAGCTGGGTGCTTGGGACCAAGCAGGATAACACGATACAAGCCACGTAAGACAGACTGGTGACGAACGCTCCCATTCCGACTAGAATTTGATCCTCCTCTGATTGACCGAAGGGGTAACATTAGAGTGGTCCGGATTAGGACCCCACAATACATGAATTCGTGACCGACTGCCATTCAGATAACCAGCTGTCATTCAGGCTCCGCGCACAATCTTGAGCTGCTGCTGTCGGTATATACATATGGGCAAAAACAGACAGTCGATGTTTCGGGGTATTAACCCATTGTCAAGACAAGAAAAACAAAAAGGAAACAAATAAAACAAAACACCAACAAAAGAGAGAATTACCTTTCTGGTGTGGGTAGAGTTTCGTGTACTGTGTGACGTCACGACTTGAGCAGTAGCGACTTGTTTACAAAAGGAAAATTAAGTTGGTGCCTACACTCTAACCCGACCGCTACCCACCCCACCCCTACATCTACCCTACCCCCACCCTCGTCCCCTTCCCTACCCCCACCCCAAACAAAGTACAAAAAACACAGGGAAAATGAAAATTAGGGAAATCGAACAGTGTTTTCGGCTACTTAACCCAACACTTTTACCACAAGGGTATCCTCAACCACGGCAGAACTTGCTTACTGTAACTATATAAGCCGCTCTAGCGTCCTCCGCTACTTTATAGCAGTCCCCAATTTTAGTGACGTCACAGTACAGTACACGAAACGTCGCCAATAAAGCCATCGCCTAATACTGAGGACAAGCCACAAAAATGTGGTCAAAATGGCTTGCTTTCATTTTCTGTACGTAGTGCTATGCAACTGTTTCTCTCTTTATGCTTTTTTTTCCCCGCAGCGCTGCGATCATGCCTGTGTGGGTAATGGGAGATATAGAAGGGCTTTATACATGTTTACTTACATCACTACTGGAGTATGAATTATTTTTATGCTAGTGATGCGATTTGCAATATGATGTATGATATGTTTCGTAATTTATATTACAGAATTCCTTTTAATGCGTGGCAGGCGATTCTAATTTCCACAAAGGATAAATAATGATGTATTGCACTGTAGGAAAATGGAATAAAACCACGAGTGAAATAGAACCATAGAAAGAATATAATGCTTTCGGATTATATAAATGAGTGAGAGCGAACGAGCGCGTGCGTGCGTGGATTCTTGAGTGAGCGAGCTAAAATGCTAAGCCTACCCAGACCTCTTCTTTTAGTACTATGAAGGAAAGGGTTTTCCAGTATAATAGCCTCGATCTGTTGCCTGCTTTCTAAATATTTTAACAACAACAACAACAACAGTATTTATAAAGCGCCCATCCATGGTCTAGGCGCTGATAGACAAAGTACAAACACATGCACAAGCACAACTGCACACACAGACGCGCACATGCATTATCCCAAATAAAGGGTAAAGAGATACGTTTTGAGGTTGGATCTAAAAGATGAGAAGGAAGGAGAGTGTCTGATGTGAGAGGGCAGGGAGGCAACGGCATGTTAATTACGTGTAAAAGTGTTAAAGCAGGTGCAAAATATGTGCTGCGCGTGTAAATAGTATATAAGATGTGTGCTGCATGTTTTCTAAGTGTTCTTAGCATGTCCCTACCTGATCGAACACTTGCTGCTGGCACACATTTGAAACATTATCAGAACTCCATTTGTACATTTTCTGGCTGTTTAAACACTTTTGAGAACACTTTTTTTTTGCACTAAAGCGTTCTAGATCAATGTAAAATGCGTTCTGTTTCAGCAACAAAGTAAGTGTTCTAACTTGAGCACTTCTTGTTGATGGCTTTTTTTCATATACTCACAACCCACATGCTGTAGGCATACATCTTACTTCACGAGGCAGTTTATGCTCAACAGGCCGGGTTTATTTACTCAGTGCCACACAGTGACTTCAGAACACTTACACACGAAGTCGCCAATATAGGGCTTATTGCTTTGCTTCGTCTAGGAAAAGCAGTGCGGGGTCAGTGTAGTGTAGGATCAGAAAAGGGTAACCCCAGGGTGTAGGGAACATATACCCGCGACATGTCTCTGATCTCGACACCAGGTGCAAGTACATAGCTCTCCTAGATCAGACGCTGGTTGGTTCCTTCCCCCGGAGGACTCCACCCGACACTTTCAGACAAGGGAACGGGTGTGGCTGCCGTGCCGCACAATTGCCTCGCTTTTAAAAAAACATAGCTGGTCTAGGGTACGCCTGCCTTACTTTTTCTAGTATTGTATACACCGCAGAACTATTATTTTTATGTATAGAAGTCCTTTTCTAAGTAGTAACAGTGGCAAATAAAGCCCGCAGACGCGGTAGCTTAGGAGAAAAAACATTGCAGGAAAAGAGTTCCGTAAAGGTGACAAAGGAATGAAGGCCAAGGCAGGGTGTCGAGACTGGAGTTAACAGAGCGTTTCTGTGGAAACCAGGTTACCAATCTAGACTTACAAGTGCGAGGTATGGGGCTAAGAAATGATTGGCTGTGTGTCAAACTGCAACTGAAATTCTAGAAAATCATCCTTAACTTGAGACAGTCACCCCCTCTATTATGGTATACGGTGAAACAGGAAAGTACCCGGTAGATATGTCTGTGAAAACTAGAATGGTTTGTTTCTGGTTTAAATTACGTTGCAATCAACAAAAGTTATCACGGCATGTCTAGTCTACAAATGCCTAGTCTTTGTGTTATCCCGATGAAGAGGGAATACCAGCAAACATTGACTCTCCCGTTGACCTTATTGTCACCTTATGTTTTATTTCAAGCGGCGGTCACGCGCGTGTTCTCATTTAAATAATTCGCTAACCTTAAACTTTGATGCTACCTGGAGAACAGGTAGACAGTTAGCAGAAAATGTCTCCTTTTGTCAGCAGATGAGCCGGGGGCAAAACTAGCGGTAGAGACAGCCAACCGACCTTTGAATAATTAACACGCTTGACCGGCCTTGACCCTGCTCCAACCCGGGTGCGGTTGCTACCACAGATGGGCCGGTTTGCGGGGTAGCGGAAGCCAGCTTTGTATGTCGGCCAGTCACAAGCTGGAAGAAGGAGGAAGGTAAGTGCACGATACCTGTTTATGAGTACCTTCAGGGTGACTGTCAGAAATCCGTGTGATAGTGTGTAAATGTTATTTGTCTGCCTGAAACGCTTATAAAAATTATTTTTTTTAGAAAGAGTCGAAAATCTGAGGACAGCAAAAGTATGAAAATTATTTTATTCAGTGGCTCTGTAAACATACTCAGGTTGTTACACTAACACTGTAACAGCATTTCTCGCTCACTTATCCAACCATAATGAAACATAGCAGACGGGGAAAATAAAATAATTACAAAATAAGTGTTGTTGAAGTGTTGGTTCCTTGACAGATTTCTCTAATAAATAATATTTGATGGATACTCGTTTAATTTACTTTCATTTCAAGAAACAGCTAGGTGATATCGTGTTAATTACTTAGACGAGCATTTTGCCACTAAGCTATTCATAAAAACAAAGCATGACTTGGTGGTAAAAATGTGCATCTAGATATGAAGAATCAAGCCGCGAAATTAAAAAAAAACTAACTGACCAAAAATGACAAATATTTCTGTGTCAGCTATGAGACCTAAGTCTTGAACAGACAAAAGTAGGTCTAACGACAACCCCAACAAAGTACTGGCAGCGCTAGACACAACCGTATGCTGACGTATGCAATCAAGGGAGCCTACCGTACCCAAACACGTAGCAAAGAGAGAGAGTAAGGAACTTTTGAAGATCTGCCATGTTCCTTACTTTCGACTCTCTCTTTGCTACGTGTTTGGGTACGGTAGGCTCCCTTGATTGCATACGTCAGCATACGGTTGTGTCTAGCGCTGCCAGTATTTTGTTGGGTTTGTCATTTGACGATTTATAGCGCTCTGTCCTCGTTTGTTCTTTATTAAAAGTAGGTATGTTTGTGACAGTTTCTTGAGAGCGCAGCATGTTCAAGAGGTACGTTACACGACTGATCACGCAACACGACTAACACGGTTGACATCAGAGACATGACTGACAACCTCTTTGTCAGTCATATTACTATCACAAAACAAAACAACGAAAATGATAAAATATAAAACATTTTGGATTAAACATTCTCACGGGTTTAGAAAAATATAGAATAATGATGATATTTTCTGAACATTTGACAGTATTAGTGGATCTTTCAACTCTAATAAGACCCTGGAAATTTCAAACTCCAGTCACATCTCTCCTCAGTGATCTAGGATTAAGGTGTCCACTTCCGAGGCGGGAGGTCAGTGGGTTGCCTCCCGGAAAATTCATACACAAAAATTGACAATCAAGTACCTGGTCTGCAGACGCTGGCACGATAAGGAACAGTACTAGGAGTGTTTGTCCCGGTATCAGTAATATGTGATTTGGTGAAGTCTCTGGTGCGACAGCAGCCCCAGTTAATGTGACACCACGCTACTTGTCCCAAGCAACATCTTGGTGATATGCACCTAGATTGAGACGGAACAAACAAAAATTCAAACCAGTCACGTGAGAGTAACACCAAAATTCGGTAACATTAATGACACGAACAACTTGAATGACAACCGTTTAGTCATCTTAGCGTCATGCACAAAACGACTGACAACCTTTCAGTCATCTGTGTCATCATAGCGTCACGAACAACACGAATGACAACCTTTTAGTCATCTTAGCGTCATGAACAACACGCATGACAACCATTTAGTCATCTTAGCGTCATGAACAACAGGAATGACAACCATTTAGTCATCTTAGCGTCATGAACAACACGAATGACAACCATTTAGTCATCATAGCGTCACGAACAACACGAATGACAACCGTTTAGTCATCATAGCGTCACGAACAAAACGACTGACAACCTTTCAGTCATCTGTGTCATCTTAGCGTCATGAACAACACGACTGACAACCTTTTAGTCATCTTAGCGTCATGAACAACACGAATGACAACCATTTAGTCATCTTAGCGTCATGAACAACACGAATGACAACCGTTTAGTCATCATAGCGTCACGAACAACACGAATGACAACCATTTAGTCATCATAGCGTCACGAACAACACGAATGACAACCGTTTAGTCATCATAGCGTCACGAACAACACGAAGGACAACCTTTTAGTCATCTTAGCGTCATGAACAACACGAATGACAACCATTTAGTCATCATAGCGTCACGAACAACACGAATGACAACCGTTTAGTCATCATAGCGTCACGAACAACACGAATGACAACCGTTTAGTCATCATAGCGTCACGAACAAAACGACTGACAACCTTTCAGTCATCTGTGTCATCTTAGCGTCATGAACAACACGAATGACAACCATTTAGTCATCATAGCGTCACGAACAACACGAATAACAACCGTTTAGTTATCATAGCGTCACGAACAAAACGACTGACAACCTTTCAGTCATCTGTGTCATCTTAGCGTCATGAACAACACGACTGACAACCTTTTAGTCATCCTAGCTTAATGAACAACACGAATGACAACCGTTTAGTCATCATAGCGTCATAAACAGGTCTTTAAACTCCCCACTGCATGCATGCAATTGACATGAACCTCCCCAGCATGCACGTCTTCCACATATCCAGGGTATGGCTTTCTGTCATATTTGACAATGACTCATTGTCCCAAATACTTGTCTCTTGATGTAGGAACAAAAAAAAATGTTTTGCACTTCAATAGGAATACTATTGGACAGAAATTATAAGGATATGGTCCGAAAGCACTGCCCAAAGAAAGAAAAACCTTTGTAAGAACTTATTATTTTCTTTAATATTAGCATTATTTCGTTGTAGCGACAGGTATTCCATACCACGTAACATGAAAAGGTGCGTGCATGGCTGAGGAGATGTGTATTCAGTAAAGATTTGACTTCCAGTCAATATGCTCTCCTCAGAAACATAAAAGCTTGCGCGTTCCGTTTGGAGATTTGGTGATAACACGCTAGTTCCGCAAGTCCGCAAGTTACCCTGGGATTAGCTTTAAAGAAATCATGAAAGAAACATTTAGGCTGAATGTTTGTTAGCAAAGAACTGCGAAAAATGGCTGAGTATATTAGAACGTCTTAGGAGTCAAGGGTTTACTGGGAAATGCTGTTGCCCAGCCAAGAGAATTGTAGATTAAATAAAAGTAGCCCTAGCAGGGATTGGTTCTATATGCATAAAAACCTGGGTCTCGCCAAGCAACAATGGGAAGGTGGCAGTCAGTAAAAGCTCGTATTAACAATCGCCCTGACAGGTATACAAGAGCAAGCCCAGTACACACAGGACCTGAGACTGAGGGAAAGAAAGGAAGAAGAAAGACACTATGGAAGAAAGCTAGCTGGCCTCGCAGTGGTTTTCTCCCGCATGAACAATTCCACACCATGAAGAAAAAATCCATTCCTCAATTTCAGCTCGACAGTGATTTGCTGAACCAGCTCTCCAAATGGATAGAACGGGGGTGGGTGGGTGGATACTGAACGCCTTGCCGGTATGCAGTAGGGTATTTCACAGACAGTACTGGCCGTGACAGTCACAGTCTGTGAGTGCGTTGCCTTTTTTTTTTTTTGGCTTCAGCAGAGTGGGCAGGCGATCCGGCAAGTGAGTCTACAGACATCGACTCAGTCCGTGCGATAGTCTGAACTTGTTTGTCTGCTGGGAGACATTTTTGATATTGATTATTCTAGTGTGCTGCAGAAACTCTTCATTATATTTTTCTTTTGTGATAAATGCACACTATTTTTGTGCCTATTCATTTAGTGTTTTCCTCACAGTACCTTTACAGGGGCAACCCTGGCCACTGCCGAGCGATCTACCATTATTGTTCGTTGCGTTACCTTGGCAGTCCTTTTAATATGTAACACCACCCATTCTCTGTAGCCAATAAAATGGCACGTTTTGTCTTGAGGGACTGTGTTCCCCGATGGGAGGGGATGGCTGGGTCAGGGGAAAGAGTAGGGCGGGGTTTAGGGGAGGTTACAAATTCCTGGTTAAAGGACTCAAAGCCGCGTTTACTTTCAGAATATACTGATATGATTCGAAAATGCACCTGTGTTTTTTCTGTTATTAAACTCTACTAGCAATACGGGATCTATTTTGTTTCGCGGAGGAGCTTGGAGCCGTTCCACAAACGATAAGCAGTGCAGGCGCTGTTTAACATATATGCAAATTCTAACGCTTCGCTAGGACAGACAAACTTCGCAACGTCTATGGGTAGCTATGAAACCCCTCACCTATGGGAAGTAGGCTTTGCTTGCCACACCTGAGAAACATGCCTCTCGTGTTCCTTTAAAGACACAGCTCAGTCTCTTTTTGGTGGCAGCGAAGGAACCAAGCCAAGCGAAAATTTACAAAGACAGCGTTTAGGGACATTAAACATTGATCAAGACATCGCAAACAGGTAAAAACTAAAATTATGTACTTAGCTGAAGAGAAGCCACACTTTGGAAAGCCTGCTTGCGTTAACCCGATGAAGGGTTAATGGCTCAAAATATTGACTCAGTTTTTGTCACTTTTTGCTTGGCCCACTTCCTTTATTTTCACAGAACAGACGAAGTACTTGTCTTGAAAATGCTTTTATCAGATATTATCACTGAAATGAAGGCTAACATAGTACTTATGAAAATATAAGAAATTCATGCTGGCCAAATGAAAAGAAAGCTGTGTGTTTGGTGTGGGACCATAAACATGCTTCTCCATTTTCTGTGGGCTGAGACGGCGTGATCATATGCTTTTAGAGGAAAGTAATACCAGTCTTTTTTAAAGGAAAGATTTTATGGCCCGGTTGGCCCGGAATATCGGTAAGCAGCGTGAAGGCGACCATGAGTCACCAGATATTTACGAGCGTGTGTTATCCTTGTATAACCTCCGCGTCCGGAAATGACCTCGTCTAGGGTACCTGTGTCAGGTGCAATATAGTACAATTAACAGTGATTGTTTATATTATTATTATTATT
>SMGT01006417.1:10926-30277 GCA_004794575.1 Lanistes nyassanus
GGCGATTTTAGTACGATGTGCTTGTAACATGAAGTAGGGAGATGACCTTAGAGGCTGGAGCAACAAATAAATTGTATTGTATACAGTTATCCATTGGCAGCCTATGTCAGAAACGTTGTATTATTCAATAGATAAAAACTATTTTAAAATCTCAAAAACCAGGGAATTAACTGCCATTCGTGAAAGAACTAATACGTTCGGGAGGCGCACTCTGACACTGAGGTGTGCACTAGGAGTGATGTCCTCTTGCCCGAGCCTTCCCTAGCTTATGAAAGGACCAGAGTGCTGGGCACGTGACTAGATAGCGTGTTATCGAGTTTTCCGGTCTGGAGATCTCGCTATGGAGAACATTGACGCTGACAGCATTCTGGAATCGATTCTATTAATTATTTGTATTCCTGTAGAGTTGATATGAGAGTCTAAAATGTTTGGCTCTTTGTTAAACTGTTTATTGAAAATAGGCCTTGTTGTGTAAGAGACGACAGGAATTTTTAACAGGTGAGTGGACGCGATGGTTCATGTTAACACGGTGTGTGACTATTTCAGTGTTTGAAGTGAGCACGGTGTTTAACTGATTAATACGCTCCGTGTTGTCATATTTACAGACCAATCGATGAAACAATCCTTTAGTTACTTTTTGAAAACCTTTTTTAAAGCTGTTAAGCTCTAGATGCTCATGTAAATGAGACTGTGCACGCGGTCTTGTTTTTAAAACTATGCCCTGTATGTACGGTATTTGAGCCACTATATTACTAAAAACTCGTTTCGGGTAGGATGCCAAGCAAATTTTCGAGGGAAAAAACGTGTTGTAGATCGGATAACTCCTGGCTTGTCGTCTGCTTTCATCGCTGCTTCCCAGTCGAGTTGCTCCACGCTTATCTCCAGTCTAGACAAAACATAATCCACGGCGTCTGGCAGAGTTCGTAGTGCATGATGTTACACAACAATCTGATTCGCAAGAATATTCTTGTCTGGGTGTCTCGTCGAGCACGAACTACTGTTATTTTGTCTTCTCGCCGGAAGAGCCGCTAACACGATGCGCGAAAACAACCAGTTTTTGTTTTGTTTTGTTTTGTTTTACCTTCCTGCGCCGATCTCCTAGACAGCAGTCTGAAAATGTGTTTTTGTAAAATCTCATAAGAACGCGGTTCTCGAAGAATAACATGCTGAATTAGACTGTGACATCTAGATTAGTTTAGTGAACCAGTTCTTGTCTGGTTTGCTGGAATATAATTATGGATGAAGAGGAGAATACAAACTGTTGACTTCTGGTTTTCGGGTCATTTCACTGGTTTGGGGACAAGGTCTGTCACTCGAGAGGATGGTTTAGAATAACAAAGGCTCCCGAAGTCTGTTTTAAAAAAAACAGTTTATGAAACACAGTGGGACTTTTTACAGTATCAGCCGAACTTGTCAGGAATAGTCTTTTACCAGACTGATGATACTGGACCGAAAAAAAAGAGATCGTGGTCTAGGTTGTTCTCCAGAACAGTTCTACTTAGCCATGATACATCCTAGTCATGATACATTCTAGTCATGATACATCCTAGTCATGATACATCCTAGCCATGAGACATCCTAGTCATGATACATTCTAGTCATGATACATCCTAGCCATGATACATCTTAGCCCTGATACATCCTAGTTATGATACATCCTAGCCCTGATACATCCTAGTGATGATACATCCTAGCCCTGATACATCCTAGTCGTGATACATCCTAGTCATGATACATCCTAGCCATGATACATCTTAGCCCTGATACATCCTAGTTATGATACATCCTAGTCCTGATACATCCTAGTCCTGATACATCCTAGTGATGATACATCCTAGCCCTGATACATCCTAGTCCTGATACATCCTAGTCCTGATACATCCTAGTGATGATACATCCTAGTGATGATACATCCTAGTCATGATACATCTTAGCCCTGATACATCGTAATCATGATACATCCTAGCCATGATACATCTTAGCCCTGATACATCCTAGTCCTGATACATCCTAGTGATGATACATCCTAGTGATGATACATCCTAGCCCTGATACATCCTAGTCCTGATACATCCGAGTCCTGATACATCCTAGTGATGATGCATCCTAGTCCTGATACATCCTAGTCATGATACATCCTAGTCATGATACATCCTAGTCATGATACATCTTAGCCCTGATACATCCTAGTCCTGATACATCCTAGTCCTGATACATCCTAGTCCTGATACATCCTAGTGATGATACATCCTAGTCCTGATACATCCTAGTCCTGATACATCTTAGCCCTGATACATCGTAATCATGATACATCCTAGCCATGATACATCTTAGCCCTGATACATCCTAGTCCTGATACATCCTAGTGATGATACATCTTAGCCCTGATACATTGTAATCATGATACATCATAGCCATGATATATCTTAGCCCTGATACATCCTAGTCCTGATACATCCTAGTTATGATACATCTTAGCCCTGATACATTGTAATCATGATACATCATAGCCATGATATATCTTAGCCCTGATACATCCTAGTCCTGATACATCCTAGTGATGATACATCCTAGTCCTGATACATCCTAGTTATGACACATCTTAGCCCTGATACATCGTAATCGTGATACATCATAGCCATGATATATCTTAGCCCTGATGCATCCTAGCCATGATACATCCTAGTCATGATACATCCTGGCCGTGACAGAGTTTACTTACTAGCTTATATCATGTAACACGGTTTCTTCCTATATCATGTAAAAGTTTACTTACCGAATCAGGTAACAGAGTTTATTTATTATATCATGTAACAGTTTATTACAGAATCAGGTAACAGATTTTATTTACTATATCATGTAACAGAGTTCACGTATTATATCACGCAACAGTTTACTTACTGTATCACGTAAACTGTCTTCGGGTGAATATCTTTGACACAGTGTGAATCCTACAGACACGGTTAAATATTGTCGAAAAGAGGGTCTAAGAGCAAATAATGTTGTATTAATAAGTCCTTTCAACATCATCAACAACAACAACAACTACCAGGTTTATGTATCTTTAACGACCTGTTTCACCGGTAAAATTTTTCTTAAGCAATTTCTTATGGTAAGTTATTTGAAAAGCCATTAATAGATATTAAATTCCATAAGACGTACAGAAAGTGGAACTGTTTCAGGTATCTATAAAAAGCAGTCTCCAAACTCCAAAATGACCGGCCCCATCCGAAGGACCCTAACGGTTCGCTCTGCCGTGTGGTGCGCCCTGCAGTGCGAGTCGGACCTGGACTGTGTTGCCTTCAACCTTGTGAGAAGTGACGTCATACCGTCTGGCCTTCTCACCTGTGAGCTTCTGGGGCTGTACAACTTCACCGATCCCACGGAAAGTCCACATAGTGGCGTATCTTCCTTCCAGCGTCTCAATTAAGAAAGTACTTAATCACAGTAAAACCGTGGAGATAAGCTCGTGCTTAGTAACAGGACAGTGCTCGGTTTGGTGTTGTGCTAAAGCACACATAGCATGTCATAACACACATAGCATGCTGTCATACACACAACACCTCATAATACACACAGCACGTCGTAACACACACAACACGTCATAACACACACAACACGCCATAACACACACAACACGTCGTAATGCACACAACATGCCATTATCCACAAAACACCCTATAATACACACAGAACACATCATAACACACAAAACAGGTCACAACACGCAACAACACATCATAATTCACACAGCACGTCATAACAAACATACCACGTCATAATACCCACAGCATGTCATAATACACACAACATGCCCTACTACAAACAACACGCTATAATACACACAGCACGTCATAACACACACACAGCACGTCATAATACACACAACGCATCATAATTCACACAACACGTCATAATACACACAGCACGTCATAACACACACACAACACGTCATAATACACACAGCACGTCATAACACACACACACACACAACACGTCATAATACACACAGCACGTCATAACACACACACACACAACACGTCATAATACACAGAACACGCCATAATGCACACACCACGTCATAATACACACAGAACACGTCATAATGCACACAACACGTCATAATACACGCAACACGCCATAACACACACAACACGTCATAATACACGCAACACGCCATAACACACACAACACGTCATAATACACGCAACACGCCATAACACACACAACACGCCATAACACACGTGCCAAGATCAGCTTGGGAGACACACTGGAAGGCGGAAGGAGGAGAGGAAGGGCAAGGAAAAGTTGGCCTGACGTCATCAAGGGACGGACACCACCTGGCTCCCCACTTGTGCCACGGATAGCAAAAGACAGACCAGGACAGCAGAAATGATCGGAATCTGAATGTCTGCCTTGCGACCTTCTAGGTCATGGGACTGTGACGTTTTGTATTCAGTAGGAGTGAAAATGTATTTCACGGACCTTATAATCCATTTGCTAGTGTTTTATGTGTTTTATGTTCTGATCAGCTTGTATCGGGACCAATAATGTAGCGGCAAGGTCCAGCAGACCTAGTGGCCACACATCAGACGAAAGCCCGCAGCAGGCACGGAGGGAGGGAGGGAGCGGTATTAAGTCAGTGGGTGGGTGGGAGAGCTTAACTTGGTGTTGTTACGCGCGCCAGCGTATGTCTGTGTACGTTGTTGTTGTTGTTGTTGTTGTTTTGGATAATTAGATAAAAAAAATTATCAGACAGTGTGCTCCCTTTTAAAACGACTTTATACTGTTGCGGAGTGGAAGATCTAAAACCAAAATATAATGGTAGTTCGTGGTTTCAAATATACTATTCGTATATTACCTAATACCTCCTAGCCATGATACATCCTAGACATGAGACATCCTAGCCATGAGACATCCTAGCCACGGTACATCACAGTCAGTTTTCAAAAAGGTTGAAAGAATGGAACAATACTAGTTCGTTACCTGGTAGTTCTTCTAATTCTCTCCTGGTGCCTTTGGCTTCCTCTTTATACTTTTCTTCCCACTGTATTTTAGTTGCTGGTCTGAGGGCTATTTTTCTCTCCTCTGTTGAAACGGGTACGTTTATTTGGATGACGTTGGTGGTTGGGTTGTCTTTTATTGCCAGTTTAGCTAGCCGATCGGCTTCCTCATTTCCTTTTATTCCTACATGGGATGGCACCCAGATAAAGTTGATTTGGATTCCTATATTATGGAGTCTATTTAACAAGATTAGAATTTCATACATTATATCCATTCTTTGGGAAGACTGGTTTTGAAGAGCCTGAAGTGCTGACAGGGAGTCAGAGACAACTAGGAAGGATTTTTCCCCTGTAGATTTTCTAGTTTGTAGTGATATCAACCTTAGGGCAGTGCGTATTGCTATGATCTCTGCTGTAAATATTGATGTGTGGTTTGGTAGCTCAGCTGCGATATTGGTGATCTTTGGTGCATAGACTCCTATTCCTGTGAAGTGGAATGTTGGGTCATTTGACCCATCTGTATTTATCTGGGAGTGGTCTTTGTAGGTAGTGTTAAGTTTTTGCCTGAATTTAGTTAGTATTTTGATGAGATGGGTTTCCTTCTTGAAAATTGTGAGGTCCGTGTCGATCTGTGGTGGGTGTAGGGTCCAGGGAGGCATGTGTGAGTCTGTGCATGGGTATGGGGCATCAATGTTAATGTCTGCTCCTGGTGTATTTTCTATTTCTTGAGCGTTCCTCTGCATGCTTGGTTGTGGAGTGGGTTTGCCCGTACGGTGTTTGTGAGCTGTTGTGTGGATCTGCTTTACTGGATGTTCTGCAGGTAGACATTGCATCTTGTAGTAGAAGTTTGCTGCCCTTTCCTTAATTATTAGTTGTATAGGTTTTTGTCCTGTCTCTGCCAGCACTGCTAGATTTGGGGTGCTCATTGGGACTCCTAATACTACTCTTAGTGCCCTAGCCTGTACAGACTGAAGTTTGGCGTTCCCTGTTGTGCACTTCGCCATATTTATAGGTTAGCTGTCCTTCAGTCGACTCACATAGGTCTGAGCCTGCAGAATCCAGTAAATTATTCTTAGCTTGCTCAGAGCTAACTATCAGTGTTGTAGACGTCCCAAGGACCATTTTCCAAGGAATAGCTGCCCATCCGGATCGTGCAGACATTGGTTTTAATGCTGTCTGCTAACGTTTTTGTGGTATTACTCTGTTGGGTGTCTAGGGGTATTGCGCTTCTGTTTTCACTAACCTGCTCGTTAACTAGAGTTACAACAACATAAGAAGGGGGGACTAACAATGCAATCGCTGCCTAATTTTATCAATTTCCAAAGCGGCTCTAGCCCCCACCCCCTTACTTGTCACGCCCACAACTTAATGAAAGAGGGCACCGATAATATACTATTCTATTTATTTACAGTTACAACATAGAATATTTTACTACACAATGAATGATGCTCCAATATACATCTACTGACATAAGTAGATCGACCACTCGCACTCTCATATATTCATCCCAGCGACGCTATACGTATCTACACGCACATGTTATGAACCGGGTTATGAATTCTACCGTACCGATAATTCACATCGGTGAACACAAGGAAAACTGTATCCTTCTGAGCTAAAACCATTCAGAAAATGACGTCACGCCGACGTCTTAACGCACAATCAGATCGACCGACGATCACAAGAGATAACCGTAAGTTTCTACAAATAACTAGCCCCGTTGGACAACCGACAAATCAACAAGTTTGATGCATACTTTCTCCTAAGCCAATTCAATGCCGACGTTCAAGACAACTATCTTTGAGTTCCGATCGTGTCCTACTTTCCTACACTGTACGTAAACTCACTTTCACGATGTTGGATAGGAATACCGCAGACGCCACGTCTCTCAGCTCCACAGTCTCAACACCGGTCTGAAATGCCCGAGTTCCTCTCCCGACTGACAAGAGTCACCCTGTTGCAGCAGCCTGCTGGTTCTCTGTGTCCACGTCGCGGAAACGGTCGTACTTTTCTGTAGTAACTACCCCAGAACTGTTGGGTGTATTCGGCATTTGTGGTTGTGTTGTTGTTGCTGCTGGTTTGGGAGGGAAAGTGCTTCCACCTCACGGTGATTTCGCGCTGGGGGGGGGGGGAGGCAGCGGGCGTGGGGAAGGAATGAGGAGAGAAGTGGGCCGGGGCTTGGTGCTCTTGACTGGTGGTGGCTATGTGGTCGCTTTCCTGGCGCTTGCTGGTCGACCCTACTGTAGCCGTATTTCTATTTTTTGCTTATCTCTACCTTGGTGTTCGCCTTTTACTTTTTAGTGCTGTGCAGTTTACGCTTGTCCTATAGTTTACTTGGTGTATTTTACTGGTTATTACCCCTCCTTTTTATTTATTTAAAAAAATATTAAATATATCTAACGGTTGGGTGGGCGTTTACTACCTGTGCTGTCAGATCCATTATGTATTGTCTAAATATTGTCTAAATTTTTTGGGAGGATTTAGAGACGATTTTAGATTGAAGTTAAGTTAGACTGTGTAGGGCAGTTTTAAGCGTATCCCTTTCCTGGCTGTTTATACTGCATTCTAGCAGGACATGGGGAGTGTTAAGTCTGTCCCCACAGCTGCATGTCACCGGCTCCTTACCAATAAGATGGTATTCTCTGTGACGTGGCGGGCCGTACCTTAACTTACTGGACTCGACTTCTCAGAATTACTGAACAAACTTTTATGGTGATCTCGTAAATGTAGATTTAATTGAGCGATCGCCACCAAAACCTTTACTGATTCACGTCAATGGTTTCTACACCAAAGGGTGACGACGCTATGAAATAATGTGAATAACTAGAGAAATCTACCGAGGGAAAAGATTCTCATACTCTGACACGCTCGCTCAGTCCCACGCAGGCAAAACACTTCTAGCTCAAGAGCCCCCACCCTCGTAAAACACACAACTGCAGCGAACTGTTATTCAACATATATTTCAAACTCTAACTGGCTCAACAACATCAAATATATCTACAGATTATTTACAAAGAATCACCTTGCTCGTGTCTAGGGTAAGACGGTGCCTGATGACGTCATACCACGTGGTATCAGACAAAGAAGATAATCAAACTCCAGAGGGGGAATCAAACTGCAAAAACGGCCTATGATCCCGCTCTATACACACATACAGTAAGTGACCGACAATAGAACTCCTACTCTTGTCACTACTGAAACAACTGCTTTACTGCAATACACAGCTCTAAAGCTGTTCAACAATCGACAATGAAGTTATGACACTGTACAACCAGCACTACTGCTACCTCCCTTTTGACGAACGTCCGGCCACTAGCTTCGTCCGGCCACTAGCTTATGACGTCTCCTGTCTCGGGCAGGACGAAACCACCTATCTTAAATCAACACGAGTCCCAGACTCTAAGATAATCTATGGCAAGAGCAGTCCTACAAGGCACAACAACAGACACTTACTACTTTGTCTAGTAGTCGGCAGAATACACCCCGGGTACCTGCGTGAGATGCTGGAGTCCTTTACTCTTTTCACGTCTTGGCTAAGATGGCGAGGGGTAGCGATCCGTGGGTCTACACGTGTCCGCTTCTTGTGGTCCTCCTACATTAACTCTCTCTCCATGTCCTGTCCTCTCTGCGTCCCCCCGTAATCGCGTTTTTGCCTCCTTAAGTAGTAGGCTTTCTGACGCATTACCTTCGAGTAAACCGGTTCTGGTCAGACTAGGTGGAGCAGGGCAGCTGCCATGACCAATGGCGTATTGCTCACCTACCTAGGTGTGAAGAGAAGGGTAGGAGCTAGTAGGCTAAACTAAGAGTGACAGGTGATAACCTAGGAGTGACATGTGACATTCTCCATTTAGTCTCATTCTGGCTATTCTACTTTGGTTGGTTCTGTTGGAGTTAAACAGCGTGAGCTCGTTACTCGGAAGTTCTTCTAGCTCTCTCCTTGTGCCTTTGGCTTCCTTCTTATACTTTTCATCCCACTGTATTTTTATAGCTGGGTTAATCGCTATTTTTCTCTCTTCCGCTGAAATCGGTACATTTATCTGGATGACATTAGTGGTCGGATTGTCTTTTATTGCTAGCTTAGCCAGTCTATCTGCTTCCTCGTTTCCGTGGATTCCTACATGCGATGGTACCCAAAGAAAGTTTATTTGGATTCCCATGTTATGAAATTTATTAAGGAGGTTTAGAAGTTCGTATATTATGTCCGTTCTTTGTGAGGACTGGTTTTGGAGTGTTAGGAGTGCCGAAAGTGAATCAGAGATAACTAGAAAGGATTTTTCTGCTGCTGCTTTTCTTTTTTTTTTGTAGTGCGATCTATCTTAGGGCAGTGCGTATTGCTACGAGCTCTGCAGTGAATATGGATGTGTGGCTAGGGAGCTGTGCAGCAACAATGGTGATTTTGGGTGCGTAGATTCCTATTCCTGTGGTGTGGATGGTCGGGTCATGCGACCAACCACCGGCATTCGGCGTTGGCAGTCGGCTGCCTTTAAAGCCCTGAACTCTGACTTGGAAGAAAACGCTAGTGAGTTGTAGTCCGGAGGGTTGTTCACCCCCACCTCCCACCCGGCCCCCTCTCAGGGTGACAGGTCAACCGAGGAGGGGGCGGTTTACCCTCGGCTTTTGGCAGACCACCTCTCTCACTCGCTTTCCCGACTGACTGTTTTAGCGAGCCAATCAGGTCGGCGGTAACAAGTTGCTCTTCCTCCTGATTGGTTAGGGCAACGAGACGCCAAAAATCATAAAAAAACGTAGCTTTCGGTTTTCCAATTAAGTAGTGGTTACAACTAATCACTAATGTAGGCTGACTTCTGGTGAGATTTAAATTGCATGTGATTTTCATTTCTGCTCCGCGCACTTTACAAACGTTGGGATAAAAACAAAGTGATCGAAAGAAACACACGTGCGGAAAGCTGTCACCCATGGCTGCCCCAAGAACCGCACCATGTTTGATCGAACATTGTCGATGACGGCCATGACTACAAAGAGCAAGTCCTTTGATCAGTCATACGCGCATTTAGCGCCTGGGAGTATCCGGGAATTGTCACGAACATCAAAGTTTCGTTCGTGAACAGACATCGCCCCTTCCTTTGAAATAATGGCTCACGGCATGCAGGTAGTCAGGGGAATGCTGACACATGCTTAAAAGAAATTTTAGGAAGAAGGCCGCATGCCCATCAAAACGACACGTCGTCAGCCGTACAGTCAACTGTCCGTGTCGGTGACAGTTGAGGTACGTGATGGAGAGATACAGGGTGTGGTCTATTCGGCCACGTGACGAAGTGCGTGCAGATGACAATGTGGCCTGACCTGCGTTCGCAAAACCAAGCGCCAGCTGTCGCTACGTGCGTGCGTGAACTCTATGTACAAGAAGATAATTACAACGATGACGACTAAAGTAACGTGATTGTAATTTGTAAAATCAAACTAAACATCTTATCTGTTGTACAGTCATTGTGAATACCAAATATAATTAGTTGTTTTCTGAGTTCTAATCTATCACAGTGAGCACACTTCTCCTTCAGTCTTGTAAAAACCATGTTCCATAAGTTGTGTACAATACTGCGGTCACAAAATAAATGTTCAGGTTTATCAAGGACTCTCAGCGCTTTTAAAGATCGACAGTACTGCTTGCATGTGCATGGTCTCTGGTGTACAGTTTGTCCTCGGGGCTTAGCAGTAAGTTCTACGTCCTTACCTTGTGTAAACCTCAGTCCAGACACTTCACTGATATAACTGTCACGCCAGCAAAATGGAAATCGTAATGTTTGTAAAGTTGTTTTCATGCATTTTATGTACTTCCTGCTAAGCCGATATATGGACACAAGCCCATTGTGTGCTATTGGTGGATTTTCCCACCCTTCCGTCCTTCCGTAAATTCCTTCCTTCCTCCCTTTCCTTCCCCACTTAAAAAAAAATTGTCATCTTAGACTACTTCAGAAACCTGCCTGCTTTCTTTCTTGTCCAGACCCACCATGGCGACCACTCCATGAGCTTTTAGCTCCTACGGTCACCAGGATGTTGTTATCTTGAACAGGGCAGTTAATAAAGTTAACCTCACACACACGCACACACGCACACACGCACACACGCACAGACGCACACAGGCACACACACAGAAAAATTGTAATGATTTGAAGTGACGAAACCTGGCACCCTCAGATTTACAGGGGAACTAACCCTCAGCTACGCAGGGGACCTAATTACACACACACACACACCCGCGCGCGCGCGCGCAAGCACGCACAGGGTACAATAGTTGCTACATGTCGTTATCACTGGAAACGCACAGGTTAAAATAACTAAAGGACCACGTGATATTAGAACTGTGGCTCTTGCAAAACCTCACACGACAGAAGACACGACGAGGACAAGGTAATACAGAAAAACAAACACCGTTCTTTCCCACTGCTCTTGAACAAGGCCATTGTACAAGTACAGACATTATTGGTATCTCCATTTTTTATTATATATCATATTGTCAAAGCCTAAACTTGACTTTAAAAATTAAAGTATAAGAACAAACTCTACAAATATATATATATATATCATGAAAATAATCAGTATTGTTTAACAAGAATAACACGATACAGATTTTGCTTCATGTTCGTTAGTCCCTGGCACAGTGTTCCATCCTGTTAGTACATCACATCCAACACAGTATTTGAGTTTACAGCTTATTATTTACCCACACAAATATCTTTTCTCCTCCAACACATACAACACAGTCCTTGTAGTACCAGTATCTCTGCTCCAACACATACAACACAGTCCTTGTAGTACCAGTATCTCTGCTCCAACACATACAAAACAGTCCTTGTAGTACCAGTATCTCTGCTCCAACAAATACAACACAGTCCTTGTAGTACCAATATCCCTGCTCCAACACATAAAACACAGTCCTTGTAGTACCAATGTCTCTGCTCCAACACATACAACACAGTCCTTGTAGTACCAGTATCTCTGCTCCAACACATACAAAACAGTCCTTGTAGTACCAGTATCTCTGCTCCAACAAATACAACACAGTCCTTGTAGTACCAATATCCCTGCTCCAACACATAAAACACAGTCCTTGTAGTACCAATGTCCCTGCTCCAACACATACAACACAGTCCTTGTAGTACCAGTATCTCTGCTCCAACAAATACAACACAGTCCTTGTAGTACCAGTATCTCTGCCCCAACACAAATACAACACAGTCCTTGTAGTACCAGTATCTCTGCTCCAACAAATACAACACAGTCCTTGTAGTACCAGTATCTCTGCTCCAACACATACAACACAGTCCTTGTAGTACCAGTATCTCTGCTCCAACACATACAACACAGTCCTTGTAGTACCAGTATCTCCGCTTACCTGGTGTGTTGGAGGTAAACTGAGACAGGACTGATCCGTTGATCTTCGCTGTTCCGTGAGAGCTTGGAGAGTCTAGGAATGTATGTATCAAAACTATCCAGTATTGGTCTACAGAAGGACGATTCTAACACGATGAACTTTCCCAGGTCAGGTCAGTTCAGGTCAGGTCAGGCCGGATTTTAACAGAATTCTGTTGAGCTTAGCCACCTACTGAGCGACAAGGAGACGTTAGCACTGAACGCTTAGATGAACTATACTGGGTGAACTAGTGACACTAACAATGTATGGAAGTTTATTGGAGTTCTGGTATACCCGAATTTACCTTGATAACATTACTGTTGTGTCAAGGCGTTAGTGGATTAGTTTAGTGGAGATCGCGGAGCGCTTGGGAGAATAAAAGAACACGACACAGCTTTTGTGTGCGTGCGACTGGGTGAGTACATGCGTGCGTGGCTGTGACACTCGTCAACAAGGCCTTAGAAGCAGATCGCGCTGGAAACTCTCATCCACACGTATTGACGTAGATGTTCTCACCTTCGATGTACTGCTTGGCAGCTTGGTACAAATACCTGTACTGAACCTGCGTCAGGCAGAGAAAACTGTTTATTATCTGAAAGATCTTCACCATGCGTCCCTGATCAAACTAGCTAAATGATTTTTGTCGTCTCTGTAAACATCGAAACACGAGACCCGCGTGCACACAGGTGCATGCACATTCAAAAGATGCAGACATTCACGAGTACGGGAACATATTGTGTACAGGCTGCGCCTCGAGAATATTACGTTTTGCACAACTTTCCGTGTATTAGAGTGTTCTGCTAACAAGCTTTCCAAACAGGTTTTTAGCGGAGAATATTATATTTACAACCTTTCCTCAAACTTCTGTGCATGGGTTTATTATATTTATAAGTATTAACTATTAATTCTGTGCACCGGAACAATTCTGGACATATGAAATTGTATTTTACTATTTAAAATCCTTCCTTGTTAGGCGAAGTCTATTCGTAATTAGAAACCTTCGTGTTAGGTATGTTCTTCCCATTGGAATACTTTGTTGGCAATATTTTTCAATATCTGTTCATTCACTCGAATATCACTATCATGTTTACCACATTTCTGACAGTTGTTTTCACCTGAGAACTATAATAAAACCATGCGAACTAACAGATCCAGTCACGGAAAACAATAACATTTCTTACTAATTCCACCACTTTTGTTCATGGATTACTTCTAGCAATATGTCCTAATACCTCCACGAATATTTTATTTTAACATTTCCATCATGGTGAAACTTCGCTTAAATGTGTTTTGATAGCTCCAGTTGCAAACTGCTTAACCTTGCAACGAGGTCCCGAAGTTGCGAGCAGCGGGACTCTATTTACAAGTTCCCACTTGTTTCATGAAAAATTTATGAGAAAGAAATGTGTCACAAAAGGAAAGTCGATCATCAAAAAACCCTCCAATATAATCTCTAAACATCCGTTGGCTGGTGTGTGTGTGTGTGTGTGTCTGAGGGTGTGTGTGTGTGTGTTTTCCCATCTGAGCACTGGCAGACTAGTCAGACTGAAAACAGACTTGTACTCAAAACGGCGTGGGCCCACACAGTGCTGCTCACCTCTGATTTCACACACTCCGGTCGTACAACGTGTAATTTTCGTACAGTTGTGTACACGTCCAGTTCTCGGTCGTACTTGATGCGACTGATGACATCACACAGAGCACAGAAGAGTCCACTCTTGCACGCTCCGTCACTGGGACAGAACGTAGATCTTAGACACTCGACAAGATCGGGTTACACCATACTTGCTAATGAATGAATGAATGAATGAATGAATGAATGAATGAATGAATGAATGAATGAATGAATGAATGAATGAATGAATGAATGAATGAATGAATGAATTTTTTTATTAATGTTTCAGTTGAACTTTGTAAAATATTAATTAAGATAACTGTCGATTTTTACATTTTTTTAAATGTCAAACTATCCACTAGAACTTTGTAATTAAACTATTTTAAAACTTGCTTTTAACATCTGGAGCACAAAAGCTCATTGACTGGATGGCGATTGAATCACTTGCTATGGAAATGTCTGCGACGTACGTGCACTGCACGAGGACAGGGGGGACAACTTGCTCATCCTCGGAAGTGGCCAGAACGTCAGCGAGCTTCAGAATGTCGGTTGTCTGGCCGGGAAGTTCTTGCTGCCAGCTGCCCACGTGATACAGACGGACCTTCTGGGGGGCTTCGCTCTAAAATGCGAAGAAATTAAACATTTATTAATGTGCTTATATAATTTGGGGTGGATCTTAGCTGTTCTGGGTACCAACAAGTAACTAGTGGCGCTCGATAAAAGTGACTTTATCCCCAGGATGATTTCATCACGGTTTGACCTGTTTATCCCTATTTACATGGGCCCGATGGCATTGGGATTCCCTTCTGCCTTTCCTGTCATAAGAACGGTGGTGAGGCCCGTTCACCCCGTGAGTTTTACATTCAATTTTATGAACGGACCGGACATGCACTCACAGTGCAACACTACCCTGAGCTATAAGCCAACACCTCCTTGATGGTAATCACAAATATTTTATTTGCCTCGGGTGGCGCATGCAGAATAAGTACGTGTGGCAGACATGGAATCCGAACCTATATCTTATTCTCTCGGCTGCTATATAGAACACGTTCCCGCTGCGGTACGGCTGCTGGGAGAGGGTAGAGACATACTAATTACACTGTCCTTAAGATTACAGTGCTTTAATTTCCGATAAAATGAGCTTGAATTACCGACAGAAGGAAAGGATGCCATAGTCAAAAACACATATCCTATTTATCACAAGCGAGTATTAGTTTTTTTTTCATTTGAACCTCATGGACTTAAACTTGGACATTATTCAAGTTTCGTCTCTCGACTGCAAATAAATCAGAAGAATATGTTGTTATCTTAAACTGGAGATTAAGCAGCCTGGCACTTGAGGTTTCTCACGACGATTGTACTGTGTATTAAAGAACAGCAGGTCTTTTTCCATTTCTCAAAACAACAACAACAACAAAATATTGTGAAGCTTCACTTTTTGCAGCTGACAGGAGGCCCATGACACATCACAGACTAAACCCAACAAAGCGGATTTTCATAGGTCTAGTGAACTTCTTCTTAATGGACTTACATTGTATCAGAACATCTAATGATTTTATAATGTACCACGTTGTATAATGGTCTGATATTGAACCAAAGTGTCTAATGGTCTTATACTGTACCACAGTGTCTAATGCTCATGTGTTGTACCACAGTTTCTAATTCTCATATGTTGTACCAGTGTCTAAGGGTCTCGTACCAAGGTATCTACTGGTCAGATGTTGTACCAATAAAGTATCTAATGGCCTTATGCTGTATACTGTATCAGAGCATTTAGTGGACGTACTTTGTATCAATGCGTAAAACTGAATGGAGAGTGCGGGACTGAGCGAGAGAAAGAAGATGAAAGAGACAGACTGTTCACGTGAAGGAGGGATCACACAAAACGATAATTGAATTTCAAGCAGCAAGGAGTGTCGTTTGTCTGACGTGAATTGACAGACGAGTTGTTGCTTTGCCGACGGCCTGAGGGATGTGTTTATATTACGGGTGTAACTCTAGGAACAGGGCGCGCATCCAGCTTGGACACTACATCTGTCGCTGGCACATCATCACGTGATTACAACACACAGCACTGCGCGTGCAGACAGTAACATTGTACTAAACCGCTGACCGCAGGTGCCGCAAGTAAGCAGCCTTTTCGCCGAGTCTCCTAGCATGATCTTCTTTCTCTTGCCTCTTGCAATGGGTGAGTAAACTTTTTTCCTGCTGCCATTTTCTTGTTCTGGGTGAGCTGCTTATATTCTGTAAGAGACGATTTCATTCTTTAGTAGAGAGTTATTTCTCTTCCCCATCTGCAGAGAACACTTTTAGGAATAAGATCTGGTTTTTATGTTTGTTGTTAAATACATACCATGTCCAAAATCATGACGATTTCCCTGTCTCTGAGCGAATCCAGTACAAAACTGCGTGCATCTGTTACAACATTCTGACAGGAGCCGCCCCATCCTACTTGTCTCATCTGATTTCTCTATACACTCCATCTGTTACAACATTCTGACAGGAACCGCCCCACCCTACTTGTCAGATCTGATTCCTCTATTCACTCCGTCTCGTCCACTTCCCTCTTCCTCCGATTCACGTCTTTTCCAACAAAAGCGCTTCAAACGCAAGTCCCATGGCCTCAAATGTTTCCCCGTCTACGGGCCTCAACTGTGGAACTCCCTGTCCCTCACATCAGACACTCGATCTCCTTCCATTTCATCCTTCATTCTTCAAATCCAACCTCAAAATATGTATGTGCGTGTCTGTGTGTGTGCGGTTGTACCTGTGCATGTGTTTGTACTTTGTCTATGCTAGACTATTATTATGAATATTTGCTTTTGAACTTCCAAGATACTACGTCATTTCCTTTCTGCTTTGTTTAAAACGCCGTCTTCGTCACTAGTAGAAAAAAAGAAACCATACGGAAATGTTGAATGATGTCTGAAAATTCAGAGGCGTGTATTTTAGTGAGAAGGACACACTATACGTTCTCTTTCCGGCGAAGATCTATTTTATACAGATTTCTTTACTGTGTAGTTATGTCTGCCAGTTTCGGATATGTGCAACGCCGAAAGATTGGAGTGGTGTTAACCAAGGTCGAAAGGTTGCTATGGTGACATGACACAGAAACCCGGAAAAGACGATAGAACTTCTTGTGTCCGCGTTCCAGCCTCCAGCAACGTGGCGTTAAGGAAACCAGCACGACAGGTGTCGGACTATACTGACCTCGATCTCGCCGGCAACGCTGTGGACGGAATAAACACCGGGTCCTACTTCGACGGCTCGTGTACACACACTGCTCAGACGACCAACAACTGGTGGAAGGTGGACTTGATGGGTTACTATACTGTCAGCCAGGTCAACATCTTCCCCCGCAAGGACTGTTGCAGTAAGTAAGCAACAGCCACCTCCAACCACCACCACCACGCACCACCCCCTCTCTTGTCTTCTTTCCGTCATTGTCGGTAGTTTTTTCACATCTTTCTCATCCCAACTTGGGTGAACGTGCTCAAATAACATGCAAATCAAGAAAGAAAGAAATCAAGAAAGGACGGAAAGAAGGAAGGAAGAAAAGAAAGAATGAAAGAAAGAAGGAAAGAAATATCAAAAGACAGGAAGAAGGAAGGAAAGAAAAGTAACGGCAACGAAAGGACAATCTGGGAGGCGGGTAGGGGACTGGTGTTAAATGTTGTGGGTAGGGGACTGGTGTTAAATGTTGTGGGTAGGGGACTGGTGTTAAATGTTGTGGGTAGGGGACTGGTGTTAATCAAATGTTGTGGGTAGGGGGCTGCTGTTAAATGTTGTGGGTAGGGGGCTGCTGTTAATCAAATGTTGTGGGTAGGGGACTGCTGTTAATCAAATGTTGTGGGTAGGGGGACTGCTGTTAATCAAATGTTGTGGGTAGGGGGCTGGTGTTAATCAAAAGTTGTGGGTAAGGGACTGGTGTCAATCAAATGTTGTGGGTAGGGGGACTGCTGTTAATCAAATGTTGTGGGTAAGGGACTGGTGTTAAATGTTGTGGGTAGGGGACTGGTGTTAATCAAATGTTGTGGGTAGGGGGACTGCTGTTAATCAAATGTTGTGGGTAGGGGGCTGGTGTTAATCAAAAGTTGTGGGTAGGGGGCTGGTGTTAATCAAAAGTTGTGGGTAGGGGGACTGCTGTTAATCAAATGTTGTGGGTAGGGGACTGCTGTTAATCAAATGTTGTGGGTAAGGGACTGGTGTTAAATGTTGTGGGTAGGGGACTGGTGTTAATCAAATGTTGTGGGTAGGGGACTGGTGTTAATCAAATGTTGTGGGTAGGGGACTGCTGTTAATCAAATGTTGTGGGTAAGGGACTGGTGTTAAATGTTGTGGGTAGGGGACTGCTGTTAATAAAATGATGTGGGTAGGGGGCTGGTGTTAATAAAATGTTGTGGGTAGGGGACTGTTAATCAATTGTTGTGGGTAGGGGACTGTTAATCAAATGTTTTCGGTAGAGGGCTGCTGTTAAGCAAAAAGTTGTGGTTGGGGGGCTGCTGTTAATCAAATGTTGTGGGTGGTTAGGCTGCTGTTAATCAAATGTTGGGGGGGGGGCTGCTGTTAATCAAATGTTCATTACTTGTTGGTGTCCCAGAGAAAAGTAATCTCATCTGATCTCATGGCCCAGGAGTGGTACCAAACAAAGGTTGCCAGACATGCACGATCTTGCCTTGTACCGTGTGCTAATTGCGGCGATCTTGTATCATTAGGAAAGCACCTGTTACTATTCAGAAGCCTTACTGATGTTATTAACTTAGCGAAAGTTTCTGAAACAAACTTAAGCTATCTCATCTCCCTTTCTCGATATGGTTTGTGGACAATAACAGGCTTACACAGAGTTGGCTGAAGAGATGCAGACTTCACGGTTACACGCCAGCTAAATAAAAACTCGTCTACAGCGGATATTTTTCTTCCTACAAGCGCCAAGACCATTGCCCCAGACGATGATGTATACAAAAAATAAATCCAGGGTTACTTTATTTGCAAAGCAACGGTTATTCTTAACGCAAAACTCTATAGGGTAATAAACAATACAGCAAACATACTTACATTCATAATCAATGCTAAAAATGACACCAAAAAGAAGACAACAGTGCAAGAAAAACAGGTGACTGCCGCTTGGAGTAAAATCTATCTTAAATTTAAAACAAAGGAACTGGACCAAGCTAAGACATGACAAAGACCAAGACAATCTACATGTTTCGGGGCACTACCCCTTCATCAGGACGACACATCAGGCGACTGGCTGCCCCTCTTTTTAACCCTGTTTACTCACTGTCCCTTAGTCATTTTCCTGCTGTCCAGCCTATGCGCCACATCTACTGAAGCTAAGTCTTTTTCTTCTGTTTTCGTTGT
>SMGT01006418.1:7744-30526 GCA_004794575.1 Lanistes nyassanus
TATTGGTTTGCATTGTATTCACCCCCACCTCCTCCACCCGTATTCCTTGTCAAAGACAAGTATTGGTTTGCTTTGTATTCACCCCCACCTCCTCCACCCGTATTCCTTGTCAAAGACAAGTATTGGTTTGCTTTGTATTCACCCTTATTCGTCGGTTCTTAATCACCTTTCTCCTCTGTCGTCATCACTGACTTAGGCACGGAGTAGCTTCTTTATACTAAAATGTCTAATTCGTTGTTCATTGTCTCTTTGTTATTAGTTTTTTGCGTCGGCAGAGCGCTGAATGTCACACTTGGTGTAAAATACACTGTTTGTTGTTGTTTCCTGCAACTGAATAAATGAAACATTATTTTTATAGGTTTGCATAAACATTGACAATTAGGATGGCTAGGTGTAAATTATGTGCATTTAACACAGAAGCATTAAACGTTTTCTTATATACATGTCCCCAATCACAAGAAAAGAGTATATCATAGTGAAAAAAGAATCTCCCTATGCTACTTTCAATAATGCATCACAGGGACAATTCTTATTTTTAAAACCAAGTGATATCACTTCAGACAGACAGACAGATAGACAGATAGACAGACAGACAGACAGACAGACAGACAGACAGACAGACAGACAGACAGACAGACAGACAGACAGACAGACACTTACCCTTTTTTCCAGAGGTACACTGAAGCAGCTGCCAGGAGTGATGACACAAATATAATCCCAGTCGAAATGCCAATGATCGCCTCATTTGGTACATGTGAGTCTGGAGGAAAAAAGCAACACGTTGTTTTCTGTGAAACGGAAACGTCGTCGTCATCGTCGTCGTCGTCGTCGTCGTCGTCCTCCTGCTCCTGCTCCTGCTCCTCCTCCTCCTCATCATCATCATCATCATCAAATATTAACAGAAAAACTTTCATTAGTACAACATGGTGTAAGTGCTTACTGTCATGATTTGTCGTCCCATTTTTGCTACGGTCATTTGTGTCTGAGCCGGCGGATAGCGCCGTGCCTGTAAACGAAACAAAGAACAGAAAATGTGATTATATTTTGTTGAATACAGTTTACAACATACTGTAGCGGTGACACAATGATGAAGCCTGTGGCCGCGGTTGCGAGACGACAACAACGATGACGACGAGTTTGTCCTAGTAAATTAATGTAGTCAACGTTCTGCTGCTGGATTAATTTAAGGAACTTTTGTCAGCTACAAATGGAAGGACCATTAGTAGCACTGTGACGTGGGCAACACCTGATAAGAAAACAGGCCCAACTTTTATTTTTAACTAGCCAGGGCACCCGGTGTTTGTCACGGACGCGAATGTGAAGCTGCATAATGTGATGTTTTTTTTTTTTTGATCAGCGTATGTCATGTCTGAGTATCGATGATACGTATCGCTTGTATAGCTGGGGTGGAAACTGTTTGCTGTGTTAGTACTGATAGAAAAGGGGGGGGGGGAAGTCTTCAGTTAACAGTTAAAGGGAAGAAACTGTAAACAGAGAAAGAAGGGAGATTTTTTCGCTCACCTGCATAACGGGAAGGGAAGGGGGTAGAAAGGAATGCGTGATAGTGGGTGATGTTTGGAGACGCGAGAGCGAGCGTGTGAGCGAGGGGAACGCCAGAGGCGTATGAGGTGTGACGAAGGACGGTTGTTCCAAGCAAGAGACGAATTTTGTAACAGACTCCTTCAGCCCCAAGTGGTTAAAGTAGAAGGACCCACATTATATGTCATATTTTATGGTTATGCCAGCAACGCTTTTGAGTAATTTTCGTGTGTACTGGGATCCTGAATTTTGAATTTTGATTGGTTGTATTTTGTACTTGATGGCTAAGCCGGGAAAGTTTCCAATGATGTTATTGGAACTTGAGATGATTAATTGTGAGTAATTTTTCTGTGAACTGGGAGGATCAATTTTGAGTACTTTTCTGCAGTAGTGAACCTAGTCCTCGAGTTATGTTTTGAGCTGCAAATAATGATGTCGTTAATGTGCAAACGGAGGGAATCGAATATTAGGGACAGTTTTTTGAGTTGAAAGGGGAGATTATAAAAAGAGAACAGTATCCTACAGGGAGGAATTTATAGGAGTTTCCAGGGGGCGGACCAAGGTGTGCCGAGAGAAGGTGACGAAGAGGACCCGGGTCACACTGTTCCCTGGATCGACGCCTCCGTGAGACGCTGACTGCCAGGCGGCCAAAGGAGTGGACGCAACAGGGACGGCAGTCATTGCTTTATGCAGAGAGCATGTGAGGGGTGTTGGGACCCCAGCTCACCAGCCAGTCAGCCAGGAGCCGAGCAGCCCTGGGGCTACGGGACTTGTACCCACCAGGTGGGAAAACACCGATGTGACGTCGTGTCAAGCGAGGTAGGACGTGTCGCTCGCGTTTTGACGTCTCCATCCCCTGTACTGTCGGACGGTGACAGAGGGGCAAAGACTCTTTGACCCCGTAGGGACACGCAGGGCTAGCAACCCCAGAGGCCGCATAGATTTAACGTTTAAAAAAAATTACCGCTTAAAAACTACCACCCTCACAGCAATATATTTTACATATTTAGAAAGATCTATTCTTCGGCAACACAATGGAAACAATACTTTTTAGTTGAAAATATTAAATACTACTTACTATTTGGTCCCAAATACAGTCACTTTTTGCACACACGACAACACACAACAAATTAAACCCGTAGATCCAGTGTGAACGACGGAAGTAGACCTGGAGGGTCACTACACTAAACCTCGTTTGGCAAGCCGAAACTGTTTCCGAAACTCATTTAGACAGTGCAGGGGAAACAACCGACGATAGAGCTTCACAATAATATAAGGTTTACCTCCCTTACACCGTTAAATGCGTCGCTGCAAAGTTTTGAATTCGTCGCCAGTTGATCGAACCCGCGCCCTCCTGGCTCAATTAGGTCGTCACTGTTTAAACGGTGACGCGTCTCCAAAGCGAAAAGTTGTGGTGGCAACGGTACAGCGGACTTACAGACTTGAGATAATAATAAACGCGGTAGGAAACACTCCCGTAAGGACTTTGAAAGATCTGTTGTGATTCGGATTCAGGAAACTGAGTAAGCAGAGACGCTGAAAACAGTTTGATGAGTTCGTTCGTGAAGTTGAGAACGTTACTGTGAGGGAAGGGGAAGGTTTTGCGGACTGTTTGATTGGTGCAAATTTTGTTGTATGACGAGTGAGATTTTGATGCGCTTGAGGTGAATAATTTGTGTTGACGATATCGATGTGATTTTGTTGTGCGGATTAGTTTGACAAGGGACTTAGGTAATTATATCTGGCTGGGGCCGTGTTGATTTACCTCCCTGTTTTGTGTTGTGTTTTGGGTGAGAGTTTATGGAGAAAGAACACGCACACACAAATCCCTTTTCACACTGATGTGAGTGACTGCAGTGAGCGGTAGGGGGTTTGTGACAGTGTTGTAAGGGTTTTTCTGACCCCGCTGACCCCTACCCCTTCTGTAACCCTACCCAATACCCTTCACTAATCCCCCTACCCCTAACCCCTACCCTTGCTTGCCGTCTTCCTCTTGTCAAGGGAGGCAAAAAGGAAAAGACAGTGTGGTGGTCTCGCCTGCATGGTGATCGTTGTGCACTTGTGAATGGCGTCGTCATATTTATTATTTCATTTGTGTTCAGGCCTAGGTACAGGGTCGAAATATAGCCTATGGCTATATGACCCTCTTGTCAAATTTGGTGTGCAACAGTTCAGGCGTGCTGATTTCTCTCTCTCTATCTCTCTCATACACACAGCCGAAGATCTACTTTGGACATACACGGAACACTTGGCTCTCCATCGGCGGCCAGTGTGTAGTTGCCCCCACTCACACAGGTCGTGACAGACACTCCCATGAGACTTAAGCTGTTGCTGTTATCACAGACATGGCCGCCTGCAGCTTCGCAGTGATAATATCCCAAGTAGTATAACACAGCAGCTGTTTCTGAAAACCGATATAAAGATCCATACGGAATGTTTAAGCTATTAAAAAACTTAAAAAAACAAGTACTGCCGACAGTTTCGGGTATACCCCTTACTCAGGACAACACAAACGCAAACAGATAAAAACAGATTACGGCAGAAACAGAAACTTAGTGTAAAACATAAGTTTGTAACCTTCTTCTAGGAAGGGTATAGAGCAGACTATATTATGACTTTTCACAATCTTGCTCTTTCTCTGTCTCTGTCTCCTTGTCTGCCTGCCTGCCTGCCTCTCTCTATCTCTCTCTCTCTCGTGTGTGTGTGTGTGTGCATGTGCTTTTACGTTGTTTATGTGAGAGGGTGTGTGTGCGTGTGTGATGTGTGCATGTGTGTACGAGTTTGCGTGACAAAATCCACACGATCTTACGCAGCAGTCTACACATACGTTCAAGCTATACCTGTCTTTTCCTCAGCTGAGGTAAGGAACAGAGTGAAGGGCCTTCCTAAGTCAGCATATCTTTGTGGAATGTTCCATTTCACTTTTGTAACGCAGGTTCCATTTAATTCTAGGCTGCAGTGGTATTGTGCCCCTTTAAACATATAAATACACTAATTCAACGTCTAATTAGGAACCAATACCTTTCATTTGGAGAAGTAATTATTATAAACCATCCTGATATTTAATTTTTAAAAAATCAGAGATAGCGCTATTTTTGGACTCACATGTGTGTGTGTGTGTGTGTGAACCCTGTAAGCGGTTAGCCGCTGGCAAAGCTTCAACAGATCAGCGCAACTAGAGATCTTTTTTATTGCATTCTATCCCATTCATTAGTAACAGTAATAACATTCGAAGGCTGGCTTTCTAGTTTACTTTGAAAGAAGCCAGGAATTGAAAACAGAAACCACATAAACATTCTCCACAAACTCTTGTCTCTATCGAAGAAACTGAAAGTCTATGTTTAAATTCGTACCATTCGCTATGGCGATTGGCAGCAGACACAAGCAGGAGCCGATCATGACAAGGCGCGCCCTTTCCAGATTCTGATCTCCGTTTGTTGAAATTGTCATTCTTGTGTACTTCAGCTGTAAACAAAACAAACAAAATATTCTTGAGACCCGAGTGACAGGTGGAGATCGAAAGGGAGCAAGATTTCTCCCTCAGCTTACGAACAGTAAAAAGGAGCATTGAGCATAAAGCCGCATTAATTCAAAGGAGATGGCATAGTTTTCTTCCCCACCGTAAGCAAGGCTTATTTTTAGTTTTTTTTATTGTTTTAAAAAGACCAAGAGGAAGTTATAATTTCTAGATCACAAAAAGACCTGCTCAAGTTCACTCTGTACGCAATACAAATCATCATGGGGAGCACAATGAGAACGAATGCAAAGTATTTTTAATATAACAAATAAAGTAAGACGCAGTTAATAGTTGTTTGGTTATGTTGGGAAATTATATATCATATATAAGAAAACTTATTACTAAAACAGCTAGGCTGTTTCAGACACACGTACATACGCAGTCATGCATATCTCCTCATAAATCAGACGCGTCTGTTTAAACTTGCTGTACCACTTAACATGCCCAAACTGAGTGATACAAACAAAATTCGCCTCATTACGATGCCCCTTTTATAAATCTGTGTGTGTGTGTGCGCGCGCGCGTGTGTGTGTGTGCCCATGATACAACACCGGCCACTTGTAAATACCAGTTGACTGACCGGATCATTCAGTTGGTAAGGTAATACGCTGGTGGCTTCCACACACTCGTTCTAAAGACGATGTTTAGGTAAATATAAACCAAATAAGACTTGTGGCAATAAGTTTTGATCCAAGTGCAGCCACATGTACGTGGGGTGCAATCTGATAATTATGACGTGCACGCAGGTGAAAAACTCGTAGTCTTCAATTAGTCATCGATTAGTCATGAATTAGTCATCAGAGTACGTAATAACGGCTTAGGCCGGCGCACTTGAGGCACGCAAAACAAAAATGTCTGCTATCTGAAGGTCACTTAGCCACAGGGTGCAACTTATTTTTAGGATTGGGGTTCGGATAGGTAACCACATAGCACACGCACGCATGCACGCACGCACGCACGCACGCACGCATATTATAACTCTGTAGATGTATGACTTAGATTTTCAGGGTCTGAGGGTCTCTACAAAAATGATCCGACTTCCTTACTCTCGTCATATTCGAATATTGCAACCCAAAATTAAAAAAAAATATCTTGTCGGTATAAGACTGCTGCGTCTCAAGTGTTTGTTTGGTTGTTTGTGTTTGCTTTGGGTGCCTAACTCGGTAGTTTTCATTGTCACAAGTTCTTGTGAGATCGAAACACTCCATGTTTTGGTTACTGCTGTCATTGTACAATACAAGCTGCTGATCCGGAACTGACAGTTCTAATGAGCTGTGCTTGGTTTTCACTTTTACTGCTAGCACCTCAGCTCTGCTAAATAGTCTGACTCTCAGACCCTAACTACTTCAGAAATAGAATATTTCCATTACAGTGTTTTTAACTGTTATATTACGTAGGATGCGTGTGTTTGCCTGACGTGAAGTACCCGACAGTGCGAACAAGAACAGAGAACGATGCATGAGTGTGTGAAAAACAGTGTGAATTTTCTTGAAATATAAGAAATGAATACTTACTTTTTCAGATTCGGTACACCCTTCCTTTATTCTGCACGCTGCTTCTGATATGAAGACGAAGACCTGTTTTGATTTAGGTCTTCTTCACTCCCTTTAGTTTTTTCGTTTTGTCATGCGATCAATCAAAGCTTCCACAAAAGCGTCAGGAAAACATCCGGAAATAGACCTTAACGAACATTGAGTTACATCGCGCCAGATAACTCTGACACTTTTAGGTCAAGTACACATAGGTGTCGCTCCTTATAGCTGCAGTCGAGCGAAGGCTTAGGCCGGTCGGGCTTGAGCCACGCAAAGTATCTAGCACACTTCGGCATGGATCGTTCTTCAGGTCCTGTAAATTTTTGCTCTCACGGTACATCGCTATATAAAAATAGGTCAGAAACGCGTACACGAGGTTCTATTGTGTGCACGTTTTCGCGCTCTATATCTAGTGTATTCTCTCTCTCTCTCTCTCTTTCGCTGTACTTCGCACTCGCTCTTTCTCACGCACTTTCTTTTTTGCCCACCTCCGTATATTTCTTTGTTTTTAATAAACAACAAACGAGGACCGAGCGCTTATCAATTTATTTGATGCGACCAAGGGAGCTTACCGTACCCAAACGCGTATCATAGAGAGGATCGAAAGAAAGGGACCATGCCCCCTTGGTCCCATGCGTCTGCATACGGTCACTTTGAGTGTTTCAAGTAACTCTTGTTTTATTGATAAATTAAGCGCTCAGTCTTCGTTTGCTGTTTATTAATTATATTTTGCACCTTGAGCATTTCATGTATTTGTCCTATGTTGTGTTTGTTTTGAATCCTAGTGGTCAGTACACGCTTAGTGCGCGGGCTGATTACATTTACTAGGGATTCTCAGTATGCGCACGTTGTGTACCGAGGGTTAGCTGTGTGAAGACTAGCGTCGTTATAAAGAAAGGGATGGCATATTTTTAAAAGATGATATGCATGGTCGACCCTGTCTTTCCTACGTGTTTGGGTACAGTATTTTCCCTTGGTCACATGCGTTCTTTGTTTTTGTTTTCACCTTTGCGAACCTTCCATGCGAGATTTGAGGAGGCAGTCCTATTACCAGGATATGCACTGAAAGAACCACCAGACCGCCAGACAGAAAGCTTAAGGAAGATGGTCGAGTGGACTCTGCATAAGGTTTAACTCCAGGAAATTAATCCTATTCCACTCCTGGATCTAAACCAGGAACGTTTCATTCTCTAGTACGTAGAGCTGTCAAGGGCCCATTAGCCAGCACACGCTGTCTCTTCGGCATATAGCCTTTCAGAGCGTTTTCCACAACGATTCAGGACCACAGCTTGATAAGGTGCGGTTTTCCCACAACATTTGCGCAAGAGGAAGATGTGTGTTTGTGAGATGTGTGGGGTAGGGGAGAGTTTAGAGTGAGCAAGACATTGTTACTTTTTCTGAATTGAGTAGATTATTTCGGTGCCACTGCTACACTTACCTATAAAGTTCCTGCTGCACCATTGAGACAGCTGTCCTCTTGGACAATTGTATATTCAACAAAATGTCGAATCTTTTAGGGTTTTTCTTCTTATTGTAGTCTGATAGACTCCTGTAGCATACAAGATTTTGCTTTTTGCGCCATTACTGCCTACCATGTGCGCCATAAGCTTTAAGAAGTCGGTACTCTCGAAGAAAAGCTGCTTATTTTTTAATATGATCTAGAGCGTTTCCTTTGTTTATTTGTCCTGTAATGGAAGACTTCCACATTAAAGTCCTTTCCTGCATACTTGCAGTGAACCCAAAATGGCATTGAAATTCAAAAGTGTGTCGGGTATTAGTAAAACCACATGGCAAACCTATATATTCAAAGAAGGTCCTATTTAATGCTGCCATCTGACAAATGACATCTGTGGTATCTTATGAAACTTTACCAGGAAGAAGATTTCTGCCTTCGGGAAACAGAAAGCTTGAGATAAACTCATTTTACATTTCTATAGCTTCTAAGTTCACGCCATTTAAAAAAATATGTGCATATGAGCAAGATAACGTTATCACGAAAATGTCCTTCGTGTTTTCTGTCGCGTTTACACTGCTAGCATTTCAGGCGATAGCTGGCTCACGCCAAGAAAACTGTAAGTTCTATCAGTTTTTTCTGTTTACTGCCGAAGAACGTAGCAAACAAAGGTGATTTTGACTATTTATGTTGCCAAAATAACTTTTCCCTTTAATGTCTCTTCTTCAGAACTTTCAAATTTTTCTAGGTATTCCTAGCGTGTAGCTTGACTATTTCGTTTAAGTAAACTGAATTTAGTCTCCAAAATCGAAGCACATTTGAACTCGCTGACAACATTTTTGGACGTAATGATTTATTTGTGCTAGTCCGATGTTTGTAGATGCATTTTTTTACTGCATTGCTTTGTATTTTTTGCGCTGTGTTGCGTTGTATTGTGTTGCTTGCGTGCGTTGCGTTGTATTGTGTCGTGTTGCGTTGCATTGTGTTAATTTCTCCGGAAATATCTTCCAAAACAATTTCGCATACCCCTCCCCTCTGGGGTCAAGAAGATAAAAAAGAAAGATTGTGAAAACGTATCTTTTGTACAGGTATGTTTGTGTACATGTCTATATTAATGTTTGTATTTTTTAAGGTTTCTGTTACATCACCATAGTTTCTGCGCCGATCGTTTATTCTCTGCTCTCGTCTGAACGGGTTGCCAATTTGCGGCAGCTGCAGGAAAGCGTACCTTGTGTTCCTTTTCAGAATCTGGAAAATCCCTTCTAAAATTTCAAAAACTATTTCTCCCCATACTGCAGCTTATACAGTCTGCTGATATATTATCTGGTACTTTCTAAATAACTGAATATTGAGCCGATAATGAAGTTTTACTTTCAAAGAATTGCTAATAGTTACCCCTCAAATATTTTGATTCTCTTTGAACAAAAACTTGCACATAAAGAAGATAGAGGGGGACGGAGGGACAAGAAAGAAAGATATGGAGAAAGAGAGATAGAGAGAAAGTAAAAGAGAGAGAGAGAAGGGAGAAAGAGAGCACGTTTTCCGTTTCATATACACACCGGTAAAATACGCATTATCTATTTACACTTTTTTCCTTTTCTTTGCTCCCCCCCCCCTCTCTCTCTCTCTCACTTTTTCGAAATACGTTTTCAAAGTGTATCAGGAATGTACTCAAAATTCGTACCTAACAAAACCCCAAACAATTAACAATCGTCATCTGTTTGTTGCAGGTGCAGTCTTGGACTTTTATCACTCAAAAGAAACCACTTTATCAATCTTTGAAAACCATTATACCAATCTGACATTCGGCATGAACGTTTTGGCTTGTAGTCAGTCGAACACACTGTATAAAATATCGGTACGAACGAAAACGGCCGATGACGTGTATGAATACGATGGGTCGATAACCTTTTTGAAGGACACGTGTGTCGGCACACAGCAGACAGCTGTTCGGTGCGTCACCTCAGCAGGTCCTGCACAGCTCTATAGGAAAGTGAACAGAACTCACGCTGAAATTCAGTGGGAGTGGTCGTGGAAAGACGCCATGATTGGTGATTTCACAACTACGCGGAAAGTAGTAAGACTAAACATCGTTTGTAAGTATAAATTGGTATAAACATCTTTGGTAAGTATAAATTAGTGTAAAGATCTTTTATCAGTATAAATTGGTGTAAACATTTTTTGTAAGTATAAATTGGTTTAATATCGTTTTCCTATATTATATGATTCTTTGTGTTTTGTTTTCTCGTCTCTCCGCTCTCTTGTTCGCCAGTCTGTTTGTGATGCTGAGTGCATTCATCTGATTTTTTTTTTTTGCATTTAGAGCGTGTTTTCAAGTTTCCTATAGGCGTATGTGATGCGACTTGTTGGCCCCGTATCCTTCTCTGAACTTTTTCTTGTTTCCTCTTATGTTTCATATTTAAAGCGAAAACGTTTTGCTGAATGTATTTTTCATATTTGTGTCATATGAAAATATTTCGTTGTTTTGTTTTCTTTCATAAATGAACAGATCTGCACGTTTGAAATATTGTGTGGGCTATTTTATTTTTTATGACTGTGTTTCCTTCCAGATCCTCCCCGTGTAATAAGACTGACCATAAATGGACATGATGTCGGCAAAACGCATCTCATTGATGAAGGCCAAGAGGTCAGAATTTCGTGTTTGTTTGATGATGGAAATCCTCGTTCCAACTTCCTTCTTCTAAATGAAAAGTGGACGGAAATAAACGCAGTTAAAGACGAGCGACATCTCAACTACTCGCTTGCTGTAAGGTGTAAAGATGACTGGCCGACCATCCGATGTGAAGGGAAGGCCTCTGAAGAAAACAGATCCGTGTCTGTCCTTGTGCGGTGTAAGTGGGAACACACTTATTTAACAGTCTGTCTGAAATCTTCCTTTACCCGTATGTTTTCCTCTTATGCCTTTATCTGTGCGTGCGCGCGTGTGTGCGCGTGTGTGCCCAATGCAAATGTTACTAACCCCTCGGAAAGGATTTTATAATTTTAACCTGCATGTATCAGCATTTGAATGGAATAAAAACTGTGAATTCAGTGAATACCTTATTAAATGGTTATCTTGACATTGCTTAATTACGAGTATGCCGGTGAGCCTAAAACAGCTGGCACCAGCTGGCACTAAAGTCTACTATCCTGCGCACAGGTACAGAACACATAGAACTGAAATATGAGACTTAGTCGTGTAGTTTTCCCATTTTTGTACGATGTGAAGCACGGAATGTCGTGTCTCCACCTACATTATACAATCACTAAAGTACGATCCGGAGCCATATGCAAGCGTAATTTCTCTGTAGACTGTGTGCATAGCGGACACTTTTTTTTTGGCGGGAGGGGGGGATGCTTACAGGCGATGCATATGACTGTCGATCTCAGAGGGAACAAGGAGACACTCACGTGTAGACTATTCTCTGCACTGGCTGTGTAATCATGAACTGAATAGAAGAGAATGGGGTAAATTAACGTTTCCTTTAAGCGGTGTAATAAGCTTGTACATGTAAAATATTTACATATTATGTCCCCCACATAAATCCTGCATAGATGATAACGAGATTAAATAAATGCACAAAAAAGAAACATGGAGCAACAATAAGCACGTAGGGCTTTAATTTATTTGCTTCACGTTTCGAGACTGGCAGTTGCCGCCGGTGTCTTCTTGTTAGTTTGCCTAGGTAATCTTGAGATACCAGAGCCCGTTGTGTGGGCGGCTGGAGCCCAGCCTGCCTAAGACTTTGTTGTGAGAACGAATCGATGACTAGAACTATTTCACCAGTTTACTCCCGTTTCAGTTTTGACGGAAACTGTATTCATGGCACACCACATTCAAGCCAGAATAAAAGTGTCACGTTTGGCTCCATTAAGAGGGGGATATGCATGCGTGTTTCGAATCACTGCTGAATCGCTCTAGAAGAAGTGCATTGTTGAATGAAGGAACACAGGTATCGTATAATCGGTATACTGGCATATTGGATTTTTGAAAAGAAGGTCAAAGGAGGTAGATGCTGTTGTAGGAAACAAGGCAATTATGCTTAAATCTCCACATGAAAATAGTTTGTATTACAAAATTAGCAGCGCAGACGTACACAATATCCCACGATTGTTTACGTTATTTCACAGCATCGTTTTTTTTAATCTCCAAACATCTCCTCTAGCAAAAATTTTCAGGTTTTCAGAAGGCCACGCCTGACATAGAGAGTCCCCTTTAGCGGTTGTCTTGTTTCATCTTGAAGTAACAGATGTGTGTCTAACAATTACGAATCCTTCCCTTTTTCGCTAGCAGCTTCAGGCATGGTCACCAGGTCCTACGTTTCCTTCCTCGATCGTTAGGAGAGTATTTCAAAGTCAGTCTGGTTTAGGCAGTACCAGCTGGTTTATATTTTAGTTAAATACAATTATCCTTTTCGTAATCTGTTGTGTGCAAAACCAAGTGAAAGGGAACTGGTCCATTTTCTAAGACAAGGCACCACTCCAAAATTCAAAACAAAATCTTGCAAAGATATAATTTCTATTTTAATGTTGTTAGTAAGGCCTATGTCAAAACACAAAATTATGAATTTTTCAAAGGTGACCTTACTGGTTGCCACGGAAACAATTGAAGATGGCGCCCCCACATACAATTGTAAATGCTTATAACTTCGTTTTAACTGGCAATAATCTTATTCTGTTTGTTTAGATTTATTTGTAGTCATTTCTGTTCAGTTGTACGTTATAAAATAAGTTGCAACAAAACAGGTTATTTGGTATTATTATTATTATATTTGATATTTGATTAGCAAAGAGAATCTTACTTTTAGTTACAAATACTTCAAAAGCTACTCAATTTTGAACAAGTAAATGTACAAATGTTTATCCATATATGAAGAAAGTTGCTGCAAACTTTAAAAATATTTCCATAAATTCATATGTTCATCAAAACTTGATTACCGGACCCTATACATTTGCGTCTGTGAATGATGAGTACATGCCTCCGTGTGTACGCGAGCTTCAGTGCGTGTTCATCCGTGAGTGTACGCGCAGGGGCGTAAAGTAATATTGCAATCTTAATTAATAAACACAAACAGTAATTTTTGGCAGTTTCAGAGACTTTTGCCTACTCTGGCCGTAAGCTATCCATGTAAATTGCAGGTCGTCCACAGTTTATTGACAAGCAACCACAAGTTGTCGGAAACGCAACTCACCAAAGCTGGGTATTCAAAGTCAAGGCTCATACAACAGAAATCCAGAAATGCCTCCTGTCCCCGTATTCTCTAGGCGAAAATGAAAACAGAGACGTGGGCTGCACGCTGGCCGGCAACCCTCCTAACCTACTGTTGTCTCTTTTCGTTGACAAAGAAGAAAGTTTTACATCAGGACAGTGGGCGCTGAGTCTTTATAACGAAAAGGGCTCTTCTGACTTGCTGGTCTTCAGCTTATCGACAAGTGAGTATACTCCACCTCTGTCGTACTCAATGAGGTGGTTGAAAATACTGCGTTTAATGTTTATTTATAAGTAGCAAGGGCAAGCGCTATTCGAGAAGTATTGTGTAATGCTGGTGATCAAAGCCGAGCCCGCTGAAATGCATGTCACTTGCTACTTACCAGAGCATGTCGTTTGATCCACGCGAGACGGTAAAGTATAAAGAAAATCCCTATCAAATTACTTCCTTCTTGATAAACCTCAGACAGATCTGCATCAAATGAAGAAAAGTTCACCTTATTTAGGACGTCTAAAGAGATTTTCATACCAGCAAGGTAAGTGTAACACCCAGCTGAACCGGGACCCAGTTCATTACAATGTGAATACGGTTTCTAACACAAGGATTTTGGCAATATCCGTGTCTATCACTCGATAGTGTATACGACTTCCAGTTGATTAAGACAGGTTACAAAACTGAAGAGTTGTGAGGCAGGTAAGTGGCAGAGGAAAAGCAAAGACAGGAGATATGGATGAATGGGAGAGAGAGAGAGAGAGAGAGAGAGAGAGAGAGAGAGAGAGAGAGAGAGAGAGAGAGAGAGAGAGAGAGAGAGGATGAGAGAAGGAAACAAGTTTGACAGACGAACCTATGGACGCACGAACCAACTACCACTACCAGAGTATGCGTTTATTTAAAGCGTTTTTTTTTTCGCAGGTAGACTGCGAATCCGCCGCATACAGGTCCAATCCTGACCGGCAAAAATCTTTCTCTGAACATTCGCATTTTTTAGATAAATATGTTACACTGTTCCGCAGCAGGCTGTAAGCTTGAATTAAAGCGACATCGGAAGCTGTCGGTCTATGTCCGTGTTTGCTCCCACTAAAGGCTGACATGGCATGCCTAGAATAGGTAAGTGTCATTTTTACTTTTTTTCAATGTAACCAGCCCATAGGATCTCTTTTTTCGCGATATAGTATGGCCCGACTTAATATCAAAAGGTGCAAGTTCAGAGCACAAGCTTTTCCTATGCAGGTGGCAAAAACGTACTAAGGAAGGGCACTGGTGTCAAACGGAGACTGCTGGGTCTAACAGATTCAACCTTCCTTTCGACTTCGTGGGTCAACAAACATGGCGTTCGTCTGGGATAACTTCGTCGGGTTGCGCGTTACGAGGACACTGACAATCGACCATCCATACGCCTTCTCAATAAACGATGAGCTTAGCCCATACGCTCTGTATTATGACACTGGCTTTTGTAAATTTTGTTACGATATGTGTACATGTACATTTGACCTTTACATGATGATTGTAAGCAAGCGTCGCAACATTGAACCAGTCTATCCACACGTCCACACGTCCAGTCCCTGTGACGACCATCCAATTAATGTTGTAGTGTCAGTGAGTGGACTGAAAAGGCTTTGCAGATGTCTGATCATATCTGAGAAAGATTATCTTGTGGTCGCAAAACGGCAAACTAAAGGTAGAAATATAGTGTGCTATTTTCAGACACAATAGCCACGGAGATCTTCCTGGTCTATGAATATCGGTCTACGGTTTTCTTACCTAATATTGCTTTTTATTTCTAGCGGGTATTTCCTTTGAATATATGGTGATACATATCTTTCGAGGAGGTAAAGAGCAAGCTGAAAACATTGTTTTCTAACTTTGATATCGATTTCCTTTTGCGTGCTTGCTGATTAAACTTCGATTTTTTATTAATCAATTCTTATCATGGTTTATTTTCAGTCCAATGCATATTTTGATATATACAATGGATTTAGACTTTTTAAATAATCAGCCTCTTTTTTTGTAAATGTTTTTAGAGGATTGGCCTAAGCCTTTTAAGTTTCTTGCAATCATTGCGAGAATCTTATTACGCACAGGTCTTGTGCGCGAAAGTCCACCAAATCCACCCTCCAACCTCTGGTCATCCTCTCTCAACCAAACTTTTGAATGGCTTGAACTGTATATAATCTTGTGATCAATTGAAGCCTGCGTAATTTGGACTATTTGCGTTGTATGTAAATAAAGTTCATATAAAATAAACTAGACAGGGTGTTGGATAAACGTTGGTAGGTCAGGTAAAAATATTTCTGTTTGTGTTCGTTTGACGAAAAATATTCTGTATTAACGCCTCTCACGATTGCCCCAAAACAACAGCAACGTGTGGGTGTGCAATGAATTAAAACAAGGGTTACGAGTCAAATGTCCTTTTAATGCAATTGTTATCTGCTTAGTGCATTGAAAAGCGAGTACAGGGTTTTCTGCTAGCAATGACTCACGAAATTGTCTGAGCAGGTAAGACAGAAAATAACATCGTGTATACAGACACAACTCTCTTTTATAGGACAATAAACAATGATCTTCCTTGAGGGATTATTGCCCGAAGGCCATTTGCAGTTCGTATTTTCTATAAATTGGTCTTTTAAAAGCGCTTAAGCCTGAAAAAAATATAACACACGGCTTGAGCCTAATGAGAAGCTGAAGAAAAGTGGCGAGGTAGAGCAAGTGACAAAGCTACGATGACTCATACACGTAACAATAGTACCACAGACGTGGAAACTAGAACTGGTTGAAAGCGGCTATAGGTCTGACGGCCGAGCAAGCATAGCCCCAAGGGCTGGGCGTAAGCCCGAGCAAGCTTCTCCCTTCTTATCGGTCAGTGTTTTCCTTCCTCCTCTTTCTTTTCTAGACTCCGAGTTCCCCTTTTTATTTCTCCCTCTTGCAGCACCCTCTACATCATGTGATCTATCCCCCATCACATGCCCCCATCCTCGCCAGCGGCACCATGTGGGTATCCAACTTATGACATGTTGACAGGCGCTAGTTCCACTGTTTGGGTTTCCCGAGTTCACCGACCGCTTGTTGCTGATGCAGTCGTGCTTGGATGACATCATGCTGTCTCCCTAATGGGACTCTTGTCTTTGGCACCTGGGCGGGGAAGGTTGGTTACCCCCCCCCTCCCCAGTACATGTGTCGTTCTCTGTGTGAGAACATTTCCTTTTTTGTGCGGAGCAGGCAAAATGGGTCTCTTATTCGACAGAGACGCTGGTCCTACGCGGTCATGGACAGGAAAAAAAGTAGGGTTTTTTTTTGCTCTCTATATCCTCCTTCACACATTAAATGGATCTGACAAAGCTTCGTCAGCAGTGAGTGATATACACAGCTGTGTAGCGGACCTGATGGCTTCTAACTACAGTCCCACAATTAAAGCCTTAGTTTACCATGTGCCTTTCGCAGTGTCACATACCTAACTGTATAAAGCATCTGCCGAGACGCGTTGGGAAGTCTGTAAAAGCGTTGCTATGAAATCACGATTCAAATAAATCCTCGCTTGAAAGCTAAATGCCTAAGTTAAAGAATGTCAGTACAGCTGCAGACCTACAGGTACAGCATGATAATCTCTACGGAGAATAAAAGAGATAAAACTGTTTAAGAAAATCATTACTGTGTTTATAATACATATATATATATATAAGAAACGACGGTACACTTGTTCAGAAACTTCATAAAAAGTATACACTATAATTGTTGGTTAGTCGGTTCGTCCAGTCGGTGATAAATCGGACTGTTCTTAAATGACGTCATAGACGTCTTTACTTTGAATAGATCGACCGATGGTCACCTGGGCTAAAACTATTCTAAAGATACACCTAACTAGTCCCCACTGGACGAACCGACTGACCCACAATTATAGTGTATACTTTTTATGAAGTTTCTGAACAAGTGTATAACTGACTGTTCACGGCCACTTCCTCACAACTATCACCGAGTTAAAATCGTGTCAGCTAAGTCTCTACAAGGTACGTACACTCTCTTATTCCCGATGCTGGACGGGAATACCGCAGATGCCACATCTCTCAGCTCCACGTCCCAGCAACGGTAGTGAACCGAGAATAATTCTTATGCAGCGACTGGTAAACAGTCCATGCTCAGACGAAAACAATCCTGGGTTTACCAGTGCATGCAAGGAAAAAAAAATTTTTTTAGAGCTAACCACAAATAACCAGTTCACATATATAAAATTCAACATCTACCCAGGGAAGAAAAATACATGTACCTATTGTAGTAGTAAGGATATAGGGAACGAGTTTCATTATATGTTTTACCTGTAAACGATTTCTTTTCGTCCGCAATCACCTATTATGACTGTCCGTGCATAGTGTTTTACGGTGATTTTCTATTAGTGGCTTACAGTACGGCACTGAGTCAAGGATCACCGAGAATGTCGTGCAGGGGAAAATAAGCAGGCTCGTCGTGAGGACTTTAATCAGTCCTGTGTGAATGTGTGGGCGGGTGATTCGCGAGGTGAGCTTCAGAACTCACAAGTTCAAGCTTTACAGCTTCGGAGTATTCACTCGGTTTTCCCTTCATTTCTTTTTGCATTAACTCAGCCTTGAAATTCAGCTACTGATTTCTTTCCTTCCTCATTCTTTTCTTGGCGCGTTTAACACAATCGTGACGCAGCCTTCGTAGCTCGAACCGTCCCCGTGGCCGCAGGGTTTTTCGTCTTTTTTCAAAAATTCATTAAAAAATCCCCCAAAACAATAGAAAAATGATTTAAACATATTATCGAACTACAAAAAATAAAGAAAAGTCATTTCTTACCGTGTGTCTTGGACCTTGTTCCATAATTTGTAAAATCCTTTGATGGAAACACAACTGAAGTTGAAGAAATCAAAAAGTCCTCGCCATTCCTTGTACACAGTGTCACGACATTGTTTTTCTACACGTGCCGGCACGTTTTTCTCTTCGTAATCACTTTCTTGGGTCTTTAAGGCACAAATTTTCTTGTCTTCATCCACTTTATCATAGTAAATTTGCGAAACAATGTCATTTTGCTCTTCAGCGTGTAATTTGAAGAGTAAATCTAGCATTTCTCAAGTGACAGACCACATGTAGGGACACATCTTTCAAGTTATTACCAGAAACCAGTCGCGGCAGTTTAAACACAGAAAAGGGAAGCAACTCGTGAAGAAATGAATCAGCTTTCTAATGTAGGAGTTCTTTACCTTAGACGATTAGCGATTCCCCCTAAATAAATTTTCAAAGTTGCATCGTTCATTTCCCGTATGTGATAGTAAGCGTGACCTATGCTGTATCGTTTATTTCCCATACACAGCGCGAATGTGTTGGGCAGGGGGAGCTCGAGCGTGTCCTTATAAGGTGTTTTTCTGTGCAGCTATTTCTTGTTTATTGATATGCTAATATGCGCACTGATATGATCTGTATATATTTTCTGGAAAGCTAGAAGACTTGCAGAACCCTAAATGTGACGGGCACGATTTTATATTCTATACAGGTGAGAGAAGAGCAATACAAGTTTTCTAAGTCAAATTCTTTGTTGTTTTCTTTAGTATTTCATGAAAATCTATCGCCAATATTAACGTCGTCTTTCTGTTTTGCTTACTGGTATAGAAGGACCAGTGTTTCTTGCACAAATTCACTTGACCATTCAGGTTATTGGCACATCCGCGCGCACCAGTTCAAAAGCTAAAGGGAACCTTGCAACTTACAAATTTATTAGAGAACTTTTATCATAAACTATAAAAACACAGAAATTTTGTGATGGAAATTTTATCACGTACTACTCACATACTTTATGAAGGAACGATTCATTACATGCTACATCTGCTCACGCAGTTTGTGACGGGACTTACATCACATGATACTCATTTTTATCTTAAAAACATCGAGAAGTCCAAGTATCATAAAGCTGAAACCACTTGCCGCATTATTACATGCACTGCTTTTAATTACTGCTCTTTGCAATCTGCTGAAAATTGGTATTGTATAATTGTAAGAACAGATTATCTGCACCAAGGGAGACAAGAACATACTAAGTTGACGGCAGGGCGGCAATATATTATCTCCTTGTGTTGGTATAGGGATATATGTTTTGGAAGTGTTGATCTCTATTGTTTTTCTATGGAAATATTCATTTTTGGAGTTGTGATCTCCCTGCCTAAAGTGGAGAGATGTGCTGATGTTATATTGGTGTTGTATTGTCCGTAACAAGTGACAGAAACAAATGTGATGCGATCGTTGAAACCTCTAGTAGGAATGAAATAACATCGCAAACCCGAACGAGTGAAAAGAACGATCCACAGTATTTCTGAACAAAAACTCGTTCGAATGACCCACGCCTAACATTGTGCACTTAGTACAACAGCTGTACGATTGTAGTCTACTGGCCAAAAAGCCCTGCTGGGCTTAAGGCGAATACTGAAATTGTTGAAAGAAAAGTCTAATGTGACTCACTTTAATCTGCACCCAGACGAGGAAGTAATAAGTGATTCTATAAAATGTCAGATTTTGAGAAGTATATTCCCTTTAACTTTCTTAGTTTAGTAGAAAACGTTATTCCAACCATTTGCACAGCGATAAACCTGTTGATTTCTAGACACAGTTCAATTCCAATTTGGGCGCCATGACAGTTACTGCTGATAGGCTTTTTGTGTACAACGAAGAGATCCCATTGCAGTTATTTTAGGTATTTTGTCAGTAGTGTCCCTTGCCAAGCACTAAACATTTACCCAAAGAATATCACTAAGACACGAATAATGCGACATGTTTTATAGTCGATTAATATCTAGTATGTGTTAAGGCTACTTTTGCTGAACCAGCAGGTGGTCGTACTTTGTGTTCACCTTACAATGCGTATGCTTCCTGTAGCCATGCGTGTAACCGGTATTTTTGTCCCCTGGCGGACAAAGGATCGGTTACTAAGGGAAGGGAGTCATTTATGTTGTATCTGCCACGGCCAGTTTGTTCAGGATCATCAAGGGAAGGTGCGATAGTCTCATTCTTTAGGACTACCTCCTTGTTTGATTAAAATGATTATCTGTCATGTATCCGTGGTCAGTTCTCACCCTGTGAAGGACGACATTGACCATAGATTTCTGTTATTTTGGGGAGGGGGGAGAAGGGCCGAGTATCCGAGTAACTTGAGCCAGATGTGCAATAAGAAGAAAGGAAGAGAACAGCTATGGAGATTAGAAAATTAGAAGTGATCAAAGAGCAGAAATAAAAAGGGAACTTCGTTTTTCTATGTAGGTGTAAAAGTAGTTAGAAAAGTTGGTCCTGTTGTGTCACAGTGACGTTAAACTTGCAGAAGTCCTGGAGTAAAAAAAAAGTCGTCTTCTATCCGGAGCTGCAGTGTCAGGTAGGAGTTTGTCCGGAAACAGGGTATCTAACAATTGTTGTTTGTGGCGGAGCCGTTTTGTGAAGCGAGAAGCCATCTCTAGGCAGGGTTAATGTTGTAAGCGGACAACTGGTTGTGTAGGTAACCAGACTTCACTAGGATCGAGCAACGCATCAGTCGCTATTGTCCACGCGAAACACTGTCTAGTCGCTGTTTGTGTTGTCACAGGAATAGACTAAGCCGGACTTAACCGGAATGTTCTGTGCTCTGTGTATATAATCGCAGGTAATTGTGCGAGTTTATGTCAAGAAATGAGGAAGACGGGTCACACACGGCCACAGAGGCACGCACGCCCGAACACACACACACACACGGTACGGAGAGAACTTCCTGGATTGCAGGAATGTAACTAGAACACCACCCCCTGTAGTGTTTCATACCTGCTCCAGCACCCGATTGGATCATGACTGTGCGACCTCCACATCAGGAAGCTAGTGGGTTGCGCGATGGTATTTAGGTCGTCTTCTTTGAAAGAAGAACTATTTTAGACAAGCAGACGGTTGGATATTGGCAGCTTTCACTAGGTCTCCGTAGGTTTAGAAAGAAGTGTGGGGTTTCATCTTCTTCACAGCAAGGTAATACATCAGAACTTTCCTTTCCAGGCCTTGTAAGCTGCGGACTTGTGAATCAACACAATCGTATTCAATGCCTGTCGCCATCTCAAAATCGCAAGATCTGCAGGTTAGTGTGTCAATGTCCTTATTGGCCGCTCTGAAAGACGCGCATTAGAAAATTTAGAAAGTAAATCAGTATAAAGTTTTAGCCTTGTACGTGTATTGATTCTTGTCAGCTGAGCCAAAAAAATGTTTCTGTTGTTATTATTAACTTACTAAAGGGATATTACTATTGCTATATATACAAAAATGCTTTGATACATTGCACAAAAGCTATAGACGGTCATTTTGGTGTGAGCCTCTCTAATGGGTTCACCAGCTTTTGTCAGCTACCACAACCCAGCAAATCACGTGACCGCATTTCTTTTTTCTTTCTCTTTGAGCAGCAAAGATATAGTACGACTACGTACATCGTGTGACAACACCACAACCATCTACGCTGTGGGCTACATCATTCACTGATGTGCAGTAAGTTACTTTGCTCTTACAGATCTTCTCCATTCGACAGCGAATAAACAGAATTTTCACTGGAATTTCATCGAGAACACTAGATTTTTAAGAACCAGCAGACAGCAAGCTCTTCTTTACGACACATCAACGCACGCACTCACGCACGCACGCACGCACAGATGCAGGAGCGTTCACGTGTTCTGTGAAGTCTGTCTTCTGTGGTCACCGCTGTGAGGCCGTGTGGCCTGGGTTGTCCTACATGTTGAGACTGCTTATCCTGTCTGTCCTTTGAAGGTCAACCAGTTACGATTCGTCGTTTGAAACCACATATAAAGAAATCCTTCAATATTTCTTAAATTTAGAAACAAATGAATCTACGACTATTTGACAACAAGAAGACTACCCCCCCCCTTGTCAAGTTTGCTTTCACATATAGCAATGATGTCATAATTACAATGATGTCATAATTACAATGATGTCATAATTACTTATGAGTTCAAGAAGGTCAGGGAATAATAGTTTTGATCTCACTCCACAGGCGCTAACTGTTAGACATGATAACTGAGTAGTTTGCCTAGGCGGAAGATTTAAAGAGTCATTAGCAAGTTGTCCATAGTTCAGTGATATGCAATCATCTATTTCAGCTATAACAAATTTGTCACGATTCATCGAAGTATCCAGGTTGTCCGCATTGCCCTGTCACGGCGTGCGGGCGGGTACCTTATCTTATTGGACTTCGACTTTTGAGAATTATTGAACAAACTGTTTATGGCGATCTTGTAAATGTAGATTTAATTTAGCAATCGTCACCAAAACCTTTACTGCTTTAGGTCAGTGGTTTCTAAACCAAAGGGTGACGATGCTGTGAAATAATGTGAACAACTAGAGCAATCTTCCGAGGGAAAAGATTCTCATACTTCGACACGCTCGCTCAGTCTCTCACAGGCAAAACACTACTAGCTCAAGAGCCCCCACCCTCGTAAAACACTCAACTGCAGCGAACTGTTATTCAGCATATATTTCAAAACACTAACTGGCTCGACAACATCAAATCTATCTACAAAG
>SMGT01006418.1:31039-43196 GCA_004794575.1 Lanistes nyassanus
TGACCGAGCACCAAATCTTGTCGCTACCGACGCTACAGCTATTCAGCGACCCACAAAATAAGCTACGCCACTGCTTCAGCCACGCTACACTCAGTCCCGTCTACTGGCACACTTTCCCAATCATTAGCTATGACATCTCCTGTCTCCGGCAGGATAAAAACACTTATTTTACATCAACGCGAGTCCCCGACTCTAAGATAAGTTTAAGGTAAGAGCAGACCTTACTTATAAGGCACGTCCAGAAGTCTCTTTCCGTCTCAGTCCGTCGAGGCGGTCAGCAGATTACACTCGTAACTGCAAGAGAGCTGGAGTCTTCCTTTTGGCAGGATGGCGACTGAGGTCCGTAGGCTAGCACGTGGTCGCTTCACTGGGTCTCTTCCTAGGTGCACGTCCCTCTCTGTATTCTGTGTCGGTACCCTTGGCGCTCCTTCTCTCCTCCCTGTCGATCTAACATTTTTTTCTCCTTATGTAGTAAGCGTTCTGACGCACTACCCTCAAGTAAACCGGTTCTAGCCAGACTAGGGAGAGCAGAATGATTAACCTGGCCAATGCCCGTACACCCAGGTGTTGATTGTGGGTGGAGCGGTCAGCCTGGTGATGACGTATCTTCTCCCTACTAGCTTACAAAGGGAGGAGCTAAAAGGCTTACCTAGGAGTGACAGGTAATAGCCTAGGGTGACATGTGACATGCCCTTTCCAGGTGCGTTCATCTCAGGGTCGAGTTTTTTTGTGGCAGTGTTCGTGGACCATTTCTTCGTTATTTGAACTGATCGGTTAACATTATTAGGTGGCCATTCTATTTGTTTGGGGGGTATCAAAAACCTTTCATCACCCTCCCCATTTCCAAACTTTCCGGGGCTTAAAGAACTAGTATGGATTTCCTCTGGTAAACAGATCCCACCATAGTGCGCGGGGTACCTTGAGTCATTGTTACTACAAGTTTCTTCATTGGGAGGGTTTATACTCACATTGCTAGCCAATTGTCCAGAAACTGTGTAGGAATATCCATCACACATACAACCCTTGTGAATTAGTCCTGTAAGATCGTTTCCTCCCTCGTAGCTTCCTACACCACGACTAACGCAGCTTGGGCCAACAGGAGTACCGCTGTCTTGCATGGGTTTCACTGACGACAGGCCAGCGGTCATAGCGTCTTTGGTATGCTCCTTACAATACTCCACATGAAGACAGCTCACGCTGTCACAAGTGCCACCACGTGCCACAACACGAGCATCCACTGTAGGCCTGTTGGAAGGGTCTACTGGCGCTTCGCACGTGTGTTGACATGTAGCGCGCAAAACACTGCAGCAGAGTGGTGTACCAGTAGTGCTTGAGATTTCTTTACTGCGTTTGTAGTAACATTCAACCATCGGATCCGATCCAATGTTCTCATTAAAGTTCTCATTAAGGTTTTGTGTATTTAGTACACCTTGCTGTATTGGCGACTGGGTCAAGGCCTGTGTGCTGTCTATCGCACTATTTGTTTGATTACCCCATAGGGTGGCCTAACAGGCAATAAAGCATGTCAGAGTTTTTCGTAGTCAATGCTGTCCTCCCCCAGTTTAAAAATGTTATCTGGGGATTCAATGCAAACAGGCCTGCCCCGGTTTGTTGGATCTCCGCCGACAGGTATCTTCTTAAGGCACCATATTTTCCCGTCAGATGACCAGGCTTTGTCCACACACTGTAGGGTCTTAACATATTTGAGTAGTCTTGCGCCAAGTGATGTCATGTCGTCATTTAGGAACACTCTGTTTTTATAGTTATGTTTATCCATCAAAGCCTTCTTTTTGGTCATAACTTCTCGTTTTTTGCGACGTGAGATGAACTTGACAAGGACTTGCCTGCAGCCCTCTGACCGCTTCGGCCCGGTACGATGCATTGCGGAGATATCTTCCGGTTTAACGTCGATTCCACAATCCAGAAAGATTTTCTGTACCTTTTCCTCTAGGTTTTCATTTGTGGTCTCTTCAAGACCAGAGATCCTGATTGAATTTCGACGTGTATAGGCTTCGATTCGGTCTTGCTGATATCTCAGTTGCAGTGCACACTTCTGCATATACTGCGCTACATCTTGAAACTTCTGGTCGTCTCTTTGTGCAGAGACTTGAGCGCTCAGTTTGTAGTGACGGTTGAGTGACTCCGTAATGGACACAGAGATAGCTGTGCCGAGGGCAGGCAGAACCTGGCGCAGAAAGGTATTATCACAGGTACTACACTTACTGGTTTGTGCCAAAGCCTCGTTGACCCGTGTGAGGATTAGTTCGTGTATATCTGAAGTGTCCGTATCCGTCTCCTCGTTGGTAGGAGTGGAAGCTAACCCAGAGCTCATACCTTGCGTTTCACAATTAAGTTTGTCCAAAACGTCTTCGTCAGGTCGGGGGTTTTTTTTTCGAGTCTTTCTCAGCAGAAGCAGGCGGCGAGAACAATGGTCGCTTGGCTTTTCCCTTGCCCTTGCATGGTCCAAGGGTCTGACCACAGTTGGTGGTCTGCCTACCGCTTTTCTTTTCAGACATGTTTTCGGGGAGCAATGAGCGGTTTAGATGATGGCGAATGTAACTTTTTTACGTGTCGTGTTTTGCACCTGGATGTGCGCCTGAACACTTACAGCGGATGTATAGTGGAACAGGTAGAAGCCTGCAAAAAGCGACTGTCACACACCAGATGCACACACTCTTTTTCAACAAAAAAGTCGACCGTGTATAGAAAACCCACATTTAATCAACTCACAATGAAACGGGTGATGTGTGGTTGATGTGAATGGCGACGAAAATGTTTGTGTGGATGTTTGAAGTTAGTGTTGTGTTGTGAAAATGTTCATACCGACCACAAATGTCAGAGTCACCACGTTTGCGTCAGCACAGAATACACGACTTATCTCACGCGCGAGATGGCACAGTCCGCGTGCGTGCTCGGGCTGGTGACAGTGGGGTCGATGTTGCTGAAGTGTAGACGGACGAGGTGATGTCGGCTGGGGGGTGTCGGTGATGCTGACGTGGCGACTTGGTGAAGATGGCGGTGAATGAAGGATGAGGCGTTGAACTTGAACGAAGATGGAACGAGGAACGCAGAACGGGTAATACGATGAACAGCAAACAGCTTCCAGCGGTAGTTACGGTCGGACGTCGGTTTTGACGGTTACAGAGCAGCGTAACGAGAAGCGACCTGTCCTGCTGGGAGCCACAAAGATCTGATACCAGAATTAGCCGTTAACTCCCGAACGTTGTCGTCGCGCGTGGCCTTACGTCAAATACACAAACTTTTGACACTACAATTAGACGTCACGCGAAGAATTTGATCGCGCGAAACTACGCGCCGGCAATGCACGCGCTGGCAATGGAAGGACAGAGTTTTTCATACCGTCACAGCGATAACCGCCCAAATCCTCCAAAAATCTATTTGAAAATTATATCTTCAGAATCTGCACTTAGAGATGTGTACGACTGTGCCCCTTTAGGACAGAATCACTTTTAGATAATTGGAATTTTTAGTAAATAAACCGAAAAATATACAGAGCTCCAAGATAGGCGACTGCCTTAGGGGACTCCCACTCACACATGTTCAAATGTTCTGCTTCCCATTTGACTCAGGCTGCACCAAGACTCTTCTCTTCATAACGCAGGAAATTCAAATTTGGAGGGTAACAACGACAATATAAGATAATCTAGTGTTTGCAAAACTACAAAGGGCAGGACTTAGGCCTATATACCTTATATAGTTACAGTGATCATACTAAGTGGCGGTCAATCGCTGAGTGATAAAGACATTGGGTTTCATAGGAGCATGTTTTACACCCATACCGGCTATCTATTTTTCTTTTGTTGTTGTTGTTGTTATTTTTTTTCGGAGTGGAGGGTGGGGCTGGAGGTATCAGTAGCCGGTGTCCTCGAGCGAAACGGGATAAAAGGTATTCTGCTTGTGCGCGTCCCAAGTGCGTGGGGAAAGCAGACTCGCGAACCATGGAGATCCACCAGAACCAGCGATGAGTGACTGAGTGCGATAACGGATATCAAGCGACAACACCACAACCATCCCTCCCCTGGGTGACAGTATCCATGGATGGGCAGACAGCACCGCTGTTTTGATAGATCTGCTGCAGGACTGAACCACCACCCCTCTCGAAACACACATACAAGCACGCACGCACGCACGCACGCACGCAAACAAACATTCATACACTGTGAAGAGGTGATCAGCGTCATGAGGAGGCCGTGCGTGCTGTGATATATCAGCTGACTGTAGTACACGCCACATTGCTTATCCTTGTTTGTCATTTTTCATTATAATAACTACTCGGCAAACGAATTGTCAATACATATTATATACACCAACAAATTGTCACATACTAGACGTTCTGTTTTTGTTTCAGTTATCAAGCTGACTAGCTGGTGTCTCCTGTTTCTGTTAAAGCTTGCATGTCACCAGCACGTGTGCAGAGTGCAGGGTATTTACCTTATCTCATCTTAACTTTAAACCACAGGTTAAATGTTTCATTGATAATTCATTAAGTTAAATATTAATCAGGAAGAATATTCCATGATAATCTAAAAAAACCCACTAACCATCATCCTATATGGTACGATCACAATGAGATAATTATGTCACTGCAATCACTGGATACAGTCGAAGAATGCAATCTGAAATTTTGAAGTACAATGATTTTGGTTTATCAGTACATAGCAGTGTAACATTTCAAACTAAATCATTTGACAATATTTTCCAAGCTTCATCAACATTTTCTATTTTCTATAGCCTCATTTTAGACAGTGTAACATTTCAAAGCAACTCATTCAGTAATATTTACCTAGCTTGCGGCGGGCTGTATTCATCGGAATCCGGCTCTATATCCTCTCCATCTTACCCCAGCCAGTATCCCGACAATCAAGACTGTGTTTACATCATCAACGTAACGGAGGGCTATCGTATAACCTTGACCTTTCTTACATTTGAACTCCAGGCTGGAGAGGATGGCTGCCCGTATGATTTTCTCCAGGTTTGAGAATTATTTTATCATACATTTTTATTTCTTATTATGTAGTAAATTCTCTCTTTCTCTCGTCATCTCATGTCCGCACTCCTTTCTTTTCCCCTCCCCTAATCTCTTACCCCCTCTCGTCTATCGCCTCTCCTAATTTCACTCTGACTGACTGACTGACTGACTGACTGACTGACTGACTGACTGACTGACTGACTGACTCGCTCGGTCGCTTACTCGTTCGCTCACTCACTCACTCATTCGTTCCTCTCAGATGCAAAAGTTGGCAAGGATTTCCACACTATTTGAAATATCAGTCTACAGTGCCTTAACTTTTTTAGAACATGTCTGATTCATATCTATCGTTTAAATGCCATACTTCTTTTGTATAAGAAACATCCAAGCAAACAAACGATTTATATAAGCGTATGTTTGCTTGCATGTTTCTTATAACTTATAACCAAAATTTCCTTGTTTAAGAAGAGTACTTTCCCCTACCTCGCTTGACAAGCACCGTTGTGTGTAGCCAATAAACTGGGCAGCTCGATACCCGGACTATGTGTCGAGGGGATGGGACCGAGGGTGTTTCTTAGACAAGAGGGGTAGGATGGAAAATAGGAGCTAGGATGGGGTTACAGAAGGTCTAGGAGAGGTGGGTAGTAAAGGGGTAGGAGTGGGGGTTAGTAAAAGGGTTGGTGTTAATAAAGGGGTAGGAGTGGGTAGGTTAAGACTGTGGCGTCTCAGTGTTGACTGGTTAAACAGAATTGTGACTTTTCATGTTTTTTATTCAAAGAAAAACCAGGCAGCGCCTGTCCCCTGATTAGTCTATTATAAATTATGTGTCATTAGTGACGATATGAGAAGCAATGCAAAGAATACTACATTATGTCAAATACACATTTCCACTCCCCAAGCAGAGAATGCCGAGCTGAGAATCTCATTACATAATGTATAACTAGTATTTTGTGAAGTACGAACTTTCGCCATCCATCCACAGATTAGAGACGGAAGTTCTGAAGCATCGCCCTCCTTTGGGGTTTTCTGCGACACGACAGTTCCAGGACGACTGAGGTCATCAGGAAACAGCTTGTGGATCGAATTCCATTCCGACTCTTTACAGTCTGGAGCTGGTTTCGAGGCGAGTTATACGACAGGTGGGATAACTCAAGGCTTCCGATCCGTAAATTTTCACACGAGTTGTCTCAGCTATTTAGTTCCTTTGATATGTTCTCTTTATCCCCTGTATCTGTGTTCTTTATTTGTTTATAACTGTGTGTGTTCTTTGTTTAGGCGTTTGATTTTTTCTTCCTTCCTTTCAATTACTTCGGTTTTTCCTTTGTTCTTTCTTTCTTCCAGAACAGAATTAACTGAATGACACAGTGAGTGCATCGACAGTAGTAGCAACTGATGAGAAGAAAGCAGAAATATATTTCTAATTCTATATTTTAACCAGGCGAGATTCTTAAGCGAGGCAACACAGATCGCACGTGGTGGTACAATTTAAAAATACATACATTTGGACAATGTCCTAAGCTAGTGCTGACAAAATACGACAATTACATGAATCCTCAAGATTTAAATTATAACTAATAAACAAACAAACGAGGACCGAGCGCTTAAATTAGCGATATAAGAAGGAGTGCTTGCCAAGCTCATAGTGCCCATATGCAGACACATGCGACCAAGGGAGCTTCCATTAAATTGTCGTATGTTGTGTTCGTCATAGATCCTAGTGAGCGGGCTGACTACATGTACTAGTGACCATGTATATGAACACGTTGTGTACCGAGGGTTAGCTGTGTGAAGACTAGCGCCGTTATAAAGAAAGGGATGGCAGATCTTTTTTGAGGATCTGCCTGGTCCCTTTCTTTCCACCCTCTCTTTGCTACGTGTTTGGGTACGGTAAGCTCCCTTGGTCCCATGCGTGTCCATATGGGCACCATCAGCGTTGCAAGTACCCCTTGTTATATTGCTAATTTAAGCGCCCGAGCCTCGTTTGTTGTTTATTAAGACAGCCGTAGAAATCTAGCATTTTAGGCATGCTTTTGTGTTAAAAATGTCTTTGCTTTTTTTGCGTTCGAGTTTGCCGTACATTTCTTTTTTATCAATATTATTTTAATCCGTTAATATAAGTATTGCATGCTCGGATTTATCTACTGTAATGTAAAAAGAACAAATGAGGTCAGAGCGCTATAAATCATCAAATGATAACCCCAACAAAGTACTGGCAGTGCTCAAAACAACCATATGCTCACGTATATGACCAAGAGAGCTTACCGTACCCAAACACGTAGCAAAGAGAGAGTCGAAAGTAAGGAACGTGGTAGATCTTCAAAAAAGATCTGCCATCCCTTTCTTTATAACGACCCTATTCTTCACACAGCTAGCCTTCGATACACAACGTGTGCATACAGCGAATCCCTATTTAATGTGGTCAGTTCGCTCACTAAGCGTGTGCTGACAACTGGGATCCAAGAAAATGTAATGTACTTCATTATTGTAAGTTATTGTCAAAATACAAGCGCGCTCCTTCTTCACTTGAGCTCAAAGCTAATCAGAAACAAAATATCTTACTTGCGGCATAGGTTTCATTGTTGACTACTGTGGTCGCTTTTAAACGCTAGTCATCTCTCTTTCAAATAAATGACCAAAGTTAAGCGAACCATTCTGTGAAGGAATCAGGTCACTTGTGCATGTAAATTGCACAAAATTCAATCCCGAATTGAAGATTTTTTTTCTGTCTCTGAAAACCCTGGAATAAGTTTTTCTCTCCTGTTACCACTGAATAGTTATTACCGAATAACAAGGGGAAAATATTATATTCGGTTTTCGCGCATGGGACATTCCTTATTCCTTTCATGGAAGGTATTCTGGACTAAGTAAGCTAGTAGGGTTTTCTGCATACAGGGTCAGGAAATATTGACACAAAAAAACGGATAACGTGTCACATTAATGGCATCATCACAAACCAGTTTTAATACTGGTCTCACTGGTTGGTGTTTTAATCCACAGCCGCTATTCCTCAAACATTTCTTCTGGTCACAAATGGTGTGCAACGTTCCATTCAACGTATAGACATAGACACACTGAGCAACTTTGTAATCCCGATTGTCGGGCTGCGTGGCCCGATAGCTGTGGATTACGACCCTCCAACCAAACGCATCTACTGGACAGACGTGGGCGAAAAGACAATTCGCTCGGCCAGCCTTAACGGCAGTGATGTTCGGCTCGTCCGTGACTTGGGTCCAAGTAAGTGTTACGATCCGCACCTTAGTTTACAGGTTGTGGAGAGATGGGGCTCGCTAAACGTCAGGCACGGACTTTGAGCTCTCATGGCGGGTTCTCTATTATTATCTAACGTTCTCAATCAACGACGGACGGACGGACGGACGGACGGACGGACGGACGGACGGACGGACGGACGGACGGACGGACGGACGGACGGACGGATGGATGGATGGATGGATGGATGGATGGATGGATGGATTTCGGTCAATTCGATCGATTGATGGGTTTAAATGTATAACTGACTGCTGTTTCTGCTTGATGCTGGATGGTGGGTGGGTGGGTGGACGGACGGACGGACGGACGGACGGACGGATGGACGGACGGATGACGACGACGACGACGACGACGACGATGATGATGATCATGATGATGTCGTCCAGACGCCATTCCAGACGGCCTGTCTGTTGATTCGTTGTCGAGGCTAATCTTCTACACAGACGCAGGCAACAAAGCCATTGGCATGATAACGATGTACAGTAACGTCTACCGGCCTGTCATCGACTCCGGCCTTGACCTTCCCAGGGACATCGAGTTGGACAAACACAACGGGTAAAGACTGCGGAACGAACTCAATGTACACCTGATTCTCAAGCAACATATGAACTAATCAGAGCTTCTAACAAATCAATACAATCTTGAATGGCATCTGGCGTAGTGAATTTAACCTATAATACATTATGATTAATATGGAAATCTTTTTTCCTTTTGGTTCATACATTTTAGGGCAGATGTTGGTCGCCTAATACATTGTCGGTTTGTCCGTGCGTCCCTCCTTCCTTTCGTCTGATTGTCTGTCTGCGCACTTGCAGGTCCATTATAGAATTAATAAGTGAGTCGTATTTAGCAAGACAAGCAGTTAGTGTTCGATAAGCAATTGTCATATGATTTCATGATTGCTGTACACTTAAAGCCAAGGGTTTTACGAATACTTAAAATGCATCTTTTCATCTCTGTATTACAAGAAAATGTATTTATTAAACAAAACCCAGAATGATGTACTGGAGTGACTGGGGCGCCATTCCTAAAATAGAAAAGGCCAACTATGATGGTACGGAACGCCAGACCTTGGTCTCTGGATCTCCGGTTCTTGGTTGGCCAAACGCTCTGGCCTTGGACACAGCCGGTGAGATATTATTTTGATTGTTTGCCCTTCTTTTTTTATTTATTGAGTGTTCTGTCCCCTCCCCGTCTGTCTCCGTGAATGTCTGACTGCCTGTTCCCGTTTGTGTCATAATTAGTAGTAACCGTGTTTGTAGTCTATGTACATGGAGAAACCTTTGTACTTACGTGCTTATGGATGTGACCGCGTGTGCGCGTGGGTGAAACTCTGTATGTGTACCTGTGCGCACGTGTGTGTGTGTTTGCGTATATTTGAACGCACATACGTTTGTGTACATCTGTGTGCGTATGCGCGCCCCCACGTGCGATGTTGAGCAGGTAGAAGATTGTATTGGGCGGATGCGCTGACGGACATGATAGGATGGGTTGATGTGGACGGCAGAATCACATCTGTGATTTTAAGAACTCCAGGAACCTACTATTTTGGCATGGACATCTATCTCAGCAGTCTGTTTCTGACTGACTGGAGCACGGCAGGGTAACTGTTCATTTCGTAATCTTCTCTACTGTTGTAATCTTCACTTCGTAGCCTTCTTTAGAGACTGTCATATTCATCTTCGTAATTTTCTCTACGGACTGTTATCTTTCTTAATTTTTGTGCGCAGATTGTCATTTTCACTTCATAATCTCCTTTAGAAATTTTCACCTTCACATTTTAATCCTGCAAAATCAAAAAAAAAGAAGAAAAAACAAAACAAAAAAAACAAAAACACAGCGATATCTCCCAATGTCTCTTGATGACATTCAATTTCATGTTTATACTTATTTCGTATGGATATCACAACAAGCGTCTAAAGCCTCTTTATTTGCATGCATAGAGACACTTTTGGTTCTAGTAGAGGAATGTCGGTAAACCAGACACAGCAGGGTAGTAACTGTTTCAGGTGAATACGTTGCATCCCCATGCAGGTGCATCTGTTTGTCAGTATTTTGATATTTTATACACATGTAATTCTCCGTCTCCATCTCTATATATTAATGCCAAATTTTATTGTTATATGATTTTATACAAAGGATTTGTAAAAAAAATGTGTTTTCTAATGTATGGGTTGGCTGTACTCTCACGCATTATTTTTATTAACAGCGATCAAGCTGTAACAACGTACCTCAATCGCATAACCACGGACGGCAGCAGTGAACAAACGATTGCAACAGCTAACGGACGACTGAACGATGTCAGAGTTTATGCAGAGGAGACTGAGGACAAAGGTCCGTGGACTTTTTTAACATTTTATAAAAGGTCAGTGGAGGGGGGTTATTACTATTCCTAACTGACAGAAGTCGGCTTCACAGACAGTGCTTTGGTAGTCATTTCTGAGTCACAGATCACTACAGTTCAGATCACCATGACCAGCGATTTGAGTACCTCTGTACTCTGTGAGCTGGCAGAGTCGGCAACATGAAAGGGGAAATCCGCAGAACAAACGCTGAAATAAAGGCAGCATTAAACCAAGTAAGACATTTTCAATTCTAGGTCCCAATGGATGCGGAAGGAACAACAGTGTCTGTGCTTTCATCTGCATACCCAGACCTGGAAACACCAGCACGTGTCTCGTACCAGACGCAACGCCTAGTATGTATTAATAAATTTCAATCTGGGACAGCAAAAAGTGTCTCACAGACCCTTGCATGTACCTATAAAATGTAAATCTGAAACAGTATCAGGTTCTATGTAAATATTTGATGATATGACAGGTGTTGGTGCAGAGTGATTTTATTTGTAAGAAGCCTTTTAAAGCTTTTGCAGATAACCTTCATTTCATTTCAATAATGAAGAGGATCTAAAAATACTGCGCAGATGGTCTGATGGTTTGAAAAAAAAACTATAATGCAGACAGGCTATGTGCATTTGGCAATATTTTCCTTTTCATAAATTTTCTTTTTCCAGTGTCTTATGCAACAAGTATGCCGACAACAAGTATCCATGCGACCACCAGTTCTCTTACAGGACAAAATGCTTTTATCAAAACAAGTGGTATTACAACTGATTTCTCTATGACAACACCCAGTTTTACCTCGAAGAGCGACCGCACAGCAACTCTGTCAGGTGGGTGTCCAAGTTCGACCATGACATGAATGACTGTCCCACATTAAATTTAAAACAAGGGAACTGAACCAAGCTAAAAAAGACAAAGACGAAGACAATCTACATGCTTCGGGGCACTATCCCTTCCTCAGAACGAGGGGTGTTGAGCGGGTGTTGAGTGTGTGTTCTGTCTCGCCGATGTAGAACAGGGGGGACAGAGGGTGCATGTGATGGCGTAGACAATGTTGCCGTTGGTGCAGGTGAAATGGCGCTTGATGACGAAAGTGGTATTGGGTGTGTGGAGTTTTGTGGCGGTGTTCAGGTAGGGGCAAGTGTGGCAGCGGGGGACAATGCATTGAAGAGGTGGGGGTTCAGACTTAGACAACAGGTGCCAGTTGGAGAGGAGGATCCTACGTACTGGTGTACTGGTTTCAACAAAACTGTCATGATCTCGTGCATCACCGGCGTGGCTCAATATCACATTTCTGTCCGGCAGGCCTAATGATTCATATAACATTTGTCTTTGATCTTGAATCATTTCTAAGCCCTGTCTAACCACATGATCAAGATGACCTAGAAGTCACAGTTCACACGAAAGCCCTAACCACGCGTCCAGCTGAGACATGGCTGAGTGGATACTGCACGCGCGAATGCGTACAGCTACTGTAGGGTTAGGTTGAGGGAAGGTGTTGAAGAAATCTCTGTCGTGCACAGGACAGGACGGAAGCGTAGAGGTGCAGTGAGCAGAG
>SMGT01006419.1:3902-40974 GCA_004794575.1 Lanistes nyassanus
CCCCCCCCCCACTTCCACAATCATCCGTCTGCCCCCCTCTGGCTTCCTTCCCTTTTGTGTTTCAGTGCTTATCAGCCAGACAATTTGTCACTTGTTCAAGTACAAAGAAATTGCATCTTGCCGGAGTCCCTCTCGCACTCTCCTCAGCTCGCTTTCCTCTCTCAAGCTCGTAAACACTCAACCGCGCACGACTCACAGGAAATCTATAAGTTAGATGAACACACACACACACACACACACACACACACACAATGTTTCACAATAAATCCGCAGGTGATTACAAGTCGTCAGAAGAAAGTACAATATATGCTTTTTGTCAGTTCTAGAACTCAATATCGGTTTACCTGAGTTCTCTTTTCTCAGACACAAGACAACGAAAGATGTTATTTATTGTCTGCGAACTACAGCTGTTCAGACATAGATCTGAGTCGGTCTCAGTTTTCACTGAGAGAAAGCAAATCCGCTTACGTCATTGCTTTGTGTGTGCTATGTAGTGTTGACGAAAACCCATTGACTGAACTGTTTTCTTTCCAGTAGTGTACTGTTTGGAAGGCGGGGTGACTAACCATACCAGTAACGCGTGCTTGTCACCAAGAAAACAGGGGTGGTGTATTCGAATCTCTTGTTTGCCACAAGTGTTTTTGACCTTTGTCCAGGTATAGACGTGTGATGGTCTCCCTAGCAAGTCTAACTTCCCGTTCACCTTTCACAGCCTTTCTCCTACTTCTCTGGCACGAGAAAGCCTTAAAATCTGAAGGTTTTTAAAGCAACCAACCAATAATAAAGCCAGTGTCCCCTTACTACCTCAACAGCCGTTATTCTGAACACGAAAAACTATCCGCAATATTATGTGTTTATTCGCATTGAAAGTTTTGGTAGCCTGCAGACAGTTCTCGGAAGTATGATGGGAAAGAGAAAACACGAGGAGTGTTCCACGCTCACGCCCAGGATTTTTTGAATGTGGAAACAGTTGTAAAGTGCTTGAAATCAAACTTTTTTCTTGGAGTCTTTACTGTGCACACGTCTTCTGTCTTCGCGCCCCGCCTGAGGACACAAACCCCAAAATAAATATCGCATGAAACAAGTTTTTTTCGAAATGATGGATTTCAAGCTCTCCCGGCATCGCCATGCCTCTTGCAAAGTTGTTGCCAGAAGTGAATAATACATCTGCACGATAACGTCAGCAGAATGGTCTCCAGTCTTCGAAGGACAATGTATTAACTAACTTTGAAGAATGAGTTGGTGCTGGGGTTTTTTGTACGCTTTAATTTGTGCGCCGTTCTATCAGGGATGAGTTACAGCCATTTATAGTCTAACCCATTAGCCGGACAGTAAGTAAAAGATTATTAATATGAAATACAAGCTGGCTTTAAAGAGTGTCATTCGAAACGAGAGGTGCTCTTGATAGAGAGGACAAGGCGCACAAGGAAAAGACGCCTATAATAACATTACTTTCAGTCTGTGGGTTTGTAATTGGCCGAATGAAAAAGAGGTCGACTTTTTCGAAACGATCATGACGTATGAGCCTTCTGCTAGGGAGTAAAGCAGTTCTCAGGAAGTCATTCGGAGACCAGGCGTTGGCTGCGACAGCCCCCGAGTACCCGAGAGGTGACAACGACACTTGCCGGAAACTGAGGGTCTACAAAACATGCATGTCACGCCGGCAAACCATTTATTAGCAAATACTCTTCATGTTGGCATTTACCATCCCTTATAGGGCTTCAGATTTCGACGACCCGCTTCCAGCGGCCTTGTCTGCTGTACTCACTATAGTTCCTCCCTGGTTTCTTTCTCCATAGCCAAGACAGACGACCTTCATCTGTCACTCGCTGCCTCTTACCGCCAGTATCACCTGCGGCTACCGTTTTTTTTTTCGCTTGCATGCAAATGGTTGATTGACCTTTCGTAGGAATGGCCTAGACAGAGGCGGGCGCGCATAAACGCACGGACATGCGCGCGCTCGCTCCAACACACACATGCAAATACTCGAACACACACACACACACATCAACACGCGCACAGACGTGGGGCGCAAACGCTCCGTCTCTGTGCTCTCTTTTCATAAACAATCTAGGGGACACACAGAATAACGAAAATTTAACGAAGAGGTACCGGTGAAATCAAACGCTTTTCAATACTCGCATTCCTCCGTCCGTCGGTCCGTCTGTGGGTCTGTCCGTCCGTCCAATTTATTCCATCCATCCATCTTCTCCACCCAACCAGGAGCTTCCCCCTCCCTTACACATACAGATCTTGCTGTACTCCAATTTTCTCATCAACTAATGCATCGTTCTGAACTTGATTCACAAAACTTTTTTTTTCTTATTTCAGACGCTTGCCTTCGGCCTACTTTTCGATGTAACTAGCCTGAAGCCTGCCAGGCCAGGTTTTGACGGTGCTGATCGAAAATCTCGTTTGAAATATATTTAAGGTTTGCTTTTCGGTTGATAAAACAAAGTAGACCAGTTTGTTTTCGGTACTGGACGCGGCTTTAAGCGGCCGTGCACAAATCTCAAACATAAAAATGCCTCTTATCAATGACATCTTTAACGGCAAATCCTACGTATCACGTGACTCAAAATTTTAAAAGGATGCCATAGGATGTTACAATGAAGACCAAAGTTTCCGATATTGTTTTTTTTTGATAATGTCTCTCCACATGCTGGACTGTCGTGAATACGATTTTACAAACTAGACAATGGATTTTCAATATGGGACCGCATTGCTATCTTTATAAAAATCGATCACAGCATACAAAGGTTTAAAACCCACCAGAATGTATGTATTCATTTTTGTATCCTGTTTCTTAAAAAACCATTGCTTAGAAGATACATTTGTCTTACCACTTTGACGTCACATAATTCCGCGGTCGAAATAAATTACTATTACATGTCTTGTGGCAAATATTATGTATACATTTCTACATTTGGAACATAAAACCACGCCAGTGAACCAGCAGTCTGGAATAGTTTTTTCTTTTTGTTTGTTTTGTTTTATCACTGTCCTGATATCTAGCATCAGAAAAAAAGTGTACTATCCAGACAGGAAGCAGATCAATCGAGCAATTACTTAAACAAAACTGTCTTCCTTGCTTTTGTGTTTCAATCGCTAAGGAAACAACTGAACGTGTTCAATGTCTGTGCTTGACGAAGTAACTGACACACCTAAACCTGTTCAGTATAACGTTCGACCAAGTAGCTGAGGAAATGATGAACGCTTTCAATGTCTGTACCAAAGCTTCAGAGAGACTGAACAGCGACTAAGGCTTAAAAAAACCAAACGGATGTCAATAATCAGCGAACTGTTGCCATTATAAAAGAAAAACCAGACGAATTGTCAGACTACAGTAAGAAATCCACCCTAAGAAAAAGTGATGAAAATACACGATGCAATAGAAAAGACCCCTTTTAACGTGCGGGGCGAGGTATAAGAACCTCTAATTAAACAGCAGAAAAGAGGAGACACTGTCAAATGGTAAGCACGAAAGATTAGCGACAGGCAGTATGTTAAAACATTTTTTTGCAGATTTACACCAGCTTGATACGTGTTGTACAACCCCCCCCCCCAAAACATATTTTTTTAGAAAAAGTTACCCAGCTCAGAAACTGAAACATTTTCGTGTAGGCGCATATGGCTGCAGGTGGCTAGCTATTTCGAATAAAATTAACACAAAAGAATTTTTTTGTTCTCTTGCTGAAGGCTCTAAGAAATATGAGGATAAATTACAAAAGTACAAAAGCAGAAGTGGTGTGAACACTGTTCATGACATCTGGAACACACGATGAATGCAGACTAGGATGCCATCATTTTTTAGAAAAGGAGAAAATTTAGCTGCGTTGGATAGTACGCATTAAGCGACCCTCCCACGGGGAACTTTTAGTCACAAAACGCTTCGGGCTGTGATGAAGATAGTGCTGCAGTCTCGAATGCCGCACTGTCTGCGGTACTTGTGACAGTGCGTAAGGCCATCACTCCCTTTCAACGAGAGCTCGTTTTATTTAGTCATCTGTAATGTACATGCACACATACCTACATACATAAGGTTTTCCTCACTGGTTGAGACATTTGCTCCTACGAAATGGGAGTGGTGATGTGTAAGAAAAGATTTTTGCAAGCTTTTTACTTTCCCAGTCGTAGATGCTCAGAATCCACCATCCGGGCCGCCAGTCGACGTATTCGGGGTCTATTATATTAAATACACAAAAATGACCGAAAATGTGTTTATAAGTGTGTAATAAGACGACCAGTGCCATCAGATGAAAGAACAAACATGGCAGGCACTCGACCCAAGGCCACTGCCACACACTGTCCTCTTTCTCGTAAACCCACTACCTCAGCTCCCGCACCCCCCATCCCCCAAAACACACAAAACACAAACGGAATGGGAGAGAACTCACGCGGAATATTAGGCCTACGGACGATCGATGGCCGGCAGAGAGGTGACCCTTTCACTTCAACAGCGGAAGTTGTTGTTGTCAAACGTTAGCAACACCACAAGGAGCCGTTTATTCAGCCCGTTCTTCCACTCAAGGAGGAGTACAAGAGAATTCCGTACGCTAAAGAATGGGAACGAGAGAGAGAGAGAGAGAGAGAGAGAGAGTCTTCCGTAATTTAAAGAATGTGATCGAGAGGATTCTGTACGCTGAAGAATCTGAATAGGAAAGCACGTTATTGTGTCATTTTCAATCAGATTCAGAAATAAGAGGAAACATCAGCTGACAGAAATGAGTACAGTAACGTAACGGGGAGGCAATGAGTGTCTAAATCTTTTGTAGGTTGTGCGGGGGCGTGTGGGTGTGCGCTTAAGTTTTGCTTGCACACGCACGGGCGCACGCACGCGCCTGCGTGGTTAATTTTTCAATGTTTCGCACTACCATTTGCATTACTTTTCCTTGTTAGCCCTTTTTTATATCTTTTTATAATCTCCCCTGTACAATACATCTGTCTGGGTACCGTATTCATCCTTGTCCCTCGTTCTAGTAACAGTAGCGAATGCTTCATTTGTATCTCTCGATAAAATAGCATAAACGTGATATTACACCAAGGACTCTTTCGTGAAAAACCCTTACTTTAAAAACATGCAAGATGACATCAAGATTCTGACACTCGCGACGTTCAGCAGCTTTTCGATGGTGACAACAAAGAGAACCTGACCAAACGAGACTTAGACAAGAAGTCGACCTTTCGGGGCATGGACCCTTCTTTAGGACGACATAAACAGATAACAGGACGACCTGAAGAAAAGGCCATGACCCGACACGTCGACTTCCTGTCTTAGTCTCGCTTGGTCAAGTTCTCTTTGTTGTCACCTTAATCACCCCAAGCCGCAGTTATCTGTTTCTTTTCTCTCTTTCGAAGGTAGCAAAGCTGTGGGAAGAAACATCCCTGAAGGCTTTTCGTGTGTCCTACGTCCGTTGAATCTGGCCATGAAGAGAAGAAAGGGTCTCTAATACCCTGTCCTCGGTGCCTCATCGACCTTACCTAAGCTCTGATTCAACGGCATTTAAATGAACAGGAACAGAGGACCGTTATTAGACAACCTAGATAATGATTCGTAAATTATTTAAACAAACGCTTAATTTGACTGGGTCCTTCAGAAGCAGTAATGGACAGCAATGTTAGTAAAATGAACATTAACGTAAATACTTTCTGAGGTGAAAGATAATATTTTTGCTTTTCTTCAGCAAATTCCTAGACTAAAAGCCTTCCGACAAAAGGATGCCTATAGGCCACAAAGGAGAAAAAGATTTCCATACTCTGTGAAAAACATTATTTTCCCTAAGTGCCCGTCTTCTTTTTTTTCCTTTTTCTTCTTGGTCGACAATGCGACACCTGAGTAGGGCAGGGTGACTAGAAATCGCTGTGCGTAGCTGCAACTGGCAGTCTGTAAAATCTCTCACCAGAAGTCCCTTGGGCCCTAAAGATGTGTCACTACCGGACAAATTTCTCACCAGACGTCCCTTGGACCCTAAAGATGTGTCACTACCGGACACAAAACAACCGGGGTGCAGCACACACAAATACATTCTTATCCATCTTTCTCTTTGTGCCTGAGATTTGACTTTTTAAGCCAAGCGCAGAAGGGTCTCGAGAGACCAGAGGCAGCCAGCAGAAGGAGAGTAGAACAGTTGAGCTAGAATGTTTCCAAGCCTGCCCCAAGCGGTGCTGTTCACAAGCGCGCATGCATGTCACGTGCGCCAGTGATAGCTAAGCTAAGGCAGAGCTGAATAAAGACGACCTTGACCCTTTATCCCCTCGCTATCGCTCTATGTATCGCCTGGAGCCTTTACTTACCATCTTCGATCACGCTGGCCTCATCAGTGCACGAAAATGTTCCTTACTTCTGCGTGCAGGCGCATTCCCGAACAGAGTATCTCTCAGTTTACTTCGCATAACCTTTTTTTTCATCTCAGCTTTTCCCCCAGCATTCTAATTCTTTCGTATTTTCCACCAGTGACGCATTTCTTTTTTGTACTAAATGTTCCCTTCTCTTATTTCTTTTATTTCTTGTATTTTGTTCCACTACATTTCTCATTCCGGCCATCTCTCGTGTTCCAACCAACACGTAAGTTTCCGCCAGGCTCCTTGTTCCCGTCATTTCGGAGCAATCACATTTTTCCAAAAGAAAGAAAAAAAAAACCAACCCGATGCAATAAAAGTTGTATGCCATTTATGGCCGAGGCTCTTCTATGTAAACTACATTCTGACCAGCAGTAACAAGGAAACCCGTGATATTTTGGGAATCGATCCGGATCTGGTGCTCGTATCAATCCACAACTTGTTGTCAACTGTTTATGAGAAAGCAGCGTTTTACCAGCGATTGATAGGAGAAGGGTGACGGCGAGGTGGGTTATGCCCCCAGATCGAATATTGCGCTGTTGTGACTGCAGGCTGCATGCTACCCACGCTCATGCCATCGATTATTTCGCCCGTCAATCCCAACCTTTTTCTACTCGCGCAATTTGAACTCGTTGACCTTGCTGGTCTTTCTTAGGGAACTGCAGGCGGAACTAATCGACATTAAGATGCTATGTGCTTGTGATAGGACACGCACGAGACAGTGCGTGCTTGTGAAAGGACAAGTGTTAGCACTTACCCCACTCCCCCTGCATGACGCAAGAACGTGTCCTTTTGATTTTGATTTCTGCGGCTTCTGTCACGTCCTGAACCGCGCACGTTTATCTGAAAGACAAAGCTGTCGCTTTTCTTTCGTAAACGTCGAGATCTCGGGAAGGCAGAAACGCTCTGAGAAAGACCTCAGACGATGGGTCCACCTGCGAAGATGAAAAGTTTTTCTGTCATAAACGGAGGGGGGATCCACCGAGCATCCAGGCTCGCAGCCCCTACACCCCATCCACCTACTTATTTTTTTTTTGCACCCTCACTTTCAATACAGATGTGACTAGGACCTTTGTGATTAACAAAAAGTGGATTTTAGACTGTACAACATTTCATGGGTACACTTACCTCTGCAAAGGAGTTTCGACTGGCTACATAAGCCATTCAGAGATGGTTGCATTGTAGTACTCCGAGCCAACGAAGATGCAGTTAGCTTCTCAGCTGACGTGATTCGTCTAAGGTTTTTTAGTGAGCGCCTCCCCCCCCCCCCATCACCACCATTTTGTTCGAGATGGCAGTAAAGCTTACAAACCTTGTCTTCGTTTGAAAGAATTGTCATGCGCGATTCACCACTGTCGTTCCTGCTTTGCAGAACCTTGAAATATTTTAACTTAAGAAAACTCCATTAGCAGGATTTACACGTTTCGATCAAGTCATCAAGAACCAATCCAAACCCATGCATAGAAAACTTAACGAAATTCGATTGAAAGATTTCTCTTCAGTCAGAGTCTGCTCTTCTCTCCGAGGTTTTAGTGGAAATACGTATCTGTCAAGAATATCCAATCCAGCGTGAAAAAGTAAGTTCTGTTTTGCTGGAAATGGCTAGATTTGTTTCTTCCGACTGCTTTCGTGCGATTTGGTGAAGCCGTGCATCTGTCGCACTAAACATACGCATTTGTGCGATATGGTGGGGTGCAAAATGCGAACGTGTGTCATGCTCTCCAGCCCCCTGCTGCAGCAGGTAAGATTGCCTTTCATTTGCTCTTTAAGCTTTGTCACAGCGTTTGCTCGTCAAACAGCATGGCCACACAGCGGGGAAGCTTTCACTGCGTCTCTGAACAGGGCCATAAAATACTTCTGTCGCAGTCATTCCTCACTCTGTCGTTCTGTCGTGTTCTCTAGTACAGCCGCTTTGAAAATGTCAGTGCGTTCTAAAGTCAACGACCTCCCGGACAGCGCCGAGTTTTCTTCAGCTGACGCCCGCGTTTACCGAGCAGGGGAATTATCTGGTCGCAGATGTTTGTTGAATTTCATGACTCAGGCATTGTCCCGTAATGGCTTCTTGCTGCAGGAAAAACACCTTGAAAGTATTTGCTACTTTGTTTTCAGTCGCACAACATAACACACGCGCTTATTTGTGCGCGCACACACAGTTTAAGTCAGACGCTAGGCCATACATAATCTTTCTGTTAGTATACTTCCAGACTTACCTCCGTATATTCAAGTAAAAGAAAAAAAGCACGAACAGTTTGTACTCTCATGCAGGTTGCTCAACCCATGAAAAGTGTTTTCTGTTCCTCACGACTTCTGTCTCTCGTTAGGGACGTCAATCTAACATCTCGTGATAGACCACAGGACTGGCAGAATGGCTCTTCAGTCGCTCAGTCTGCATTTAAATTGGTACAACAGCAAAGACTTTCCAATCAATGACAAATATACACATCCTCTCACAAAAACACAACCACCCATAGACACACGCACGCACGCACGTACAGTCGTGCCTTATCTTGCTTGCCGCATAAGACGATCGACGGATCAACCCAGCCATGTACTATAACAACAGCCCACTATCAAACTCATTTCTTTTCCTCTGTTCCTTCACTTTCGCAGGCGTGTGCCGGCCAAAAACGTGATTTCGCAAAGGTTTCGCAAAGGTTTCGCAATCACCCTCCCCTCTGCTCCCCCTGTCCGTCATCTTCAACATGGATACCGCACCAAACTAACATTGTTATCGCGCGGTGTTTATCGCCAGGAAGTCATGCGGACAAAAGCGAGTGCATTTCAGTCGTTCGGGGGCTCTACACGACGGACCCCTTGGATAACTTGCGCAAGAACAGGTCGACTGCGAAAGACTAAGGATCTGACATCGACGGGACGGCGAGAGCACAAAGGTCAGCTTTGCCACGCACGCGCGTAAATATAAATCGACACCTTCCGTTTCTGCCTTCTTCTGCCTGGGCACCTTCCATATTACACGCGCGCTCTGTCGATTACAGTAATAACGGGAGTGCAATTGGCGCTCCTCGAGCACTTGTTAGACGCTCGTTTTACGGAAATCGATGGATCGTCGATGTTACGATTAGCGGAAAATCTTCTCTTTTTCCTTCTGGGTGCTGGCTAGAATTCAGGCAGAGGCCGGGCTGTCATGTTTGCATCTGGATTTCTTTAAATAGCTGTTCGCATAAATCACTAGTGGTTACCTTATGCCGTGGAAATTACTGGCGCAGCTCTCCCAGAAAGGATGCGGTAAATAACTTTTGAGGGTGTCGTATTACATGGTTTTATCATCCTTAAAGAAAACTTTACCTGCGTGAAAGGAAAAAGCTATACCTCCCCCCACCCCAGCAAAGGTAGGCCTTCTCTTGTGATGACGAAAAAGCTGGTGACAAGTTTCACTATTTCATTATGTGCAAATCGTTTCCTCTGGAAGAGCTGGAGCGTTACCTTCTTTGTGGTGTAAAAATCCTGATGTAATTAAATTCACATAATTACCAGGTATTAATTAGGTGAAATTAAGTATATCAGTCTTTAAAAAAAAACATTTCCAAGACTTTTAATAACGCAGGATCACATGCGAACTGTATCCAGAGATGCCCCCCTCCCCCCCCCCCCCGTGGGAAAAGGGGAGGACAACATAGCGAAATCGTCCAGACAACAAATTGAAACTTGATAACGAAGGCTGCACTCAGTCAGTGAGGGTTTGCAAGGTAATGTTGGGGGTGGGGGAATTGTTGGGACCGTTTTTCGATTTCGTGGAAAGTCTTGGAGACTACAAGAGCTCATGTTTCCAAGCGCATACTAAACGTTTTTGAATTATGTTTGTACGTGCATTTGCTGCTGACTGCTAGCATGTCTGCTCGCGATGCTCTGTTCGAAGCAATAATAAGCTACAGTGTGGAGCTGCAGGCGAAGGGTGCGGGGGGGGGGGGAGGGAGGGGCGTTGGTGAATGAGAGAGAAATGAAACCATCAGTTTTGGGCTGCGTTTTGTGTTTTTACATTACTCTGCTAACATTTGATATTCGCCTCGTATTTCATATGGTTTTCCCCATTTTCAGCAATAGCTTTATGACTTTTCGAAACTGCTTCTCAAATTGAGGCTTTGGGAAATAAATATAGAAGCTTCATTTGGCAGTAAATTTTGGTCGCTACGGGAACTGCATGATTCATAGATTAAAAAGATTCTCTTCAGAAGTTTTTGGTAAGACGGGGACACATTTTACGTTTACCCCAAATACAAAGCTAATCAGTAAAAGCGGAGCAGGGAAACTGCCTTTGCGTTTCCGATTATTTCAAAGCTCCAAGTGTCTTGGAAAAAAATTTCTCAAAGTACACAGCACCAGCGCATAGGTCAGCAAGGATTTCGTAAAACGAAACAGCTTGACATTGTTGACAGAGTTATTGGAAAGCGTTTCAGTGATCATAGATCTTCTCATTTCAGTGGCAACACCCGACCAATGTGAATTTACATTTAAAACTTCGATTTTGAACATTATCTTAAATTTAATTTCCATAAAGAAACCTTATTTTTAGCATTTTTTGTTTTGTTTTGTAGCCTACTGTTCACGAGTGACCCATCTGTCAGACAAGGGGTCCTTAGTGAACACAAGGCAGAGAGAGGACAAAAGAATAAAACAGAGCTATTCGTTAAACTCTTTGATTATCTTCGCCTTTTCCAATGACGCGTAACATCAGCTTAAAGTCTTGCAGATCAGTCGCAGTTTTGGTAACTTGTTTGTGTGAGTCTCATGGGGTTTGTCGACATTTGATTTCTAGCCTCAGGAATCATTGCAGTTTTCCTCTGTAAGCGGGGACATCGAGGAACCCGGCCGTGCACGTCGTGTCATGGCCTGCGTCATTGATCACGAACCTTTCTCAGTCGACGCCTTTCTATGTGGAAACACAATTTTCAACCATAAACGTTGAAGGTCTCGACTCACGAGCACGGCGGGAAAAACCCCGCCCACACACAACCGTCAGCGTCAGGTACACCCTATCATCGAAAAATACAAATAACTGCTTGCGTTCGCGAATTGCGTCGCGCGATGACCTCTCGCGGCATCTTAAATTTAGGGCTTACTTGACGTCACAATTAAGCATTTCTTATTTACATTAACAAAAGATCTAGCAAGCAGTGTGCTATTTCTATATTGTCTGGAAATGACATTTCGAATAGCCTGGAACAGGGTACACTTAATCGTGGAATCTAAAGCACGCACGCACGCATTTGTGCAGAAGGAGGGATAGAGAGAGAGAGAGAGAGAGGGGGGTTCTAAAAAGAGAGAAGTAATAAAAACATAAAACATACAAACGAAACAGTTTAATTAAAAAATAATACTTTCAAAAGAAACACAAACGAACAAAAAAGCACAAATTAAAAACCCAAACAAAACACCATAAAATCAAAACCAAAACAAAGCAAAACAGAAACAGTAAAAGTAACTACAAACATGAAAGCAAAAACGAACAAGAACAATTATAGAGCATGTCAAACAGAACAAATGAGGTCCTAAAACGGAAAAAAGTGTTGTGAATTGAGTTCGGTCTGGAATATTACCATTTAGAGTGCATTAATCAATCTCTGTCTCCCGAGCGCCATGGCTGCGCATGTTATAAACAGCACATTCAGTCCGAGTTCTGCGACGTCGATGACTGGCGAGCTGATGTTGTGCAGCTAGAGATTCTTGCCGGATGTTGATTTGACAATTAAACAGTCGTTAAATGAGACCGACAGGCTTGACAGTATAGTACCGTTAACCCTTGACACTTTCTCAGTTAACTACTCGAATCCCAGCCCAACAACATGCTGTTTGGGGCTTTCTCTCTTCCAAACACGAATGTGCAAGTAGGAGTACTGCAGTTCACCCCCTTCCCCTATCAGCTTTGCTCCACCGAAGTACCTGCAGTCTGTAAACATCCACCCATCCGTTTTTCTACTCAACCCTACCAAACCCTCATCACCACCTCCCATACCCTATTGTTATCACCCAAAAGCATGTCCAGCCGCGCATGCGCGGGCAAGAGCACTGCCACGGACACACGCGCATGCGCATATTACGTACATTTTCTGCCCGCTTGCATGATGTACGCTTCGTCCTAGCTACGCAGTTCTCTGCTCTTGAGACACGACAGTCCCCATCCACACCACACACCAGAGCTTATTATACACGTTCGCTCTTAATATTCCCATCACCGTCTCCACCAGCACTCCCACCGCACATTTCCTTTTTGCATTTTATAACAACTGTATTGATTAGTCTGTCAAGCACACGACACACACGCATTGCAAAACGCTTGTTTTTACTGTTTCAAGCTGAACAGAATCATGCATACCCAGGGAACTCTTTCTGTCCTCTGCGGTGGAAGAGTGCGTCTGACTGTGGTGGCTGCATGGTTGAAAGCTCTGCAAATAATACAGTAATTCCCAGGGCAGTTTTGTAGTGACGGCGCGTGGAGAGGAATAAAATTGCCCGCAAAGCCACAAGCCACCAGAAGCAAAACTTAGCGATAAACGATTTTGTCAAGCACTGACGGACTAATTTTTCAGTCAAGATCATATTAATAGGGGTTGCGCCAACATAGACAATACGTTGGTCTTTGATTAGTACTGTTTTTGATGAATATATTACGCAACATCGGCATAGTAGGTGGGGTCTGTGATTTCCTGTGGGTTTGTGGGATACGTTGCAAGTGACTATTCTATTGGTAGTATTGGCTAGACCAAGGAGCTATTTACGTTTTGGCTTCGAAATAGACATCACAGGTCCAGAAATGTGACTTCACATTACAGTGAGCTGTTCCAGTGTAGGCGCTAGAATTCGAGACGACCTCCTCCAAAAACTATAATTTTGTCTAGTTTCCATTTTGATTCTTGTGTTTCACAAGAGACACAAAATCTAGACTTTGGGGAAATTCAAGAGAGCACTCATCTTCTATTTTATAATTTCTAGAAGTTTGTTTCTAAAAATGTATTTTGATTACATTTTAAAACCAGGTTAGGAGAGTACTTTGCACAAACAGCAACATTACACGTGAATTGAACACAGGTAAGATGAAGAATAAAAGCCACCGAATAAGAAAACGATAAATGTACTCTGAATAAAATCTTTGCCATACCAAAAGGAAGTGGCTTGCACGTGTTTGAAGCAGCTATCAGAGAGAACACGTTATTCGCCGTAAATGATATTGTTATTTTCTTCTGTAACAACAAAATAATGTTTAAAGTTAAGCCATACAATTTCTATTATTTCAGCATACGTTGCTGACATATCTGTTCTACACGAAGATGGAAGAGAATTACCGTCAACCCGTCTAAAAAAACCAAATGCCTTTGGCTCATAAAATTAAACCTATTTACGAAAACAACGGGACACATCATTGCAACGTAAGTTATTATACAGAATGGTTTTATCATTTTAAAGGTGTTTTCTCAGTGCTCCGCAGCCGCTATGTCTGGCTGTATTTTTCAATGCCTCTCGCCTGACATTAGCCGATACATTTAGCCTCAGTAATAATCCTTGTGAGCAGACACCGTGTGCTTTTGTGAACGCTTCTCCTGTGACTGATGAGTCTGGCCTGCACAGTCTTCGTATCACTTAGAACATTTCAACAATGGGGGTTTTGTGACTGAGAAGCAGAAATCGATAAACCGCCCACCTCGTTAATGTCGCGGTGAAATGCTGGCGTGGATTACCCAAAAAAGAAGAAGAAGAAAAAAAAAAGAAAAACGCAACCTCTCACTTCTTCGTTCACTCATTTGCACCCCCATTAGGAAGCTCAGCTCTTCGATGTTTATTTTATTAGGGCCTTAGCTCTATATGAAGTGGGAAAAAACATGTTATGATGCTGTTTTCCACAGCAGCGTTCCTGGAGCTGCCTTGTTTTTTGATTGGCTGGAGCCTCTCTAACCGAAGGGCGCATGCGTGTCTTGGTTCTTCATGTCATTTCCGTCACACTAAGCTAGCTCAGGCATCAGCCTAACAAGCTGCGTGAGCTGATGATTTATGCATTCTTTGCTCGAGGCGGTTAAAGGCATGCTTGAAAGGCTACCGGTGTGTAAATTAGAACACTTATAAGGCATTATCACTCTTGTATGTGGAGCATTATGGGAGCAATATATTTTGTTATTCGTCATCCTCACAGTACTAAAAATGTCATGCTGCTTTTTTCCGTTTTTCTTCCTGCTTGTTCGTCTCCGTTAATTTTTTTCTTTTTTCTTTCTTCGTTTTTTCTTCCTCCTCCACATCATCATCTTCATCATCCCTCCCCAACACATGCCTCTCCTTTTCTTCCTTTTCCTGTAGGCAAAGGAATTGAAGGAAATTATCAGTCTGGTAAACCTTGCAAGTATGTAAATATACCGTTTCCAGAAACGAGTACTGTTTTCTTACAGCCGCAAGCATTCCATCTCTAAGCTGTCTTCTAAGGGAATTGTGGAGGGTATGGTCTGTTTTGCGCATGTGCATGTCACTTGATTCTCTCCGCGATTGAAAGCTGTTAAGCAGAAGAGTGAGCAGCAAAGCCATGAAATGAAAGCGCTTAATGCGCATCTCAACATCCCGCATTACTCCCGTTATCTCTTTAACACTCCATGCTGACAAAGCCAGAATCACGAGGTGCAGTTCAGTCAGCGAATGAAAACGCTGGGAAAGAACTATAGTCCAAAAGGTGCAACAACAATGCGGATTGTTGTTCTCAAAACAAGATCGTATTATCTGTGCAGACGACAGTTTCTAACTCAGTCTCAGTGTGGATGAGTTTTCAGAGGATATTCCAGATTAACTGTTGTTTTAGTCGCTGGGGGAGTGGACACCCAGCTGGATTATATTTCTTGACCCATGTTTCCACTCGACAAATTCTGTCTCGATAAGCTTCAACATTGTTTCGTTCGCTGTACTCTATTCTTTATTACAATTTCTTGGTGAATTATTATAGATTATGCTATTGTTCTTGTATTGAAATCTTTACATTGTCACGCGGAAGTTGGCACGCGCATTTACGCACACATAAAGTTTCTCCCTCTCTCCCACTCTCTCTGCAATAATTCCGGGTTGTCTATATATAGGTTGCTAGAAAAAGTGGTCACTCAAGGCGCCATCTTGTATAGGCTAGCACTACTAACCCCCGAAAGACATTGTCAGGAACGATTACTCTGCGCCATTTCGACTATCATCTCCCCTGTCGGGGGCTTTGATTCTATTTTCCTTGTGCAAGAGGCTGAATTCACCAGCCAGCTGTTGCGGAACTTGGCTAAACGAGTTAATTTGTTGTCAGACACTGTGTGTCCAGGTAAAGAAAGTGGGTCTAAAAGCGAACACTGAACTCTTTCTTACTCTGAACGAAAATATACGTTCCCGCAGACAAAACGCGCACATGTCTGGCCGTTTATGCGTAGATGCTGATGGTGCTGCAATTTGTGCGCCCTTGTCAAAAGAGTCTGTCTTGTAGGCACTGTCACAGATATGCTGATCTTGAGCGATGTTTCTTCAAAATATGTTTTTTTGGGGGACTGATACAGAAAGGAAAAGTATTTCGGAAATTATGGGATTTGTTTAGTTTTGTGCTTTTTGCTTTTTTTATTGGGTTTTCTTTTTGTTTTTGTTTGGTTTAATTTTTGTTCGGCTTGGTTTGGTTTGCGACCTGCCTACCAACAAAAGGAAGGTTACATGTGTACCTCAGTTTTAAGGGCAACTTTCTGGAAGAGCATCTCAGTAGGGGCCTGGATAGCTCAGTTGGTAGAGTTGAGGACTAGCAGACGGAAAGTTGCTGGTTTGAATCCAAGTGTGGCAAAGGATTATTTCTTGGAGTTGCACATTGTCCAAACTCCATTCGGCCATCTCCCCGCACATTAAATTCCCTGTACACACTGACCATCTTACTGCTTCTATCAGTCTGGTGGTTCTTTCAGTGCATAGCTTAGTAATAGGACCCCCATCCCCCATAGTACGAAATCACCGCGAGGTGGAAGCACTGTTCCTTTAAATAACCAACCAACTAGAGCATCGCAGTCACCCGCTTCAGTGACTTAATTACACTCGCGATGGTTAACAGCGGTCAAAAATGAATGCCTGTACTCTAACCACATGGCTATATGCTTCCTTTACGTATTTGTACAAAAGTTTAAATCACGACTGTAGCTTGCCTGTATATAGTTTAACATGTTTTTGGGAATAATGCGCAGCAGCAAAAAAAAAAATCAAATAAGTCGCCGGCGTCTTAAGACTTCACTTCTGAATGCCAGGCACTGATTCTTTCTGTCTGTCCATTTTAACCAGCACTTTCAGCAAGACTCCTGTCTGAGGGCCTGCGTGAGACGGTTCAGAGAAAAACGATCGATCTCAAGAAATGTTCATGAGAGCAACTCTTTAATCATATAGCTGGCTGGTTTCTGTAATCCTTGGGTTAATGCGCCTAGGATGTCATTTTCTTTTGGACTCACGCACGCGCAATGAATGTGTATTACACCTACCGTTTAGGACATTGTGTGCAGACCCTACCGTGTAGCAGGAAGTATCGGTTGCCAGTGTGAACTGAACATCTGCACAAAATTAGACGATAAGGTATTCTTTATGGCGCCACTTTCGTTCCCGACTTCCGCATGGGAGATGAAAGACCTGAACACCGGCCCCAGGAGTAATTTCGAACAAGTCGTCTTCTGTCGGGTCAGTCTAAATTAAATGTGACATATGGCCACACCTTCATTTTGGCAGCTTAAAATGCCATGCATCTCTGATGCAAAGGTAGGTGAAAAACATCCATTTCGTTCCTATTGTGACCTTGGGTGCTTAGACTACATATTCCTCGTGGCTCCTAATCTTTTGAGGACAGATGGAAAGATTAGAAAAATTAATCTATGTCGAATCTCTGGTTTTCTTTCGATTTAAATTGCTTTTTCTATTAGATCTATCAAAGACAGTTACATTAAATTAATTTTTTTTAGCTACCTGTGGAATAAGAAAGTAGCGTCACAGCATGTTTCAGGCGTGCTCGTGCACGCACTCACGCACGCACGCACGCACGCACGCACGCACGCACGCACGCACGCACGCACGCACGCACGCAGGCATGCACCCATACACACACTCACCATGGATTTATTCAAACTGACAGAAATACGAGAGCTTCATGCCTTTTTTGAGCTAACGCAGTGTAACAATATGCGTACCAGCCGTAGGTAGTAGGTAGGTTAGTGAGGGGCATATAGTACAGTTTAGGAAAGGATATGGGATATTTGACAGGGCTGGGAATGGACCTGCAATGCACCCAGTTAACTATAAACATAGAAGCTGTAGTTCCCCCACATGCACTGTCCACACGCCAATCACACGCACATCTGCACATACAGAGCGTGGGAAGTTGACAGTGAATACATAGGTATATAAACCCTAGTGGGAATTAATAGATAGGGTGGTAGACAGACTGATGAAGCAGGATAGTCTGAGAACTATGGATATCAACTGAGTTTGTAAAGCTTGGTGGTTCGTCTTGGCTTTTTGTACCGGGACTGGGGATGGATGTAGAGGATTTGAAATAAAAGAATTGAACTGCGACGATGTGCTGGTGTTCTCTCGGCCACGGACGTACGGGTGACTGAGACGAACATGTCCTCTCGTGTTCGCTGGTATCATGACAATGGTACATTTGCTTTCTGATGCCGTGACGACTGTATGACGCTACATTCGTGGTGTCGTGACCATTCAGGATCGACATAATATTACAGCAGGTGGATTTGTATATTGTAAAGTATATCAATCTACAATTGTAAAAATATCGTTTATTTGTTTTATGCGTCCTGTTCCACTGTATTATGAAAATAAGAACAATATCAGAACAAGCAAAAAGAAAAAAGCACCGCCCGAAAGTAGCGGCACATAACGTACGTGAAGTTCCCCTAGCAAGACAGATTGGTGGGTGACTGGAGTTAGAGGCATACTGAAGGTAAGCTGGTTCTGTAAGATGAGCCGACATCTTACCTCTCAATTTTGGAGCAAAAACAAAACATGAAAAAATGTGTGCAGTCCTCGGCAGTTATTGGCGAGAACTTAAACAAACAAAAAAACAAAACAAAACAAAAAAAAAAACAAAAAAAAAACAAAACAACAACAACCGAGGAGCGAATTGGGGTGACACCGCTGCAAGATCTGTGCTAAGAGACAACTCTGCGACCACAGTGTTTTCTCCCTTGTTTGTTCAACATCCTCCAGATGAGCGGAAATCTCTCCGGGTATTGCGCACCACGGAAATATTGTTTATTCTGCATGCAACTTTCTTTCGGATCACTTCACGTTATTCTTTTCTATGGCTGTTTCTTTCTCTTTTTGTTCAACACTCTTTTGCTGGATTCTTTGAATTTGTTAATTTTTTTGTTTCATTTGTTTTGTTATCTGTTTCGTTCTTTTCTTTTTCGTTTGTTCTCTTTCGCGTTCGTGTTTTCTTTCTCTCTCTTCGCGCTCACGTTCTTTCTTTTTCTCCTTTTATGTTTTCCATGTGTCCTCTTCTCATTTTCTTCTGCACATGCAATTTGCGACTGCCGTGAAAGAATCAGTTTAGAAAAGGTAAATCGAGAAAATAGAAGATGTCAGCAGAGTAAGATAAAAGGCTCATTCTGCAGTTTGACATTGGGATCTGCCACAACGCATGACGACTCAATTGTACTTTCAGAGAAAGTGAAGGATTACAAAATCTTTAGAAACGTGCGAATGTCAGAGGTTTTTCTCCCACCCACCCCCTCCCCCACCCCACTAAGGGACCTAAAGGCGTGTTGATGCACGTCCCACCATGCAGCGCGCGTCTCGATCCAACGTGCTGCTGCCGCTGTCTGTCTCCTACAGTCTGGCTGCATTCTGGGTGTGTGTGTGTGTGCCGACAGGTGGCCCACCTACACATGCCTGCCCACACGTGTTCAGAAAGGTGTCTCTTCCTGCTTCTTCATCACACTTACTGTCTTCTTTATCGCTATTGTCATTGTTTTTTGTATCATCACTTGGATAAGGTTTGAGTCTGTACGTGGTGTCCTTGTGTACTTGTGTGAACTCAGTGTCCGTATACCATCTGTATACAATGTACATACGTAAACGGGAGGTGGAAGGGGATTGGCGTGTTTTGTTAGGATGTTCAAGTCTTCATTCTAACCATAATAATTAGTGTAATAATATCTTCATTAACCAAAAAGATTAACTTCCTCCTCACCTTTGATGCATAAGGCTAAACTTCCAATGCACCCATAATTTTTAAAACCTGTTTATCCATCGCTTATATATATATATATAATCTGTTTGTACTTTCATAAAATTAACACTTAGTGGCCAATATTCTTTACTAGTTCTCCTCTATTAACAGTTCATTCTCCACTTATATAATTATTATCTTTATGTATCTTTATTGTTTTTAGTTATATTTCTAGTCGCTTAAAGTCGCTTGGGAGGGGACCTCTGAAGCTGAACCTTTTCTAAGGGTTTTATGATCCTCTTAATTCTCTGAAACCGTGATGGAATCGTTATGCGTTCTGGGATATCAACGGAAAAATACGCTTTTTATCTTTGCTAAAATATGGCTACTACTTTCCCGATTTACATTATGCAGCTGAATTATTTGATGGCAGCTGCGAGTCGTAAGTGCACAAGGACAAACAGCGGAGAGAAAAACAAGCAAATCTTGTTTTATTTGTTCTTATCTTCCCTTTCTGTTCCATTTTTTTTCCTGTGTGCTTCTCCTTCCTGTCATGCCTGTCAAGTGGTAGCCATTGGATCCACCAATAAGTGGTTTTTCCTAACTTCCCTTTCCCTTCCCCTATTTACTGTTTTATACTCTTTTTAAGTTTTAAGTTACTTTTATGTTTATTGTGTATTGTGTCCTGATAAAGGGATAATACCGCGAGACAGCGGACTTTGTTTTAGTTTCAGCTTGGCTCAATTTTCGTAATATCACAACGAATACTTTTATAAGGTTTGTTCCTGTAGAAGGTTCAGTCTGCGCGTATCATTACACTCATCCTAAAACACAGATCCTTACTCGCATAATTTTCATACATGTATGTTATACGCGATATATAATCTTAGGATGGTAGTCTATGTCACATCTGTAATCTCTTCAAGTTAACGACGAAGTGAGCAAAAGAACGATTAGGTGAATGAGAAAAAGGAAGAGAGAGCGTTTATTTGTACTGACAGTCGACTGAGTGACTGATCATTACTGATGTCCACACAACAAAGTCTTAAATCATTAGACTAATTACTCAGCTGTTGCCCGAATGCCTAATGGAGAGAGGAAGATGGGATTTAAGTTCTTCCTTAATGGAGCCTCCATATTACCACGTCTTTACTCAGCTCAGTGTGCAGCTGTCAGTGTCCACACATCAAAAGCAGCTCAACAGGAGCGACAGAGACGGTGAAAAATGAGATGCCCAATCATACAGTTGCGGAAGGGAAAAAAACCTGTCTGTCCAGCGAAGACTGATCTGGATCTTTCACATCAGCCAGGTTTCCCTCGCCCGATACCAAGCACTGCTTGCATTCGTTTCGAGAGATCATAGCAGAAGTCGTAAAAAAAAAACCCCTTGCGTTGCCACTGGAAAATGTCTGCTGTGGTGTCATCGTTTTGATGAAGAACGCGATGAGAGTCAGGGCAGCAGGACCGACTGAGTTCTCTTTAGCCGTTCGGCCACTGTGGATCTCTCACTCGCCAATTACTGGCTTTCTGAGGACCGCCAGCAGGGGCGGTCATCGATCCTCTTGGCCTCATTTGTCTTCCCTTAGAGGCCATTTATTTACACTCTGCGACATGATACGTTCTCGGCAGCTTCCAATGGTGGAATCTATGCAACCAGCAATAGCTGGCTTTGCTTCTGGTTTGTTTGAATTTGAGTCTGACACCAGAGCTCTCGTCTTTTGCTGCCCGGTATATTCTCACTATTTTGCCAATTCGTTTTAAAAAGGAAAGATTGGAATACGAAATTATAAAGACAAATGCTGATACTAGACACTACACATAACACATGCCTTGTGAAATAGACGCAGACTGGCTTGAAGATTCTCTTGATTTCAAAAGCGTTGCATTTTGCAGATAAACCGTTATAAAGTATCTAACCGAGACAGAATTATATGAGAGAAGAGAGAGAGAGAGGAGAAGAACAAGCAGAAGTAGAAAAAAGATGAAGATGATGATAATGAAGAGGAGGAGGATAAAGAGAGAGAGAGGAGGGAAAAGGTAAGGACAGGTTAAGATCAGGATGGCGAATTGATTTTAGTGGTTTACACCAAGTCAGAAACTAAGCCTGCATGCAAACCTGTGCAACATTGTCATGCTATGCGCCCGGTAGAAATTTTTTTATGACAGACTTTAATATAATTCAATTCAATTCTACGAATCTTATTTTAGGTTGTGTATTAAATCTCGATGTTTAAGCCTTTGTCGGATCCTGTTATGTAACTGTTAAGTCAGGCAGACACAGCAGTTACGCCTCAAGAGGTTTCGTTCACACGTGGTAGACAGCTACAGTTATCCGCAGGTGTCCAGCCTTGTCAAGGGGGACATGGGTGTAAATGGGGAGCTGCGGATGTAGCGTGTCGGCGAGGAAAAGGTGTTGATGAAATCTATTGCTCTTCCCATGGGGCAGCAGAAAATGTCATCCGACGGCCAGTGCCAGAGCTGTTCAACCCAAGGTAAACTATGTGACTTGCTAGAGATGGGTTAGTAGTTCAGAGGGAACTACTCACAAGATTACGACTGGTCTAGGCGCATGCTGCATCAAAGTTACCATCCCAGCTGCTAGAGCTAGGTGGAGCTAGGTGGAGTTAGGTGGCGCTAGGGTTGTTTCCTGTGATTGACAGGAAGGGGTGGATAACGTCTCCCTGCCCTGGTTGGATATTGATTTGCTGGACTGCCACGTGTGCAAATGGGATCTTGTATGGAAGGGTTGATTTTGAAAGAGTATAAAAGCCTATACCTTTTGGAATGTACATTTCCCTGGGGCCTGGATAGCTCAGTCGGTAGAGCTGAGGAGTAGCAGGTGGGAAGTTGCTGGTTCGAATCCAGCTGTGGCAAAGAATTATTTCCTGGAGTTATACAGCCATTCGGCCATTAAACTGCCTGCCCGAACTGCCCTTGCTGCAGCTATCAGTCTATGGTTCTGTCAGGACCTCTTTCCCCCATAGTGCGAAATCACCGTGAGATGGAAGCACTGTCCCTCTAAAATAAGCAAGCAAGCAACCAATGGACAGCAACAAGCGGCTTTGTATTGTTTTGTTTAGCAAAGAGGAAACATAATTTTAAAAAGTTATTTTTGTTTTTGGAAAGAAGAAACAGATGATAAGAGTTGGTTTGGTTTTTTAAAAAGCAAAAATGAATGATAAGCTTTTCGTCCGCTCGAAGTGTGCATGAAATGTGTTCTCGCGCGTTAAAAAATCTACATTTATTATTATTTGTTCTGATACTTTTCAAAAGTAAAAAAAACAAACAAACACAAACAAAACAACAAAAAAAAACAAACACAAACATGAATCAGCCAGGAGTAAAGCATGTTCTCACGGATGACGTTCGGGCGGTAGCCGCTTTTTTTCTTGTTGTTGCTTTCTCTCCTCAACGAGGTAGAAAATTTAATTCTGCTCACCGTTGGTGGCGACTAATCTGGCGTGTCATGTCATTTTTTTCACAGATCTCTCGTCGTTCCGCAGGCAGTGCTATTACAGCTTTTAATATACGTACGTGAGAATTTTAAGTTCCCTTTCCTCACCTCTCGAACCCCCCACTCTTCTCAGACGGTTCTGGAGAACCCAGCCCCTAATTGGTGTAGTACACGCACGAGTCCTGCCGGAAGTGCGAGTGTCCAATCGCTTGTGGCGAACTCCAACTCTAATGAGCCCAGAACTCCCTCTCCGCAAGGTACTGCACGCAAGCTATAGCTGTAGCAGTAAAAATACTAAAAGTTCCCGTGTCTTGAAATGTAAAAAAAATAAACCAGCATCGAAACAGCAACATCAACCCCAGCTTTCTTCATTTCTCACAGCGTAGACGCTAAGCATTTTGACTGCTGTGCATTTTGCATGTGCTTAACTTGTTTCGTTTCACAAATGGAGATACTTCATGAACCGACAGGGCGAAACGACGCGTAAATAGGGCGCTATTGATAGCCTATTGTCATGAAGAATTAAACAGTTTTTACAACTGCTCATACCTGTCACCATTTATTTTTAACCAGCCCCTGTGCATTGCCAGCTCATCCAGCCCACAGTTCCTCACAGCTGCTTACGAACGCAAACTTCCAAGAACGCATTACTTTTTACCTTAACTCTTTGGCGACGCGTAGATAGTATACTTTCTACGGCCTATCATACCCTTGAGTCAGCGCCGCTTGCATACTTTCTACAGATTAAAAAAATTGCAGCAACACATTTAATGGTGTAAGGCAGGTAAACTTTATATCATTGTAAAGCTCTATCATCGCTTGTTTCCCTTGCACTGTCTAAATGAGTTCCGGTTTGCCAAACGCCGCGTAGATAGTATACTATCTACAGCCTACTATCTACTATCTCATAACCTTGAGTCCGCGTTGCTTGCAAACTTTCTACAGATTTAAAAATATTTGCAGCAATGCATTTAATAGTGTAAGGGAGGTAAACTTTATATCGTTGTAAAGCTCTATCATCGCTTGTTTCTCCTGCACTGTCTAAATGAGTTTTGGAAACAGTTTCGGCTTGCCAAACGCCACGTAGGTAGTATACTATCTACAGCCTATCAAACCCTTGAGTCTGCGCTGCTTGCACACTTTCGACGGATTTAAAAATTTGCAGCGACGCATTTAACGGTGTAAGGCAGGTAAACTTTATATCATTGTAAAGCTCTATCATCGCTTGTTTCCCTTGCACTGTCTAAATGAGTTTCGGAAACAGTATCGGCTTGCCAAACGAGATTAAGTGTAGAGGTTGGCCAGGTCTACTTCCGTTCAAAATGGCTACACGTGGGAAGAGGACACTAAAAACATCTCAATATATGAACAGTTTGTGAGCTTCAAGGGTGGAATTGTGTTTTATTTCACAGTGGAACCATTCAGCAACAAATTCAAAGTGGAATACTCTTGATTACTGGATTTATTTACCTGTGGGAAGTGTACAAGCAGCGAAACCTTTTGTTCCAATTTTTTAATGTGCAAAAAGTGGCTTTATTTGGCACCAAACTGTAAGTACTATTTAATTTTTTAAACTAAAAGTATTGCTTCCATTGTGATGGGGAAGAATAGATCTTACTAAATATGTAAAATATATTACTGTAAGTGTGGTAGTTTTTAAGTAGTAATTGTTTTTAAAACGTGTAAATCTGTGCGTGGTCTGGGGTTGCTGCAATGAAACTGAACTGTACCTCATTTATTGTGACAAAAGAACAGATTTAAAAGGTTATGTTTACTGCAGCAGCAAGAAGGACACAACCAAAGTCTCTACAAGAGAGAGCAGGTGCAGCACAGAATAACGTGAAAAGGTGTCTGCCCTCCATTGGCCCGCAAGCAAGCCACCGTTGTCGCAAGGACTGAGGCAATGTCCCTAAAGCCATTTGCGGAATTGTCTGCCCCTCCTGCTCAAGCAAACGGAACAGCTGGTTAAGGTCAGCTGGCGGTGGGTGGTTTGCCCACACAGGGGACGGCCCAACATATCCCACAGGTGCTCGATCCGGTGAACTTTCTGGCCAGTCCATGCTAGTCGCTGCTGCTGCGGGAATATGGTGACGACCCGATCCCTCTGAGGTCTGGCGTTGTCATCGTAGTGAATGGCGCCTTGTCCGATTGTCTGCAACGATGGTAGTATGAGGGACTGGAGAATGTCATTCCTGTAGACAAAGCCTGTGAGGCTGCATTGCACAGTGCGGAAGTGCTCTAGAACCATGCCTATTCCTCCCCACGCCATGATGGACCTGTTACCCGGGCCATTGGTTCCCTCTCCCTCACAGGAGCATCGTGTAACGCTCACCATGTCGCCTTCAGACGAGGATTTTGCCATCGTGAAACGTTTTGGAAAAGCGTGACTCATCGGTGAAATGAACTCTGGCCCACTGCTGACGTGTCCAAGCCAGATGACGCCGGGCCCAGCCCAGCCGAGTAGTGCGATGAGCTGGCTTCAGGACAAGACCCAATGTGGGAGGCCTTCAACGCAGAGTAGCCTCATAAACGGGCCGATCGTCCGGGCTTTCTGACAGTTTGTCTGGCTGTAGCGGTCTCGTCATGTCGCAATAACTGAATGGGATACTTCTCATCAGCGAGTCGGATTCCGATGCCTTCCTGTAGCCACCCAGCGTCACTGAATAGTCGTCTTGGAGGCATGGTTAAAAACTGTCTGTCGACACCGTCTGTAAATACTACCGGTCCCTCAACAATGGCTGAACTGTGTTCACACCGCCCATGATTTGAACGTGCACCGCAGTTCGTGCACTGCAGTTTTTCACCCCTTCACTTTTGCTTTGTCACCTCCCCGCGTTTTGGTTCGCACACGATGCCTAGTGTTTTGGGTGCACACGTTTAGCTGCCTTCTGTGGTGCGCACGAACTGTCCAACACTGATTTCCACACACATTGACGTTCGCCGTTGCAGCATGCAGCAATGTGCGTCCAAGTGTACCAAATCGGATGTTGTGTATACCCGTCCGTGACCTACCTGCCTAAGTGCAGATAGTCTTTCAATTTTTTGGAACAGTATATACATATATAGAAAGAGAGAGCAGCGACCTTTCTCCTTTAAAATATTGCAGTTCTTCTGTTACTATTAATAATTACGCTTGTAGTCATTTGAATTGACGTCACTTCTAGTCGGGACAAGGTCTACCTGCGTCATTCCTTGTGTTCAGGCTCAACAAATATTTCTTTCCGACACAGCCCTTTCAACGACCACACTGCACAGACACTCTTTTAGTCGATGGCTTGATGCACCTGCCGTTCCAACAATTAATATAGCAGCTAGGATATTTTGGTGTGGCTAAAAGTGAGGGACCATCGACATCTACTTTGACGGGCTATAAAACCGGGCTCATACGTCACGAGGCTTTGTCGACGAGATCAAACAATCCAAAAAGTGTCCTCGTTCGCGCGACCTTGCTGAAATGTTATTGACTTTATTTCAAATGGTAAGTCGCATTGTTCGTGAAATGGGGACATCAGCAGGCGTGATCGATAGAGATTTCCACACGCTTATTTCGCCGGAAGTTCAGTGAGGATCGCCTAACGGCAAAATTCTGATTACCAATAAAAAAACCTGTAACGACATCACAAGAATAATCAAGAAATAAAAAAGAAGGCAGGCACAGATTACTTTGCGAGAAAAAAATGTTCCAAACCATACCACGTACATCTTTAAGAAAATGAGACCTTATTGTTCAACAAAAATATCTAAAGCAGCATCAATTTTTCTTCTGCACCACAATGTAAGAAATGTTTTACGAATTGCGCGAAAATGAACAGGACTTGCAGCTAAAAGATTCAAATGCACTGACTCCGTTAACAAACAATGAAAACGATAAGTCTTTTCCTATGAGCTTCTAAGCCCCATTTTACTTTCAATATTTGTACAAATTTGATGACAGTTATCCCGTTGTAGATAAATGGTGGAGTCCTTTATAAAGTGGGGTTGGATAAAGACAACTTCTTTTCACCTAATTTTGTATTATTTTGTCGGGGTGAGAAATCGATCGTTTGTAAGACGGGAGAAAGGAGAGAGAGAGAGAGAGGGGGGGGGGCTTGTCCTGTCGAACTGACAGGCAGAGAACCTATGTCAGTGAGGACCCTAGAGGACAGCTAGTGTCATATCATTTCCATCATTTCAAGCTTTCGCTAAAGGTTCTGAAATCTCTTTCATTTAACCCCTACTAGAAGCCCTCTGTGCTCGTTCTGCTATTTCTGGAACCGAATCTTCATGCCCAGAGGCAGTTAGCGCCGGAAATTTGTGAATAGTGCTTATAAAATGCGAGTAATGAAAGAAATTCGGATTTCTCTGCTCATGCATCACAAACCTATTTTTGGTCTTATTTCATTATGTTGACTATATATATATATATAATTTCTTATTTCATTCTGGTGACTATATATATATATATAAAATGTCTTTTTCAAGAAGAAGGTTGAAAATAATTGATTTGTAAAGTCTTCAAAGTCCAGTCGTGCCAGAAATACAGAGACAAATTTAATAGAATGAAAGACAATGAAAAAAGAGAAAATGAAAAAATGGAAAAGAAATGAAACTAAAGAAAATACGAAGGCGCGTCGTGAGTGAACCAAGCGAGCAAAGCAGGTGTGGCGTTGCGTTTGGTTTAGGTGCATGGCGCCTAACAGCGTGCGGAGAGGATGCTGAGCTACTACCAAAAAAAAAAAAAACCAAACAAACAAACTTAAAGCCCGAAACCTTATTGCTTGGCTTCGAAATAGATTCCTTTCCAAAAGACATAGACAGACACACTATTCGGAAGTGAGGTAGGAAAAAATTTGAGATGATACAGTGAAGAAAATTAATATCGCAGAAAGAGTGATGAGCTAGATCTGGGGTGGGGGTGAGGTGAGGGAGTGGACTGTGGGGGAGGGAGAAGAAGAGGAAAAGGAGAAGGATGGGGCAGGTTGGATGGAAGAAGTGGTAATGAATAAAAATATATGAGCGAGTGAGAGAGATGGTTGGAAAGGGCGTGTCTCCAACATCAGGTCGTGTCCCGCCACATTAACTAGTACGGTACTTATAACCTTAAGGTACTCCTCAAGGCAGCAGCCAATTTGCGTTTCCTAGCAGCCAGTTCGAAATATGCGACAGCTTCGCATGTTCACGCCCATTAGGAGGATCACATCCTCCTCTGCTCACGCCGGCTGGCCGGCTATTCACGCACGTGCCAGATTTCGCAACATTTCAAGCGTCTTAATTCTCAGTTCGTCACCCAACTCCCGACCCAGCTGTCTGTGAGAGAAATCCTGGAAAGAGAAAAAGACGCGCTGATCACGGCCAGAGAAAAGCACGTAAGTAAGAAATGACGCACTGACCTTTGAGTCCGTAAACCTTGGGACTGCCCTTTGGCGGCAGAAATGTACATCGACAGAACCTGGCGCAGTCTCTAGAGCGGTAATCAAATTAGACGCGCAGATTACAGGGAGTTGCCTTCTCTTCGCAGTTCATTACCTTAACAGTGCTCCAAATCCTTACAAAGCCACAATGTATTTGTATTTTTTTTTATAAATCGCCAGTACTGTTGTGGCAGCTTCGCTTCGAGTTACTCTAGGGTTGGGCGCCTGGGACAGACGTGACGAAACCAAGAGAGCGCGCGCGTCGAAGTGTGGAATTTTTTTTATCTTTTCTCTCTTTGTTCTCGTGTCGGTTCTAGGAGGTAATGAATGTGGTTATTTATACTCTAAAAGCCATAGAAAATCATTTAGGTCTAAGCACTGGACAAAGAAATAAGAAAACCCATGCCCCTCTCCTCCAGATGATGGAGACCAGACCGGATCTAGCAAGTAGCCAGGAGGAAGGGGAGTGGGGGGGGGGGGAGAGAATCTGCTAAAAGAGGGCGAACGTGGGGTGAAACTGGCACAGTGCTATTGATAGTAATGCCATCTTACTATGTTGTTTATTTGAAGCCAGTCCGCTCACGAATCAGATGCCATTATGCATGCATGTTCCTTGAAAGACAGGCGCCTTATCGCAGAAGGATATCCTGTTTCGTATCTCCAATAATTTAACATCTGAAACAAGAACGCAAAGGTCCGTGCTATATATACTGTTAAGCCTAAGAATAAATTTGAAATGAAGAACCTTGAAACGCGCTCAGATGGCAAAATTGTTTTTACTGAAAATGGTTCTGGTGGCGTTAATTTGAAAAAGGGTTTTGTAAAGAAATAAGCGTACTTTGCAGCTGTGTTTGGTAAGTGATGGGAAATAACATTACATGTGTGTCTTTAAGACTATAAACCCAGATCTGTTTCAATATTTATATTCTTTATTACGTTCTGTGGATAAATTTCTCCGTGACTGATGAGGTTCGTCATGCCTGCCTCTATGTAGACATTGAGTCACACGTACATACCCCCTTTATGCACTCGTTCATTAACTCCGCACCGACATTAGCCCACACACAAACCTAATGCTTTTTGTGGGTTTCTCGATGTCATTGTCTAAGAGACAGCCTAGGTCTTAAATATATCTTTTATCCGATACCTAAAGCCTTTATTCTTTGTCCAGAAGTAAACCGACTGTTGTCGTATCCATGCCTAAAGCCTTATGTTTATGTCTTGGTCTAGAACGCTAAATTTTTGATTATAAATTTTGACTGAGGCGGACGATATGCGATGAAAACTCGTGAAGGCGGATAAGAGCTTTCACAGAGACTTTCTTTGACCCACCCTGACCTGGAATAGTCTGCAGGAATGGTTTTGCGAACCCCTCGCTGCTCCCCCAACACCTGTTTCTGCTTTGGTCCATGGTTTTATCTGCCTGGCTCCCTGTTGTGTTTACATTTGATTACAGTATTGTACAGGTCTAAAATGATAAATTTCTCAAACGGTGGTACTGACAGTTTCATCTGCCAACTGTTGTTTAATCTTGTGTCTAGTTTCCATTGAGAAAATAGCTACTGGCTTGGTAATAAATCCGTCAATGTATATAGAGTTCGATGACTGAGTGTTGCATCAGAAAAGCATAAGTTTGCCTTCCTTCTCATATGAAAAGCCTTATGTCCTTGTCCAGAAGTAATCCCAGGTCTTTTTCTACACCTTTAGTGCTCTACCGACTTGTTCCTCTCCCGTAATGTAAATGGACACATACATGTAGATATGCAGAACTAAGATACAGAAGATACCCAACGCTTTCTACGTTGTTCATTTTTCCTTGTGGGTGAGGATGGGGTGGGGTGGGATGGGTGGGTAGATTTGTCTTCGAAGGGTGGTAAACTCACATGATTTTTTTCAGTGTATATTTTCCCCTGAGACTTTTTGTTTGTATGCAGTGCAATGCAACTTGAAGTCCTTTCGCCTTGAGCAAATACGCATTCTGATAAAGGTATTACAGCCTCTTCGGTGGACTAGAATCCGTTTGTGATTGAAAATGGTCTCACCCACCTCCCGCCTTCCAAACGTCGGTGCAAACACAATGGAACTCTTAGTAAGAGTTTTAAGATTTGCTTTTGCTTTTAAAATTTCTAAAGTCGACATCGTGATTAATAACCAGTTATGTTTCTGTAGCAGCATAAAAGCAGGCCGAACGATTCTAGTTGTTATTCTTGTGTATTTTTAAAAACTCCAATATAACAGTTTTTTCTGCAGGTGTCCTAGATTTGTCTGACATCATCCCAACACCAAATTTCGTCATCTTCCGATAGTGAGAATAAACTACCTTAACACTCTATACTAACTAAAAAATTATATAATTAGGCAAAAATAAGCCCACATTCATGTCGGATGAGCCAGCTACATCTTTAGAATGACTACCGCGCTGACGACATATTTTAGCTCCAAAGAAGAAAAGGTCTGGATAGAAAGCGGGTCAAAAATTGTGCTGGCTGGGCGCACGGTTATTAAATAAATTGCTGTTATTAGGGAGGAATTAAAACAAATTTTCGGATCGCGTTTGTTCACGTGCAGATCAGAAGCCTACAGTACGGTTGTCACAAAATGGCGCATGTACACAGGAAAAAATTATGACAAACTGCTCTAATGTATGATGGAGACATGATGGGGCGTAATTTGGTTTTCAACAGTTTGCAATTTTCTACTGAAAGTAAGGGACAACGGAATTTTTTTCCTCCCATTTACGTAGAGATTTGTGAGTTTCGACAGATCTAAGCCCATTGTCAAATTGTGACTATTCCCTCGCATAGAAAGGAAACGCCATAAAGACGGTGAACAACAGAGAGGTACCGCTTCCCAAGGTCATTAATAAACACTACAGAAAACTCATTAAGCTTCCTGGGTTGTCTTTCTGGACACTAATTGCATCATTAAAGCTCAAGAGAGATTTACGAAGGGGTGTCCCTTCTGGAGCAGATTACATAAAATTTGCATTCCAGCATTTTGTGAGCGATATGAAATGGCCTGATAACAGAACATCGCTAATAAGAGAAGACTTGGAGTTTGATCTTAAAGCAAGACATGATATCTCGGGTTGTCGCTGATGGCAGAGATTGCCTGGCGCCTTATGCACGTGCGTGGGAGATAAACAAAATAAACGGGTAGGCGCAGTATGGCTCGGGGAGGGGTAGTGTTTGTGTGTTTTGCTGCAAACTATGTGCGTATCAGACAGCGTTGCTTAGACAAGTTAACGTGGCGCCACACGTGTGACAGCTGTCGCAACACGGGGCTCAGTACCATGATACTGACACCGGGCCAACCAGTCCTAGTACTGTTCCCTGTAGTGCCAGGCGTCTGACAGGGAAGCTACTAGATTGCTAATTTCGAAGTCTTAGGTATGACTCGGCCGGGTTGCGAACCACCAATCTCTCGCCTCGGAAGCGGACGGCTTAACCACTAGATCACTGGGCGGTCGCTAGGAGAGACAAGATCACAGGCTTGGCAGAGCCCAGGTTACGTGACTGGTGCGTGTTGTCACGCATTCTTTCTGCACTTACCTGAGTGCATCTGTCTCTTTGAAGTTTGGGATCACATTTTCGGGGAGAACAGGCGATATCGGAGGGGCAGGTCTGTACGAGTTATTTCAGACACCATTCCACGTGACCCGTAGTTCCTTGTTTGACAAGACAGTCTACCGCATGGTTATCAAGACAGTCTGCTGCATGGTTATCAAGACAGTCTGTTGCATGGTTATCTGAGCAAGTAGGAGATTGGTACGAGAAGATAGGTAACATTTGTGTGGGTTCTTGCTGATACAATCATACTTTTGTATTGATTTATAGAGCTTATATTAACTCAAAAAGATTCAGATCACAGGGGCCCCAGTACAAAGTGCTACTGGATCAGAAGTGCGTGATTTTAAAAGTAAAACTGCGCGTGCACCTGCGTGACAGCATGCGCGCGTTTAGGTAGGAGGAGGCTGTGTGTGTGCGTGGGGGTGGGGGTGGTGTGGCGTCAGTGAAGCTAGGTTATTAGATTCTCCATTAACCTGTGATGCAATAAAAGGTAATCCCTCTCTGTCACTCGGTTTTTTTCTCTGTCTTTCTGTATCTCTGTACCGCTGGTAGATGATATGCTGGTGTATGGGTAGAAAGGTAGCTGAATTAGTAAGTTTTTTCCTGTTTGTCAAAAGTTTATGATCAGGAGCTCAAATATCATGTTGTTGACGATTGGGTGGCGTTATCTGACCTTTCAATCAATTCAGGGGGAAACATCTAAACCGGGTTACGCAAAACGGTTCATTCTGATTGGCTTCTCTGTTCGTGCGATGAACTAGATCACTCAAACACGAATCCCTCTTTTTTAATTTCATTTGGTTTCATTTATTTCTTTTTTTCTGTCAAGGTTATTTCAAATCTGTCCACACGCATCGACAACCTTTGGAAGTGAACGCCAGTGCATGGGCCAGGCTGTGGGCTATTTGGGGTCATGACCTTGACCCGTCCTTGTCCAGAGGGCAGTCGCTGCTTAATTTCTGCAGAAAGTAAGCGGAGTACGAGACTGTTTTCACTTCGGAGGAGACAGGGCGTGTTGGCAGGGAGGAAGGAGAAGAACTGTGGGCAACAGTTGGACTCCGCTTGACGGAGCTCCTTGCGGTCTGTGTTAGCGTTTTAATGTGTTCTTTCACTCCGAAGAGGTTTTCAGCCTGATTTTCCAAGGTCGCTCTTCTCTGCTGGTTGTGTCTGTCCTTTTCAGAAGAAACTTACGAACAGGGTATTTCAATCGTCAAAATGAATGTTGCTCGGTGGTGCAAAAGTGTTTCAGTGGAAACAGTTTAAATAATGAACTAAGATAATGATCACAGAACAAAAGACATGACATTCACAACGAATTGTGCCACGACTGTAATTGTGCCTGTATAGTTTGCAGAAACCGGCGTCATTTGCATAGTGCTGTAAGTAACCACAACAGTTACTGTCAACAAGAAGCAAAGTCTGATGTGCAAAGCAATCAAAAGTAAACACAGAAAGTGTCCGCTGAACAAACACTGACTGAGGAGGGTCAACAGCAGTGTTTGATTAATAAAGACATACAGGTAATTATAGTTATAAGACAACTCACTGAATACATGCACCGTTTTCCAAACTGACTTGCTTCCCGATATTAAAAGAAGAAACTTCATGAAAAAATTACCCCTTGAAGTGAATGAGAAAATCCCCTGCTACTTACAGAAAACAAGAAGCGGTTTTTGCACTAAATTGCTTTCCTGCACTTGACTTTCAAGTGTTTTGATCTTAGAAAAACATTTTTTGCCTCGAAGAACACGGCATTGTGACAAAGAAAAGTACTCACATTCCTTTCTTTACAAAAATCAAGCCAGCAGTGGTCAGTGGTAACTGTTGTGCCATTGTGTGATAAAGAGATCCTTTGGGAAAAAATAACACTTGGGAACAAGCAGTTCAGAGCTGGAGTAGGGAAAACTACAGAGACCAGGAAGGACTCACGCCGATTAAGGGACGTGCGTGCAAGGTGTCCCATAGAAGGACATCTTGTTTGCTTTCGTGATTTTATTTTTGTTTATACTTGGGCCAACAACAAGAACAGCAACCCTGGCGTCCCGGGCCGCCATGTTAAACCGGAAGCCGACGGCTAGACGTCAGCGTCGGCGGTCCAATGGCAGCAAACCCAGGCGGTGCTCGGCTCCCACCGTACTGGGCCCCCCGCGCGTGCAGCTGACCCTGTTCCCTTCCAACGAGGACATCCCCAGCCGCCTGTGCTCCACCCCCCAGCCTCTGCCCGTCGTGGTGCCAGTAACGCATTCGGTGGACTCCGGGGTCACGTGGCTGAAGGCGCAGAGGGCGTACGCCCAGCAGCTGGGCGGCCAACTTCCGCCGGGGCAGAGCAGCTACCAGCTGTGGCCCGGGTACGGGAACTACCTGGACGGGGGCTCGCTGACCAGCGGAAGTCAGGTAAGGGGTGTCGGTGGTTTGGTTGTCGTGGGCGGCATGTGTAGAGGCCATGTTCCTGTCCGAGACACGCCTGGCTTCCGGCGTAGACTTACAAATCGAAGAATGAAGTATTTCATGAACTGGAAATGTGCGCACCTGTGACACATTACGCAGGACTACAGAAATATGTTACGGTAACGGAGTGGAGAAAAGTAGGAGTTAAGCGGAAGAAGGAAAGGGGGAAAGAAATAAAAGGAACTTATTACTGAAAGAAAGAAGGAAGGAAAGAAAAAGAGGTAGGAAAGAAAGAAACAAAAAGAAAGACAGACAGATATAGTATCATACAAAAAATACACGAAAAATTAAGGATGAAAAATTAAGGATGAAAAATTAAGGCATAGAAATGGAGGGACAACGCTTACATGCCGAAGAGAGAGAGAGAGAGAGAGAGAGAGAGAGAGGTGACAGGAAAGCAAAACAAGAATAGAAATGGGGACATATGTCAATAATTAATTAATGTAGGCTATAGGGAGGGACCAGAGAGACGAGAAGGGCGATATGTGCTACACAGTAACCTCCGCATCCCAGGACTACCCTCTCGGCTAATATCTGATACCAGTTTCATCATCCTGCACTTTTTCAACCTTAGCTACTAACAGTGAAAGCGGCTTACATATAAGTAATGCGTTTGGCAATAGGCTTGTGTCATCGGGCCATCTGGCAAATCAGGCATTACAAGGGTTTACCTCAGGTGAAAACACTACAGCACGCAATTCTGAGCGTCTTGTCGTGTTAGCGGATGATTTCTGTGCGATGATGGCTCATAGACTTTCCTGAGGTTTAGACCCAGCGGCCATAAGAACACGCAAAAGGCAATCTGTGTAAAATCAGTGCAGCTTCAGCACGAGGGGGAAATTGATATTTGGCGGCTTGTTTTGAACGGACGTTTCGGGAATGGAAGGAAATAGAGAGGCAGGGACGACGAGAGGAAAAAAAAAGGGAAAGAGAAGGAACAGATCGAGGGGTGGGGTAGGGGAAGTAAGGAGAGAGGAATGAAAGATGGAAAGAAGGCTGACGAGTAGACAGGAAAGAAGAAAAGTATGTTGGATGAATAAATGATGGAGTTTAAATTTAAATCCTTAACTGAATCATTTGAAAAGATTAATTGCATTGTATCGTGGCGGTATGCCTCGTCTGAAAAGCAGTGCAACGCGTTTTCCCATACCTCAGCAACAAGATTTTAGCTTTACACTCTTTGTATGAGTCTGCCTGTCTGCCTCTTTGTCTGTCTGCCCGTCCATCCATCCGTCCATCCACCCCGTTGACTTCTGCCTTCCTGTCATTCTCTGAACCATTTGTGGGCATCTCTAAACATTTTCTTCGGCGACTTTGCCAGGAAACAGTAACAAAATTCTTTTCCCTGGGTTAACATGTCTGCAGTTTACCATTGTCGTCTTTCCGTTTTCTTAGTATTTGGACCAAAAGCAAAGTTCTTTTTTTCCCAAACAGCCTCTTTACCCAGTCATCAAGTGTACGTACAGAGCGCTTGAAAGCGATGGTGGAGGGTACAGCAATCGATGCGCTTGTCGATGACTGCGGGTAAAGGGATGGGTTGCTTCCCTTGCTCTTTTCGCGGGGTCGACAGCGGCTGCATGAGCGAATTAGTAAAGAACGAGCAACGTATTCTAGATCTATGGACATTGCATGGGGCGATGCTGCAAATGATAACACACATGCTGTTCTCTGAATGAAGTTGGCACTTCAAAGTGATTTAAGAATAGATGACAGGAATTGTAACAGTAGCGGTGTACCCGGCTGAGATGCATGTAACGCACACCCAAAAACTGTCAGCCCGAGTGACCACGACTGTGAAGATTTTCCAGCAGCGCCGGATGAACAGCGCTCATCCACGGCAGGAGGATCAGCTGTGGGGGCGGGGAGCGGTACCCACTTCCGCAAGAGGAGTCAGTCTGACGTCAGGGCAAGGGTGGTGCAGCGAGCCAACAACGATTAAGTCTGTCTGTCTGTCTGTCTGTCTGTCTGTCTGTCTGTCTGTCTGTCTAGTGAGCACACAGTCATTCAGATACACGTGCAGAGAGAGAGAGAGAGGGGGGAACAGAGAGTGGGGGTGGGAAAGACTGATGAGAGAAAAACAGAGACGGAGAGAAAATCATCTGAGGAAGACGTGGGAGCCGCGCCAAGAAATAAAATAATGATTCGCATTCTTTCACAGACTGGTTCTTGTTTCATAAGTTTCATATCAGGAACTCTTCAGACATAGATCCATTTCACGTTAAAAAAACTAGTTGATTAATTTAAGTGAGGTTAGTAATAAACAAACTAATAAAAATAAAGACAGAAAAAATAAAGCGTCCTTTCAATGCTTTTGTTGATATTTAAATTGTAGCAGAGTTCTTATTTTAGCTGTAGGAGGACAGTATTTCCCCGGAAGAAAGCACTTTAGTGTAAGCTAACGACGAGGTAGGTATTGTTTGAAATAACAGTCGAGGCTCGGTGAACACGCACAAACACACACGTACACACACGCGCGCGCGCGCACACACACACGCACTTACGCGCGCCCACGCACGCACGCACATACACACATGCGCGCACACACACGCAAGCACGCACGCACGCACACACACCACCAACCAGTCTTCCTATTCAGCACTCACCTCACGTATTGGTCATGTGACTGCGCGACGGCCACTGTCCCAGACTTTCCAGATCAGAGTTGTGCGCCCTTCACCTAACAGGTTGGCATCTTTGTAGGCATGAC
>SMGT01006420.1:0-10876 GCA_004794575.1 Lanistes nyassanus
AAACACTCTTTTGATTTTCACTGACTTTCCAGTTTTCCCTGACGCGTACGAACCCTGACTGTATCACTGTATTACCAATGTACTGAGAACAGTATACCCTTCCATACTGTTGCTTTCTGTGCATTGCCAGGCTGCACAGGGAATAAGCAACCTTCATATACAATACATACTTTGATAAACTACAGCATCACCATCGTAGATACTGAAAGCACTATCTGGATCACGAGTAAGCATCTGGCTACCCCCCCCCCCCCAAAAAAAAAACCCCCACCCCACATCCTTGTCAAATATAATTTCGCTCTTGTGCTTCTAAAGGGTCTGAAGCTGTAATATCTCCAAGTCCAGTTTCACTCAAATTTCCCTTCCTAGTAAAGCCTAATTTCTGCTTGAAACAAACTAGGTACGCAGCATGCTCGAGCAGCTTTTGTGAACAAACGATCAGGCGACTTGCAGCCAAAACATTTCCTGTATATACCTCCCAAAACATTATGCTGCAATTTGGACACTGCCATGGGTTTACCCTTCATACTTTGATTTATGACCCAGCTGCAGCAACTGCACAATTTCTAGTTCTACTGCTGCTCTACAATGGAGAGTTTACCTTAGATCTGCCATCTAGATCTCTTCAGTCTGTGCTGAATGCCCAGAAACAGGCAACAGCAATTGCAGGCTCCATGAATATTTTCATCTCCCTAATGAAAACCCAAATAACCAGACCTGCCCCCCCCCCCCAGCTGACATTTTGGTTCACAGGTTAAAGTAAATAACGTGAATGACAGTTCTGATGGTTTAACCTCATTCTTCATCCTCTGAAAATAGAAAATTGAAGGATCTTACCTGGCATCTAGGAACCTGGACCTCAAGATCATAACAGCCTCACAGGTGCTTTGTTTAAGCTGCATTTCGATGGCTGAAAACTTTTTACGAATGATAGCAACCATTCGCTCTATTTCTTTTGGAGCAATAGGTCGTGTTCGACTCTGCTCCCGAAGAAGATTAACAACATGGGTTGTGAATTCATTGCAAGCCTGAAACAAAAGAGGGTAAAGAGAGGTAAAAAAAATATATAAACAACAATTACACTGCAAATAACTCCCACACCAAAAATGGAAGGGCAGCGTGAAGCAGTTGAAAAAGTTGTTACACCAAGTGAGCTTATGTAAATACTGTGTAAAGATAATTACATGAACCTCCAGTATTCTGTTGACCTTCGCCAAAGATCAGTGTTTCTCTTAAATGTCTCTTCTTTTTTTTCATATGTTGTAAAAGTTCTAGAAACATTTCCTTCTGAAGTGTTCATAAAGAGACTGCTGAAGACTGGCAGAAGCAATCTGTAATACCTTATACCATATTTACCTACATCAAAACTTTCAATTAGCCATAGCAATCTCTTATCTTCTCTATGGCTGAAATAAAACAACTATTTTGTCTTTTCACAGTTTTCTGCCTAATCTGTTTGTATACCGCATGCTACCTACTCCCAATGGCAAAACAGAAAGTAGCTGATCAACTGTTTATATACCTGCTCATATTTCTCCAATTCTGCATGATAAATCTGTCGAATCTGAGCAAGCTTTGCACGATAGTCTGAATGTTCAATGGCACTCTCAGGCTGAGCGCCCGAGGCTGCGGCAGCAGTTGCACTTGCTGCCGCAGATGAACCACCGCCCTTTTCCGGGCCAGCCACCCCTTCAGCGATGAGCATGTTATCGAGCCTCATCAGCTGAGGATCTGGGGGTTCCTCCTCTTGTGTGTTGCGTATGCTCAACACTGCAAACACAAATATTTCTTAGCAAGAGATCGAAACCACTACACAGACAAAAACAACAAAAAAAGCAGATAAAAGGATGGTCTGGAGCTTTAATTTGATGTAAGTGTCATTTAAGATTATGTCTGGTCAGAGAGTGCACTGTGATTTATATGAGCTTATGGTTGTAGCGATGTTGGGGGGGAGGGGGGGAAGTGGGGTACTGATTACAGCAGACCTTGGTTTAAATCACATCTTCCTATGTTTCTCTATTTTTGTATGTGCTCCCATGCATGTGCAGGTGCACACTAGTAGTGTAGCTCAAACACACAGAAATACAGACATTACAATATCAGCCACAGTTTTGCAACACGATGGCATGCCTGCACAGACGCACACACTGTGAACTGCGTTCCATCTCCTAAGTTACCAATCCATTTGATAGAATTACCTGTATTTACTTTTAGTATTTTGTCAGCCCCCGTTCTCACACAACCACAACTGAATTAATAATGGCTCTTTTTGTGCTACCAGCACCAAGTGATCTGTTCCTCCCATCTTTTCATCAATCGGACACCTTGTCTTTTCAACTCTAGCATACAGCCCACTATAGCCAACTACTGCCCTTACTCACTGAAAGTAAGGAACTCGACACCACAAAACTTGGTACTTCGAATCAATCCAACCAAGGACACAAGGAGAAAAGCCTAGATCAAAAATTGTGTGGGTGATCTGCTTTCATGATGACTTGCATATTTTACCACTGATAGTTTATTTCATGGTGTCCACTGCAGAACTTATTTAAATTAGAAAACTGAGCAGCATTTCTATTATGATCACAAACGATAATAAGCAGTGAGAATCGAAAAAAGGATATCCTGCATTTGTTTTTCCTTTTTTTTGCTTCCATTCTCACTCTCTGCATGTATAGTATGTGCATGATATTTTAACTCAATTTATTGCCAAGTTAAATGCCAAAATTTAAAAGATACCTAATCAGAGATGCCTTGGTATTGCTGGTACAACTACAAGTGATGTGAAAATGTAATACTAAATTTAAAAAGTGAAATTTTATTAACACATGGTATTATTCATCACTCATGCTGAAGTCACAGACCCACTGGCTGTTTACTGCACTTAGTCTCACTTCCATCAGGCATGACAAGTATTTATTTGGTTTGCAATTCCTGAAGATCAGATGAATGCAAAAAAGGTTCCAATGTATTGCACAAACTTATAGAGACTTCTATTTTTATTAGTATTACTTTGACAAGTCAGAGTCCTTAATAAACCACTTTAGTAAGAACAAAGAAATATGTCACTTTTGTCTATTTAAACTGGGACTTTGGGTACCAACAGCTGTAAATTTAAAGGGCAAAACACTGTTGCAAAACTGACATTGTACCAAAAAAATATTTAACAGGGAAGTAGAGCCCACCTGTTTTCTCTTTGATTTCACACAGCACACTGAAGAGTGCTGGTTTCATTCGATGACAATTCAATGTGTGTTTCCTGATGGTATGAAGAAATGACATATTACAAATATGATTCCATATTTTTAGTGAAACAGTACTTTGGACTAGTGTGACATTGCCAATACTCTTAAACAGTAAATGACTTCAAGATGGCACCATCCTGCCACTGAGCAATCTACTTTGCCCATTAAAATCTTAAGAATGCATCTTGTAAAAATGCAGATAAATTCAACAAATAAATTCAGACCTCATCCCCCTTCGCAGCCCCCTCACTCTGATCGTTCAAAGATTAACTGCAGTAATCACTTGAGTTACTGGCAGTGATTTTTGATCTTAAATTCAGAAATCTGAACGCCTTGACTACCATGTATGTTTTCTTTGGATTTCTGTTCATCTAATTGAATGTGCATTAAATCAACTACTTTGAATGTTTAACAATTTAACAGAAACATTATGCATCTACATCCATGTGCCTGCACTTGTGACCGACCTCCTGTCATTAGTATCAATGTTTCTGAATTTCGCTTACGACTCAAATTCTTCCTGCATAGAAATAGATAATATCAACTGAGTTGTTTTTGTATACGATACTGCTATCATTAGTATTATTACTGTTAATACAAAAATTTGACTATTACATTTTATACTTTGTTCTTGGGTATTGTAACCTTTCTCCTCTGATAACAATATTAATACCTCTTTCAGTTTCACTTCTGTCTGCAAAACTCTTTCTCAGTTTCTGTACTACAGCAGAAGCAATCAATAGTTCTGACATTCAGAGAACTCACTAGTTTAGTTAGTCGCTAGCAGCAAGGTGGGATGCATTCCAAACTTATTCTTATTACAACAAGTTTTAAGAACTGGAACTGCAATTTAAATCAAATGCTATGTATACGGTCATCTGCTGCTCTGAAATATGTCAGTTTTGTTCAGGGGCCTTGTTGAGGTTACAATAGAACTCACAAACACCTTCACCAGAACATCGAAAAGGTTCACCTGTCCACTGACCTTGCCTGGGCCTCATCAAGACTTTGGTCAGTAATTGTCATAATTTGCTGAAGAATGTCTCCAATTTCTTGCTTCCTCTGTTCTGGATCTGGTGCTGTTGGCTGCATTCCGTCGTATCCCCCTTGTTGCGGCATGACACTCGCCATGCTGACTGGGCCTTGCGGGTGCATCAGCCTTTGTTGGTCGTCCATGTTGGACCCGTACGGAGCTTCCAGCGTGAATGGTGGATAGGCGGCGAAAAACGCCGGCGACCAGAACAAAAAAATATATGCGTGTTCTCCTTTTCAAATGCTTGATTAGAGTCGAACCCTGTCTAACAGATCAGACAAGGTGCCCAGCTGTTCAGTCGCATAAACACTGTTTTCACTTACGGAGAAGGGTGGGTACTTGATCACTGCCACTCAAACTCGCTCAACATGGCAAATGGCGGCCTGCATGCATAAAATGGAGGCACTCAGTAGCGGTTGACCAATCAAAATGCAGCTTCTGCAAGCTCCCTTTCACGAGCAGACGCTCAGAAGAAAATGGCACAGTGACCTATTTACGGTTTCTACAGCAGCTCTTGGCTCTGCAGACCCGCCTTTGACGAGTTTGATGTTGATTGACAGGTTTGGACGTTTAGACAAGGACTTAGGCACGGCTGATTTATACGTAGTCTTGTCTGGCCGCGGTAAAAGCCAAACCTCCCACTTCCGATTTTCGATCGATTTTTCTGCTGGGAAACGCCAGCGAGGCACAGCAGATGCGAAGGCAGGCTGGCTGTGTTAGTGTGTAACGCGCAATGTGTTCGTTACCCTAGCTAGCGGCGATTTGGGGAGTAAAATAGATAGTCGGTGAACACAGGCTGGGAACAAAGACACTGAGCCCGACATTAGTCCAAAGAAGAATATTTGCATAAAGATGACCTACAGCGTGTCTCGAATAGCGAAGAGCGAACCGATCTACGAAATTCAAAAGTCGACCTGTGATGTACTTTTTGGCAGTAGGCGTACTGTAACTCCGTTTAATTTAAACCTCAGTGATCGATGTCAAATTCATTCTGGGAAAACATTCACAGCCAACATACTTGTCTTTGTTGCTGTTATCGTAAATGCTGCTGGTGGTGGTGGTGGCTGGTATTCACGAACCTTACTGATGACAAAGCATGTCCTTTTACTCTTTTAGTGGGTTCGATCAATTAGGAACTCGAGTCTTGGGGAGAATTAATTAGTTGCAAAAGTTGTCCACTACCGCAGTGGTGCAAGTACAATATTATAAGGCTATATAAGCTGCCCTTGATATGGATTAAGAAAGTCGATTCCACTCCCGATGGCTGTTGCCAGCGTTGGGGTGGTGGGGTTTTTTTTTTTTGGTGGGTGGGGGGGGGGGGGACAGGAGACACATGCTTTCGTTCTACCTCAGGAACGAACTGTGGGGCAACAAATTTTAAACTTTGTCAGACATTTTTAGAACCGTTCTTCAGATCGCCTGTTATGTGAGGTTTTCGGTCTGATGTGATGTACTATTCCACAAATTCGCAATATCAGCCCATAAGTACGTAAGACCAAACGAATGCGAAGAATTAAGAGCCGGGAAGAAGATTTAGATAATGGGTTGAAGCTGAACGAATCCACGGTAGTCGACAGGTTAGCTTGAAGTTAATACAAACGTCATTAGAGGAATCAAGACATATACCAACAAATGTCTTGGCGTTTGAATGCTTAGTAAACCTCCCTGCAAAACCATTTTTCTGATATTAAAAAAAAGTTATAATTACCAGGCTTGCTAAAAACTGACGATACAGCCACATACATGATGTCTCCAGTATCTTTTTGTTTCCCCGGTCAGATGCCATCAGATTTCTGCGTTCATTTAACTGTTTAGGTTCTACGTACATAATAATAGTTGCTGTTTTGTTGGAGTGCGCATGTAAAGTCTGGTACGCGGAGGTGGCATATGGTTAGTCAATGCAAAGCGTAAGGTCACGCTTGCAGTTATTAGGAATGAATACATCCAGAATTCTATCTGGTTCGAAGTCACTCCTCCAAAAATAAAATTGAAGCTCGCGTTGTACGTGTGTCTTGTCTGGGATACCGACCATGTAAAAAGGTCAAACATGTAATTTATAAACGCACAAACACACACACACTATTAAGACAAGATACACGAAGGTATGAGAACGTTCGAAAAGATAAGCACAGTGACACGCGGTGGTGGGTTGGGTAGCTGGTGATTTCTTTCACCTCGCGGGAATTTCGCACTGTGGAGGGCCGGTTCCTGTTACTAGCCCATTTACTGAAATATCCACCGTGCTAATACCTACAGTGAGATGGTCAGCACAGAGAGGCAGTACTGTATAATATTTAGGGGGGGGGGGCGGGAGAGAGGTACGGTCTTATTTCTGAGAGGGGTTAAGACGATGACTAATATTTATTTTGGGCCCTGCAACAGACTGCATCCGAGATTTGTCAGGGGGCAGAACATTGAAAATAAGAGGGATAAAAACTTTGTCCGGTGATAACGGATATTTTTGGAACCATGGCTGCCTGCCACTGCTTTACGCGAAGATTAAGCTTGCGCACAAGAACTCCGCATTTTGGGGTTTCCCCCTCCCAATTCAACTGTTGACATCGAAATATTCCAAAGTAAAGGAAAGCATGAAAGTTTGTCTGAGAGTCATACAAAATATTAAAGATTCCATCAAAATACAGATTAACTTTAAAATGATCTAGGGTGGATTAAACGTTCGATCGATTCTGCACTTCAGGTCATAGGCGGTCGAAGGGTGCGTACACAAGTGTATTTTATGTGCACGCATACCTATTGAGAGGAGATCGGACTACTCTATGCAACCCAGTCCTGCGTCATAACAACATTGTAAGTGTCTTCAAAGTTATAGAAAAGATAAACCACCTCTTCGAGTACACAGACCTGTTGTCAGCCTCAGTGCAAGATTGGATCATTATTGTAGAATTAAAGCTTTCATTATATCTTCCCAAGCAGCGTTGTTTTATTTTTTGTCCCAAACTATAGGGCCTTGCAATATAAAAAAAATAGACACAGGGCAACAAGGATATCTTATTGTATTCTCCGAATTTCTATATCAGACTGCAGGAAGTTGAAAACGTGAATTTCACGTAGACCGTCCCACTCACACCGACTGCAATTTTCTGCTGTACCTGCTGTGTGTGCGTGCTGGCGACACGCGGTCTGTTGTTGCAAGTCATCGTAAATCTTTACTGTGCAGTATTTGCCCCGTCCAGCTTGCTACGCTGGTGTGTTGAGGGGGTAGCATGTACCAGGGAAGGTTAAAAGGTAGGAAAGCTTAAAGGCTCAGGAAAACGCCGTGATTACCCAATTCAAGAGAATTCCTATCTCCTACCAGCTCTTCAGTTGCCGTGAATCCAGGTTACCGTCTCGGACTGCATAGTTCCCACACAAGAGAACAGGGAAAACTATATTAAATGTATTCAAGAACGGTGTGAAATCTGACCTGAAATAACGTTACTGACGTATGTAAATTTCTATCTTTTCTGCCTGGCTTTTTTTCTTTCCTTGTTTCTTCCGTCTTCGGCCGGAGAGGGGTAGGTATACAGGTTTTCAAACAACTGTTTCTCTTTTCTTTCATAACAAACTCTTTTACACAACAAGTTGTTTCGATTTGTGGAACACTACCAATTAGCACTATACTTCCTTCTTAAAACTGCTCTGGTTTTTTCCTATGTGAAAATTTCGGGGGTTTAATTTTTTCCCATCGTTGATGGCATAAACTCATTTAAAGAAAGTAATTTCTAGGGTTACATACCATTAAGTGAAAACCAGCTTGTAAATTGTCAATTTTATGTTCGCTCCACTGCTCCTTTAACTTGCGAAGTCTGTCTCTCTTCGTCCCCGCTCTGTCGATAAGCAGGAACCCATTTAATGATCATGCATGTGACAGAGAACTCGCTTTTTAAAAAAAAATATAGTGTACGTGTAAAAGGTATAGTGTGCATGTGTTGTTGGGTTTATATGACTTCATTGTGTTTTATATCATAAATACTATTTGTTGCATAGACTTTTGTTTAAAAATCCTTTCAAACTCCACGAGAAGCTGAACAAAGTGCAATCTTCACAGTCATCTTCGAGTTTTGCTGGAATTCGACCCTAAAGCGCAAGTGAATTTTCAGCATAGCGTCGCCCCTCGCCCACACTCCTGGCGTCTGTAAAACTCGCCCCTGGTTCTGCTGAGAGAAGGTACGTTGGAACATAAAGTGGTTGACATCTAGCTGAAGACGGCAACCAAACAGTACTGGACATGGACCCAGGCTACGTGGGAGTAATGGCCCCTGGCTTGATTAGCTGTGGGGGCTTTAGCTACAGCCAGTGGCAATACGATCTGACGCCGCAGTGATGGCGGTTGTGACACTGATTGCAGACGACTCGGCGGTGTCAACAAAGGTCTTAGGTGTCAACCTTAAAGAGCCCCGAACTAGGACCTCATAAGATAGGTATCTTCGGGTGTTTCGACACAAAGAGTTACATTAGGGGAGCAAACCAAACCTAACGGACTGGCAGACAATCCTTTTCTTCCAACGATAGGCTCAGCGGACATTTTCAACAGTTTGAGTTTGGAATTCGAACCTTTGAGTCTCCGCTGTACCTGTAAAAGTCAAGCACTAGGTTCCAGCCACGGTGAATAAGAGTGTGGAATTTTATAGTGTTGTCCTGCGCGTTGATGTATACTCGCAGTCTGAACTGGGATTACCAGTCCATACAGCGATGTACTTTACTGCAGAGACCGAAGACAGGCGAACACACGCCGGATAAGTTTTTGCTGTTTGGTTTTTGTGTCACTCGATCCTCCCACCGGCTATTCATCCACCAAAAGTCTGTAGCCCCTCTCCCCCCACATACACAAAGCAAGATCAACGTAGTGATGACAATTTTTTTTTGTTAGATTTATTTGTTGAGAACGGGATTGTTTTGATGAGGGAGGGTGGGGGATAGATTCTGGTTTTATTTGGATTTGCTTTGTGTTGGATTTAGTTTTGTTTTGCTGATTTATTTTTGCCGAGTTTTTTTTTTGTACATTGCAGGGTTTTATAAATTTACTTTAATGTCCTGTAAGACCAACATAGCAGTCTCATCCGCTTCTTTATTTACGTTGTGAATGTATACATCCTCGTTAACAGCTTCTTACATTATCTCGCATCTCTGTACAGATAACGAAGCATGTGCAGTCGGTCGTAGGATAAACACTGCATAGAAAAGTACATAATATGATGAATATACTCCTAGTCACGCCCAAAGCAAGCAAGCAAAGAAACAAATTGGGTACTTTGCAGATAATCCTATTTAAAATATAAAACTGTTTTACCCTTTACCCCAATCCCACCCCCACCCCAAGCTAAAAGGATAACCTCGCCCATATTGTTTTGAATTGTCCTTGATTACATAAATGTCCCTCGACCCCAGGTTGCCTACTAGGACGAGCTTGAAAAAGAGCAGAAAAACTGGAGCCAATCAAAATACAGTCTTATGTAAAATATGCTAATCTAGGGTCACCACTGAAAACGTTGCAGTTTCCTGGAAGATCTTTACTGCCTATACCTCACCCCACACCTCCCCTAACCCCACCCCTCTCCTAAGCCCACCCCTCACCCTTCCCCTAAACCCACCCTCTCCTCCCAAAACATCCCTTTTCCTCCCTTCCCCCGCCCCCGGAAAGACCTGCGAAATATAGCTCGCCATTTGATTGGCTCCACTTTTTACACATCCGAAATAAATCTCGTCATTTGATTGGCTCCGGTGAATTAGAGCTTTTACGGGCTGCTTGTGTGATCTGCTACTTCCGGGCGGAAGTCTGCTTGCGCTGGATGTAGAACTAACGAAGTGACGAACCCGTATCATACGGGGGTACGTGCAGTGTTTGGATCCCTTATCCGCCGCACGTTTTTTTTTTTTCTACCTGGCCTTCGGGAGTTTTGTCCGGGTACTCTGACTTCCTTTCCCTTCTTTATCCCCGTCTCTCCTTCCCCCCTGTCCTGAGATAATCCTTTCTGACATGAAACAGCAAACCGTTACAAGTACGGTAAGCGTGGGACAAAGAAAACTAAAAAAAGATCAAGGATTTGATTTTATTTTTTTTAAACCGCGGCCCGCGTGTTGAAAGACAGGTAGCTAAGCCACGTGCAAGGCGTGATGACAGCGGAGAGCAGGAACTCGCTGTAAACGTCTTTCGCCGACAGAAGCGGCGCGTCAACGGGCTGCTGCATGCGTGACGCGTTTATTGCTGCATCCGTGCGTGAGCGGGTTAAAACTGACATTGGCGCCACGCTCCACGGCAGCGCAAACGAAGAGGAACTCGTTACACCAAAGCGTGACTCGGGGTGCAGACATGGGCACGCGTTCAGACACACCCTAATGAGCACTATTTCTTCGTTTAGGTGTGTACAGGTTCTACCTCCGTCCTTGTGTAACACACACACACACACACACACACATTACGTACCCAATTATTATCGCACGCTCATACCTACGCATACAAATCCCTCCCTTTAATGTTTACATTCTTACACAGAAAGGGGGACCACGTACACACGCACACACACAGTGCAAACACATGCTCACGGCGAGCTGAACTGAGATCTAGGGAGTAGAGTTGTGTGTGTGTGTGGGGGGGGGG
>SMGT01006420.1:24936-38001 GCA_004794575.1 Lanistes nyassanus
CCCGCCCCATCCCATAGTTTTCATTCAACTGGTGATTTATACAGGCTTTCCTAAAATGTTAATTTTTCTTCCCACCATTGTTATTTTATCTGCCCCGTATAAATCAGCTATTCGGTTGTCTTGCATACGGAGCCTAGTTATTATTTGCTCTGTCACTCTGTCTTTGTTTCTTTTTTCTGGTCTTTCTTCCTCCTTTTTCATTGCGTTTCTCTCCTGTCTTTTTTCGAAGCGACGCCCTTCNNCCCCCCCCCCCCCCCGTAAAATCTAAACCTCAGAAAGCCAGAGGAGCAGACCTGACACAGGTGTAACAAAAATAGCTCACCTGTTGTGCTACGACCTCGAGATCAAAGAAAGGCAGGTGAAGGCCGAAGACGGAGATGTTGTGACACAAGCGCAGGACTCCCACGTGACCGTCAGGGTCTGGCTGAGCCTCCCACTGGGCGCGCCATTTGTGCTGCGCGAAGGACCACGCCTTGCTCCACATGTAGCGCAGGTCGATGCCGGCCAGGATGAAAGGGCTGTGCACCTGGTCCAGGTGAAATACGTCGGCCCCATTCTCTGGCACCTCCTGTCAGGACCGAGAAAGGCATGAGATTATGTGCTACAGCAGTCTAGGTTCTCTCATTTTTGCTTTGCAGTTGCCCCATCTCTCTCTCTCTCCATCACCAAGTCATCTTCTCTCTCTTATTTCTCTCTCCCTCCGTCCCTCTCTCCACATCATCTTATCTATATTTAGACGACCACCTCTGCAAGCTCCTTAAGTTACACCTGTGAATGACGGACGATCTGTATCCTAACTTGTTGGTCAGTGTTGCGTTCATCTCTCCCTCTGTGTGGGCGTATGTGTGTGTGTGTGTGTGCGCTCGTTGTTTTCACTGGAGTGTCTGTGTGCCTCGTCCACGCGAAGTGTGCATGAAATGTGTTCTCGCGCGTTCAAAATCTACATCTATTATTATTATTACACGTGTGTGTGTGCGCGTGCGTGCGTGCATGTGCACCTACGAATTCTAGTTTCTTGATAGCCATGTATCGCTTTAATTGATAACTGTATGGTATTGTCACCCCCTTGATATGGGCCGAAGGCCTAACCAGTAAAATCGTTCGTTCCTTCGTATCACGTCATCTTCTCTCTTATTTTCTCTCTCACCTGTAGTCTCTTCCTTATCCCCCCCCCCCCACCACCACCCACCAGGCTTTTGCGTTTCTCCGCTGCCGCCATACTTTAATACATGTAAAGGACAGTAACTGCACACTGCTAACCGTTCCGAGAACAGCGGAAGGAGTTACCTTTCCTGAAGAGAGCGTTACATTTTTTAACCTCTGTTGTTTCCATTTTAGCTGGGTAAAAGGGCAGCAGTTTAAGTAACACACACACACACACACACGCCCACACGCGCAGAGAGAGTGTCAATGCTATTTTCCGACACAGCGGATTTTACTCTTGAAACGCTGGACAAAGGCGCTGACCAAAACATCACGCCGAAGGTTACTTTCGTTTCCAAAGAAAAATCTGGTAAGAGATCCCATGTGCCGGTGGAATCAAATAAAAGACTCGTACACATTACCAACATATCGTACCCGCCTGCTCTGAGAGGAAACAGGACTGTGTAGCTTTTAAAACTCAATCAAGACGTGTCACCTGTGTCTAACGGCGGCTTGTTTGGGCCAGTCTGGATCGAGTGGCTGGACAAAGGTCTGCACCAAAGACTGTCACTCAATCACGATCTCTGACTGCCGTGTGTCCGTGCTAATAACGCAGACCTGACATGACATACCGTGTTTCCCCGATAATAAGACCTACCCGCAAAATAAGACCTAGCGTGATTTTTGAGGATGATTTTAATATAAGCCCTACCCTTAAAATAAGCCCTAGTTGAGAGCGGCAGAAAGACAAAAGAAACAAACCTTCCTCTTTATATATTTATTTAAACTGCTTTAATGCGGTGTATGCTATCCTTTTCAAAATATCTTTTTGGCAAGTAAAAATAATGACGACACAAAAACTACTGTGTGTTCTTTCGTAACTCAATTACTTAGCTGAGCAATGAAAATTGACTTGTAACACTTCGTTTTTGAATAAATTGTTGTTAATGAGTTTCTGAATAAAACCCATGTTAATAGTAAGTAAATGTACATCGTTTTTCTTAATTTCTGTTTAGAAATCTCGTAATTTTTACTTTGTAAGTTCATTTTTTGATATATCAAAATAAGACATCCCCGAAAATAAGCCCTAGTGTCATATTTCGGAATGAAAATTAATGTAAGCCCTGTCTTATTTTCGGGGAAACACGGTATAAGTAAGGTCCGTGCTAATAACGCTGGCCGCCGCATAACGTTTCATTGCGTACGGAATGTCTTTCAACAGAATCGATGGCTTCCCTTTACTTCCCGTATTTTAAAAAAAACGAAGCATAAAAAGTAAAACCCGTATTTGGGCTAAATCCCGAATTATCGAACGGTATTTTGGCAAAGACATAGTGTGTTCTTTCCTACGTAAACGCGCGTTTTGGTGTCGTCAGACACCTGCCAACAATACCCTTTCGTCTCACTGACGACATGCAAATCTCTCCACTGTAAATGACACAAGATGAAATCTCTGCTGCAGTTGTTGTCTTCGTCCGACTTTATCCAACCACGTGAGATCAGGATAAGTAAAGAACACTCCCCTTTCTTGTTTCCCTCCTCCTCCTCTCTCTCTATATATAGGGCATGGGTGGGGGAGCATTTCTGAGACAGAAACAACAGAGGGAGGGGACGGGGGAAAAAAAAGAAGGACTAAAGGAAAGCGGGCGGGAGAGAAAGGAGAGAAAACGTGCTTTTCAAAAACATCTTTTTTTTCATCTAATTTTTTTGTAGCTTTCCTAGTTCTTATTCATTTCACACACACTTCATGTAGGCACTAGTCCTTTGCATGTTGCAGACCAACGATTAACTTCCCACAACCTGCACGTCCCCCACCCACCCCAGCCTCTTTCACGCAGAAAGTATCCAAGCAGAAAACTTTCACAACACGGGATCGGTGTACAGGTGTCTCCCACCGACACAACTTCGCAGGTGTGGATTACCGGTACAGCCTAGCTCACCGACTTCAACAGATTACCGCACATACCTGTCGGCGTAACTGGCAGGACGACCAGATCAGTTCACGCACGTTACTTAATTCTTGTCCACGTTCAATGGCAGCGATCTGCCGACACTTTAAAAACAAATCAAACAAAAAAATCTCCTGACCCAAGCCCGCTGTTGTTACAAGAAAACTCGCAAAGCTCTAGCCTTCGGTTGAAAGACACTGCGTGTCGCACTGACTGATATGTGCTATCGAAAGTTGACATAATTATCGTCATTCACGTTCGGCAGAGAAATAGCTGAGGCTTAGTTCTGACGTGAAGCCCACAGCTGTTCATCGTGCGGTGTTCGCTGTGGACGCTGTGAACGCTGTGAACGCTACTTCGCGCGTTCGCGTCTTGGCCTCACCTCGATGTGAGCGTTCACGTAGTGCTCAGTTCTACCCCTGTAGACCCACTCGCCGGTTTTGATTTGTTCAACCTCGGGGAGATGCCAGCTTGGCTCTGCGCCTTCTGCGTGGTGCCACAGGTAGATCCACCCGTTTATCTCCTTGACTGGCCAGGACTTGATCTTAGCGATGTCTGGTGCTGGTGACCAAAAAAATTTCGATAAGACACATAATTCAAAATCCTCCGCCAAACTCCCCAATCCCAATAAAATAAAAATAATGATTATAAAGTGAGTTCAATGAAAGTCATCCATCTCGACGTTCAAAGATGAAGTAAAACTAAGTTTTAGCATCGAGATATACGCTCGTTAGAACGATGCAAAAAGAGTTTAAGGTATTGTGTGTACTGGCATTCTCTTCAGTTTGACAGCGTAACATGCTGAAAGTTAAAACTGGAAAAAGAATCACAGGGACTGTACGTCGGGGGTTGGGACATGGTTAAATCAGTAAGGTCATCGCACTCACGTTGCGCGCACGCGCTCACTCTGCCGTGCACACGTCCCCCCCACCCACACACACAGAGCGACATACGTATCTGGTCTCCCCTCACCCAACCCACAGATTTTGGCTTTTCAGGAACCCCATCACACACACGCATGCAAGCACGCATACACACTCACACACATAATCATCGTTTGTGACCATACAGGAGTCAAGAAACTGGTGACACATAAACCCGATTTCTAAAAGGTATGGTAAGGTTAGACGGGAGGATAATGCTTTCTCTAAGCCCCCACCCCACAGACACACACCACCACCACCACCACCCCCCACCACCACCACTCGCAAGACCCCTCCACAAACACACACACACACCACAAAAGACTTTTTTGAACAGACCCCAGTAACCCCTGACACTACCCAAACAGCACGTGACGCTACCCAGACACCCACCTGGACACAGATCTACCTGATACACGTGACTGATTAGTGCGTGCAGCCGAACAGGGTTACCGCATGGCTGCCCTCACGTAAACAATCCACGTGCACACGCACGCGTCAGTCGTCTGGCAAGGCGCAGGTAGTATACCGCTCAAGAAAATTATTTAGCTTAGGGTTTAACGGTCAGTTTACACGTACGGACCTGCCACTGGTTGATATCTGCAGTGAGCATGCTTAGGCCCAAAATCAATACAATACAATACCTATACTACATACTTACAGTAAATGCCTAATGCAATAAATACATACAATACACACAATTCACGCATACATACAATAAAAAATACAATAAATAAATTAAACCCATCTTCACTCTCATCGAGTGGACGTACAGAGGAAAAAATGAAGAAAAGGAGGTGAGGGTAGAGACTGAAGATAAAGAACAGGAAGTCGTTAAACGATTGTTTCATTGATCAAGCTAATTGCCGTCTCACAAAACTTAAAAAAAAAGTTTTAACCAATCGATGCGGTTTTTTCCACAGTGGGGAGCAAGACAAGACATAATCTGTAGCGTCACTAAGCAGGATTTGTGCGCCTGTTTCACGAAAATCTTCTCGCCGTCCACCCCTCCCACTTTAGGGGGAACAGTGAAAATGCAATCGCACGAACTTTATTCGAACAAGGAGAATAACGCTTATCTTCTCAACTGTAACTGAATATGTTGAAACTATGGATTATACCACAATACTTCCAAAATGCGCCTACTGATGTGAAATGATGCATTCCTGTTTCATTCTCTGCTCAGCGCATGGCACTAAGATTCCAAAAGAGTGTTCATACATCAGCTCCGTATTCAAGAAACCCGAATAGCTTACTTATTCCAGAATAGACGCTATGACAGGAGTAGGTTCCTTGAATTTCCCATGCACGAAAACCAAATAACCTATTTTTTCTTCGTTATTCGGTAATAATTAAACTATTCTGTCGTCCCAGGAGCGACTAGCTCATTCCAAGTTCGCCGAAACAGTGTTTTCACAGAAAGAAAAAAAAATCGCTATTGGGGAATAAAGTTAATTTGGATACGGGGCCAGATCAGCTGCCGTAACTCAATAAGCAGTACGTATTACAGCTTTCCCTGAGCAAGCGTACTGTGTTGATATGGGGTTATTAGGCCACGAAAAGGCTTTCTGTTTTGACACGATGTTTTAATTTGTTAAACCTATCGAAAAAAGTTGAACTTAATAATATTCTCTAAACAACGAATGGCGGCATACATCATGAAGTCTAACAACAATGCGTCTTGATTCCATAGGGCAGCTGTTTTCTGTTGCATGACGTTCATTCCTATCTCGGCTACATCAACGGTTTTCGGTTACCGTTTGAAAAGGCTATGCACATTTTCAGTTAAATTTACTTGCATTCAAATACGTAAAAAACAAAATTAATGCCGAGGAAAAGTCATCCATGAAAGCCCAGGCATTTTTGCGTCCAACAAAAGGCTCTAGTGCAAGTGGTGGTGGGGGGGGGGGAGAGGGGGAGAAGGGCAGGGACGAAGGAGACTTGTCAACAGTTTACCCGTTGCCATGGACGCATGAAGGTCATTGTCTGACCATACCATTTTCAGTGGCTTGGGTGCTCCGACAAGCTTGTCCTCAAGCGACCTCTATGCCACTATGTGCTTCGTTAGTTGTTTGTACTGTGGTTCGAGAACCACTGCAGGTCACCGACACCCCCCTCCCTTTCACCCTGTAAGCACCAATCGCTTGGGGTTTCGTTGCTTGTCCACTCGCACACAAGGTGCACACCACGACGGTGTTGGTATTAACGTGCTGCCACTGCTTCAGTCCCACCCAGTCACATTATCCTGGCAGGGGCCCAACCAGTCCTAGTACTGTTCCCTGCAGTGCCAGGCGTCTGGCAGGGCAGCTACTAGATTGCCAATCTTAGGTATGACTCAGCCAGGACGCGAGCCGCCAACTCGGAGGCCGCTGCAGATCTTAGTGCCAGGACATGGAGTTGTTTTCCGTCAGAAAGAACCGTTTTGGTCGATTGTAGGCCATTCTGCCACCTGATTTTTTTTTGCTGTCTCCTAGATTCTCTGCCACGTGGAGCTAGGTCCACATAAAATTTAAGAAAGTCTCAGGTTAGTGTATGTTGAATGAATAATTTGCTAACTACAAAATCCCTGGTTGCATTAACAGAAAACAACCACAAGACGTAGAGTACCGGAATGAATGATACAAAATAAACGACTTTAACATTTGCATAAACCAATATTCTGGGGCATTTTTTGTAAAGGCATTGAACACCCATCAGCTCCGCCAAATTTCAGAATAATGCAAGCAACCGGAATAGCTTACTTATTCCAGAATAGCCGCATAACAATAGAAACGCAAGAAAGTGCACTGTGTGAAACACACCGATATACTTCTTAATTTCACACATAGGCATTCCAGAGCTACAATAGAAGATAAAATCAAACCGTACATTCAGAGAAAAACGTTCGAATTCCGTCATTCTCAATGTGGTTTTGACGTTAGGGGTACAATCCATCACTGCTTACCTACGCGTAGTTACTGTGTTAGACCAGAGGCTTTTGGTTGGCGAGATAAACTCTTGTTATGACTTCCGTCCTAGCATGGTTTCTTTGCCTAGCAAAGCAAACACAGTTCCGAGCAGCATATTTGCTAAATGAAAGTACCCTGTTTAAGTTTCTGTTTGTGATTTGATACGACATTCATGCAAGAAACCTCTTTCTATTCATGTGTCTGGTAGTCATTCAGTATTATGTAGGATCCTTTTTTTTTCTTGTCGCTGTTAGTACATCCACACTAAAGTTAAAAAAAACCATTATGTCCTTTATTGGTCTCGGTAATATCAAGGATTAAATCCTGGCAAAGGCGCTAGACGTGAAAGGACGACTTTAAAATTTGAATGCTATGCAGCTTACGGGTGTACCACCGCCCCCCCCCCCCCCCCCCCAAACAAAAAAAACCCAACAACAGGCGTTTGGTAATGTGCCTTGGTCATCTTGTTACGTACACCAAGGAAACTGAAACTGAATGAAAAATCAGAAGCTGTGACCGTAGTGAAATTCTGGACGCTTACGATTTTTTTTTTACGCAAACACAAGATGAGCCAAAGAACTCCTACTTACAGACGAACTGTAGCAGTGCACGTGTACTGCTACTCACTGGTGAACTGTAGCAGTGCATGCGTACTTACTTGTCCTCCTCTGACCGCAGTAACAATGGGTACTTACAGGTCTTCATTCGCTGATCCCAGGTACAGGTGTACTTACTTTTGTCCGCGTATGGAATCTTGGCGCATTTTCCGTCCTCTCCTCGAAACTGCCAACCGTGGAAGGGGCACTCGAGACAGTCCCCTTTGACCCGACCCCCCGCGGCCAGGTGCGCCCCCATGTGTGGACAATAGGCATCCAGCGCGTGAGGAATCCCCTTCTCGTCTCTGAACACGGCCAGGTTCAGACCTGAATTTAGAAAGAAAAAGCAAAAGCAACATTAAAACTGCGTAATCATATTACTGCAGGTGCACAAGTGAAAGAAATCCAAAAGCACGCAGAACTATTCCAGTGACAATTAGTAAACAAGAGCTGAAAGTAATTACCAGTAAGTCCCAGTCAAAGGTGACAGCCAGCACATTGAGGTATATATTTTGTTACGTGAGTTTGTAACACGAGCTGGTGTAGCCAAGTGGTGTTTAAGTACACACAGGCGACCGCTCTGCCGGTATCTAGAACGCTTTGGGATGACAAAGAAGTCAAAGAAATGCCGCTGGCAGTTTAGGGAGGGGACGGTAACTGGACAGAGGACACGACACTGGCACCTGCGGTAACCTGAGTACGCAGCGGTCAGGTAGATAATTTTAGGGGGACAGTTCTTTATGAAGAGGAGCTGGTCTGTCATTAAGCTATGCTCTGAAAGAACCACCAGACTGCTAGCCTGGAGTACAGAGCCAGTGCTGAGAGATGGAGTCTGGATGACGTTTAGCAGCAGTCACCTGTTTCTTTTCTCTGATGTTTAACTCCAAAATATTATTCTTGGCCACTGCTGGATCCGAACCAGCAACCTCCGACACACCAGTCTGATGCTCTGAACACTCAGCTACCCAGCCCCCCTCCCCTCCCTTCCCCTACCGGGAACTTAATGAACCCTTTTCCTAATTTTGCCTTGAATCGGCTTAGCCAATCGCAAAATACATAACATCGAGTGTTTAGAGCACCAACGGGAATTAGGCGTGGGCACCACTTCGCGGAGTCATTCGAAACGGCAGAAAAGCAAGAGGCAGGTTGTCCCGGCACGGGCCTGATTACCCTACTTCCGGCTTTTCCAAATCGCGCATGCGCACTCTGGAATTAGAAAAGGGGCTTAATTATTGTGCATCCTGACAGCTCCGTTTTGAGACGCCATCACCGGTTCTATGGACGACTTTCTAAATTGAACGTCAGTGCGCAAGCGGCCTGTTCTACTGCAGGCCGTGCAGGATTCCCATCCATAGCGAGTAGCATATCACGTGACATACCCGAACCAGGAGACAGCGCTTGTAACCTATTATCCCAGCTCGGACTGTGCGGGTAGACACGGTGTTGCTATGAGACGGCGCTGCGACCTATTTGCACTCCGATGACCGTAGAATGCCCTAACCCGCCTTTTCCGCGCGAATTACCCGTAAGTCATAGACTCTGTAATTCATTCGACCACACAGTTTGAAAAACATCTGCCATAGGATGCAAGACACTGGTTTTTTTTTTAAAGGTCGCATGAAGTACCGCTGATGTCTTTCTCCTATTCCTGGGTTCATGTCTGTTCTTACGTCTCTAAAGCGCCATTCACACTTACGCCATTTACTGCGACGAGCAGTCCATAGCAGAACACATATTCTCTTTCGTTTTGTTTTCTCGCAATTATAATCAGAGGTCTGGCACAAAATGACTTCCCGCGCATTCCGAAAAAAAGGTGTGCGTGTTCATACATATTGCCCATGTTGGCATCCCCACGTCCCGGAATCGATCACGTGCGGTCACGCGGCAACAACTGGTGGGTTACTAATGGCGCAGGTTTCTTGCAACGGGTGCGGAAAGGTCTCGGAAATGTTTTCTGTCAACGTGTTGCTCTCACTGAGAGCATTGCACAGTGTAAGTAGCCCTCAACTGTTTGTCTTGCTCGCAGCCCGCCTCTCGTTCCTCCTCTTTATACTGTCGCGGCCAATACACTGTGGGAAATGAACCGCATCGCGCACTCTACGGACCAGGGGATACAAATCAATCGATCGTTAAGGGGAGGCAACTTATTCGCAGCCATCGATTCTGGGACATAGCAGGCAGACTCCGCGTGACCTAACTCGGCACCCCAAGGCCTGACCTCGTTAGCTCGGTGGAAACTTGTACACGTGACCTACATAGCTACACTTTCACGTGAACAAAGATAATACATCCTTGAACTGAAGCACTTACGCTTTAAAACTGAGACCGGGGTTATAATTCTGACTCTAATTCCGGCTTATCGTGGCCGTAGGTGATGACGCTGGGTGTCCTAGCAATAATATTTGACAGCGAGAGCGAGAGATTAGGAGTGAGTGAGGAAAAGAGGTGGGGAGGGAAGATATAGAAGACAGAGGAAGACAGAGAGAAGAAAATTGTGGGGGGGGGGGGAGGACAGGCATGCAGCCCTTGGACTCTGGTTTAAATGTATTCAAATTTGAAATCTGCGTATGGTGAAGCTGGCATTACTATGCATAAAACTGCATCACATGATTCACACCTCATGTCTGTAGGATACGGGGCACGTGTAGCTGGAATCACTGTTCCTGTGTGAACCAAAGCATAAATATTAAGACCTAACTCAGTGCAGTTCTTCTCTCTGCGCACCTGCATTGCAGAACTTTCTCTCCAGAGCCACGCGGAGTATACAAGCTATGGTGTGAATGAAACGACATCAAATTTGCTGAGCGACATGTTGAAGTGAATGTAGGTTAAGGGAGCAGAAGTTATCGCTGGTTTTCTGAACTCTGTTGACAGGGCAATGTCCGTCAGATCAGACAACGTGTTTATGACAGAGGTTACATTCTCGGAGCACAGTCATAGGCCCTTAGTCGTCCACTTCACAGGCTGAATCAAGACAGGTGAACAAGCAAACAGGTAAACTGGAAATTCTTCGAAGTAATGCTTCGAAACGCAGTGAAGGAGAGAGAAAAACACGTTTGAACAGAGACAGAGAGAGAGAGAATTATTAACTTCACTAGAAATTCCTTCGATTCATTTAAATAAATTAATAGGAACAGGGGAAAAGACATCGGAAGGGATTCTGGTAAATAAATGAACACATACGATAATACCTGCATATTATTTTAAACAAAAATGGGGGCGGCCAGAGAGACAGAATTTGTTTGGTCGCTGCTTAACGTCCCGTCACAAACGAGATGCATATCATACAGTGTTGACACAAGTTTACGTGGTACAACACTGGGACTGGTGTCACAACACAGGTTTCAGTCCCACCCAGTCACATTGTACTGACACCGGGCCAACCAGTCCTAGTACTGTTCCCTATAGTGCCAGGCGTTTGGCAGGGAGCTACTAGATTGCCAATTGTTAAGTCTTAGATATGACTCGGCCGGGTTCGAACCTCTCGCCTTAGGAAACGGACGCCGTAGCTGTTAGACCACCGAAGCCAGTCGTGAGAGAGAGAGAGAGAGAGAGAGTCGGGAAAGGAAAAAGGAAAGACAAAGTGGAAAAACAAAGAGAAAGAGAGAGCTGCCAGGGAGACAGACAGACAGACAGGTAGGCAAAAGCTTGCCAGGCAAATTAAGATAATTTTGCTCGATCTAACTGCGTCAGAAGGTATTTGTGTGAAACAGGAAGCCAGTGATCAGGTGCCTGCAGCAGACCCCCGACTGCTAGTAACCCCGAGGAGAGAGGACGATTCCTCTTAATCAGCTCAACACCCTCCCACTGATGGCGTCACTTCCTGGTTGAAAAGGGAGATAGTCGAGTGTCGCTCTCCTGCACGCTGCGGCTTCTAAACTGCATTAATCATTTGCATGCGCGCCCGTGTGTGTGTGTGTGTGTGTTTGAGGGAACTAATGCAGTTCAGGATTAAGCCTACGCGAACTGCAAGGAAAACACAGCTTGCGTCTGACAGTCCGAGAAACCATGTGAAGGGTAAACCCAACGACGTCATAATCTCCCCCGCCTGGATTCACAGCTGGGGTTTCAAGTGACAGGCTGAATCCTGCTGTTGCAACTTCACAAAATGACGCACGTTTCTGTTTATAGCAATGGGGCCCACCTCAACCCAGCACAGCGGAAATGCGTGCTTGCCATCGATGCACAATGGGGGAGGTGGGGTCGTGGGTTCGGATCCTGCGCCGGGCACAATTACTGGCCGTCAGGGGATTTCTGCTGGTGCTCCAGTTCCCCCCATCCTCCCCCCAGTGCCTTCACCAGCTTGTCCAGAGCTCCTGATAACGCACAGCCGGAGGTAATTTACGCACAAAAATTCAAGAATGACAGATTTTAAAGCCATGCGTCACAGTGACGCACAGATTTTTTAAAAAAACATTTGGCAAATTAACACCGGAAGTTGCTTGGGGCTACTCCTGCTTTTTACAATATGGCCCTTAGATTTCAGGCAGGAGGCTCATTTCTGACCCTTAGTAGTGGGCCTGGATAGCTCAGCAGAGCTGCGGACTAGCAGGTGGAAGGTTGCTGGTTCGAATCCAGGTGTTGCCAGGAATTATTTCCTGGAGTTATACATTGTGCAGACTCCATTCGGCCATCTCCCCTCACATTAAACTCTGTCCGCACTGGCCATCTCACTTCTGCTATCAGTCTGGTGGTTCTTTCGGTGCATAGCTTAGTAATAGGACCCCATCTCCCCTCCCCCTATAGAGCGAAATCACCTTGAGGTGGAAGCACTTTTCCTCTAAAATAACCAACCAACCTGACCCTTGGTTTAAAAAAAAATCCCGAGGCACTGTTGTTCCGTCTGTCACCCGTCTTGAGACAGCCTTAGATGCTCACTTCACGTCAAAACAATAAACTGCCTTTTACACCACGAGACTTGGAACTTAATCTAGCGAAATATCGTCCCATTTATTTATTCGCGCATGTCTGGTACGAGTGACGTAATTTCACACAGGCGCTAAAGTGATTTAAAACCTGTCCTTTCTTCCCTCTCAAAAGTATAAAACTACTCAGGGAAGAAAGAATCGCTTTCACATTAATATCATCAGCTATAGGTTTTACGAGGGCGAAGTTTCTTTGCGTACGCATGGCACATCGAAATTTCTACTCGTTATCAGCGTGTGACTGGCCTGTCTCCATTGATAAGCGAATCGTTCGTGCCATGAAGCAGGCCACGAGAACTGCAGACTCAGCTTCCCCCCCCCCCCCCCCCATCGCCAGCTTCTCGATCGTTCCACGCTCACCTGACTTATTCATAAAAGGGCGGGGAGAGGCCGTGAACTTCACGCTCCAGCAAATTATCTGCACAGTTTGGCGCCAGTCCAGGTTGCAGTCTGGAGGTCAAAATCGTCCAGGTGCGAGTAAGTCTTTAATTACAAACTCTGCAAGCTTTTGAGAAGATGCATCCAGAATTTTAATCCAAGCCGAATAAAAAAATTGGCGAGAAGCCGGGACCTCGAGCATG
>SMGT01006421.1:7511-43004 GCA_004794575.1 Lanistes nyassanus
TGTCTGTCTGTCTGTCTGTCCGTCCGTCCGTCCGTCCGTCCGTCCGTCCGTCCGTCCGTCCGTCCGTCTGTCTGTCTGTCTGTCTGTCTGCCTGCCTGCCTTTCTTTCTCTTCTCTCTCTCTCTCTCTCTTTCGTTTTTTTTTTTTCACTCATAGGGAAAACATGAATTGATGTTTCAGCCATAAGTGTTTTGTTTTCATGTGACGAGCGCCAGCGCAGTACTGCAATTCGACCTGACCGGTGTCTGTAATTACATTTGGTAACATACGGTCTGTCTAGTGGCGAAATCTTACCTGATTTCATTGTCTGCATAGCTGGGAAACTTGAGAACGTTTTGTTGTGCGAGGGGCGCAGTTAAATAACTGGTTCTGTTACTAGTGCACGCTGAAACAAACAAAACGGGAGTAAGGGCGCAGTTGCCTTGGTTACATAACACCATCACCTTGAAAGAATTAAACCGAAATGCCTAGAAAGCCAGCTTTACAACCTCACAATGAGACGTCCAATACAGCGAATCATTCATGAACAGAACCCCGTACGTTAAAATTTACTAACTTGATTAAATAAAAACCTTTCCCTTAGCATCAACTAATATTGCTGACATGGTGAGAAAATTTCTTGCTCTAAAGATCGCGTAAAGGCACTAACGTGGTGAGTACAAGGTCTTACAATAAGGAAAACAGCTCACGACCTGATTAGAAAAAGTATGTGCACGCACGCACGCACGCACGCACGCACGCACGCACGCACGCACAGAAACACAAAATTACTAACGGACTGGGAGGGTGGCGGACTCATATCTTATCTTCAATCCTACTGGCGTGGTAGGCCAGCCGCTATAGAGACTAAGAAGCAGGACCGGTCCAGTGCTGTAGAATACGGTGTCAGAGGTCATGTCACACACTTTGCCAAGTGTGTAAGCCGATGCTGACGGGCCTGCGACCAGGTGACATGTCATTTTGGTGAATTGAAACAGAAATACTACATACCAAAGAGCAATGCATTATTATTCTACCTACGTACAAGTGCTTCCTACCCAGAACATCTCGTTAGTACAGACGAAAATAGGACCCCATCCCACCCCCCATAGTGCGAAATCATCACGAGGTGGAAGCACTGTCGCTCTTAAATAACCCAGCCAAGCAGCCAAGCAGCCTACCCGAACGGGAGAAAATGTCAGCAAGAGAGGAAACTAATAAACATGTCTGTGAACTAAAACATAAATACACTGCTGCAGATGACAGATAACACACAGTTCTTCTCCTGTTTTTGCATGTATACAACTCAAGGAACATTGATTAGTCGATAGCGATCTTAATTGATTCACTAATTAATAAGAAGTAGTTAAATATTAATACAAATGTAGACATTCTGATTTGCGTACCATCATAAATTCGAAGACCACAGCTGAAGCATGTTGAACATGTCTCTGTGCTAACATTCTCAACTGTCACTTTTATGACGAGACTGCTGTCCGTTCTGATTAGCCAGACGCACTCAAGATTACTGCAGCACAAAACAGATTTCTGTTCATAATTCGTCTATACATGTAGAAGAATTTTTAAGGGGTAGGGTGGGGTACCAAATCATTAAGAAATTAAAACTCACGGGCACCTATCTGTCAAGATAGGAAGTGATGGCATGTCTGAGAACAGAATATACAGAAGCCATAAAAAAAACAACAGAACTTTGGCCCCTAGCAAAGGAGTACTGGCTAGCAGATACCAACTTACTCGAGATAAGTGTAAGGGAAATTCAAGTTGCCCACGTGTCCAAGAGGTGCAGTCAGTGTTACAGCTGTGGTCGCACACACTGTGCATAGAAAATGTAAACGATTCGTTTCATAAACACGACTGGTATAAGAAGTGGATAGCAGCAGGCTTCATTAATTAGCTTTGAAAAGCATAGGTTAGAATAATGACTCTCATTCATTGAAAAACCCATAAAAACTATCTGTATAGCCCTAGCAGTAAACTACACGTAGCCCATCCAGAGTGAGGAAATACAAGGGTTTGGTGGCCGCAGATCACTTACAATCTTCCCGGGCTACTAAAACACATAAATCACAATCCCTTCGGCACATCAACGGGGCGTGTGGGCTGGAGGTGGAAGCGACTTTTGCTACTCATAAAAGAAAAAGAAAATAACCTGGGCCAGCAGAAATTTCAGTGGGCTAGCGACTTTTAATTTGGAACTTCCCTGGCCCTGCCTTCACTGGTAAATAGATTTCATGAAGAAAATTTATCTCGCAAGGCGCATTACAAAACTGCCGTAGAGCAGTCAAGTAGGGGACTGGTGTCACTAACAGACGGCAAATCTGTATCCTGGTCAGACGGAATGAAATGGCGTGATGCCAAATAAAATAAATTAATTATATGAAGATATGTTCTAGACAGATTGGCAGGAGTTCAACCCTTATATTTGGATATCATAATCGACGTGAAATATAGACATATAAACGATATTTTAATTAGACTTCAAAAAAATTAAAACTTTACCATACGAAGAAGTCGTGGTTGTTGTCGTAGGCTGGGTAATGACTGTAAGGACAAAATGATGATTCAAGCACTTCTTTGTTGGAGTTCTTAATTTAATTGCATTTCAAGTTCAAGATATATGAAATATAACATACAAAATATCAGAAGTTCAACAGGTGCAAAACAATGTTCAGCCTACAAGAAATAGATGAGATCATCTGTGAGAAGAAAATTTAGATTTGATAAGCTGAGACGAAATCACCTAGAGCTGAACAAGACTGTGACCCCCAAAAACTTGTTGGAAAGATGGGGTCACTAGTAACTTACCAACCAGAACATGTTTGCCGAACTAGGACGACGTAACGGGTTTACGGGATTGAGATGACATGAAATCACCTGTGAGGAGCCAGAACGAGTGGGAGGGCAAGCAAACGTTACCTGCAGGAGATGTTGATGTGGGTTTCGCCACAGATGTGTACGTAAGCTGGAAACCCCGCCCAGAGATGGAAGAGTCCGACGTGAAAGTTACAATCAGATAGTCTCCCTTGCTATATACAGGTGAATCGAGGTAGGAACAGAATCTCTTGATCATCATTCGCTTGGTGGCGAAAACTGCGTAACAAAATTATTTTACAGTGTGGCAATAGGCCCCAGGTAATGTAATGAGATGCAGGATAAACACACGCTCACACGCTCACAAAACCACAAACAAAAAACACATTCTCGCATGTTTCTATTATGTCCTCTGCGAAAATACTTCACTCTCACTTCCTGTACACCACTCCGCCCCCCATCCCCAGAGCCGAATAGACCATCCAGCGCTCCTCGGGCAGCAGTACTTAACTTTGTGCGTTTTAAGCCGTTTCAGCATAGTGTATTTAGGATATACATGTACACACTGTCTTGTTGACATCTATAGCTTCAAAGCCTTTCAACACACCTACGGTGGTGCACTCAGAATACAACATTTATGAGTGGTGAGTGAGTGAGTGAGTGAGTGAGTGAGTGAGTGAGTGAGTGAGTGAGTGAGTGAGTGAGTGAGTGAGTGAGTGAGTGAGTGAGTGAGTGAGTGAGTGAGTGAGTGAGTGACGTTATGCTGTCTGTGACAGGGGTACGTACAGCAAAGACCACCACTGACCGTCATATATTGTGATACTGTCGAAAGTGCAGTTAGGGGATTCCTCCATGTCCACCTTGACGATGTCTAGCCGCACAGCATCGTGGGCAGAGTCGGCCATTATCCTCCACTCGCAAGCTGCATTGCTGCAAACGCCAAACATCCAGTGAAGACAGTAATATACTGCAGTATTGCAAATTATCTGCACTTTAACCCAGCACCACGATGCAAGAACACCAAAAGTAGTGGTATTTGGACTGCCCTGAGAATCATACTTAAACATGATAACGTCAATTCCAGATTATAATTACAGAACACACAGGACAGCTAAGACATTAACAAGTCAACATGTTAACATGAGAAATGTTATAACACAGAAATATATCACTGTCTATGAGACTGTTGTTATATTACATCATGGATCCATTTTTAGTTTCCTTTTCATACAAAATCACATGACAGATTACACATGAATCCTTGGGGGGGGGGAGGTTAGTGGTGGGAACTATCAAGCCACAGCGTTTACGTGTGAAAAATATTTGAAAAATAGTCTGTGAGGCAGCAGACTTGCTTTATTTACTTCGGGTATGTATCTGGAAATTCTGGAGATGTGAGGTACGCGAACTGGCCCGCCCTTGCTGTTAAGTTGTAACGTCCACACTGGTACGTTCGTGTAGTGTTAGAGCCTGATGAATAGGCACACACGAATAAAAACACGTAGATATGAATGCTCGCAAGCATGTGTATGCACACGCGCGCGCGTGCGCGCACGCACACACACGCACGCACGCACACACACACACACACTCTTCGTACTATATGCGCATAGCACTATCAGCCAAGATACATATTTTAAAAAGTTTACCTTGAACCAAATTAATTTTTCAACCTGTAATTAAACCTCGAGAAGCGTTGTTGTGATATCGAACTATTGTTGGCTTAAAGAAAAGAACCAATAAATGTTAAAGTCTACTACACGACGAAGGCGCTGCTAAACAATCTTCTGATGTAAAACAACCCTGTAAGTCCCATTCTCCGACAACATGTCTTTATGCAAGACAGGCAGTGAATCCTCTGTAAATGTAATGTCGTAAATCTCTTGTTGTCTTTAAAAGGTATAACATTTATATACCGCCTAACTGCGCTATAAAAACCTCCCAGCTGTTAAATATTATGATTTGTGTCCAGACACGACGAGAAGGAAGGCAGAAAACAGACAGTAAACAGACAGGAATAATGGGACAAAGCGAAAAATCACAGTGCGGTTACCCTGTCCGTTAAAGTTTGCATTAAGGTACGAAAAGACAGCAGCAAATACCTGGTATAGATGCTGTAGTTGTTGACGTAGTGGTTGTTGCTGTAAACAGAAGAAAACGTAAAAAGATAATTATTCTTTAAACAAGAATCACGTGATCATGTTTTTATAGCATAAAGAAATTAAAAATCACCCCACTTAATGTTAGGATACAATGTTAACCGAAGCGGAATAAAGAACAAACTTTTAAAGTTAGCTCAATGTCTGTGCGTGCGTGCGTGCGTGCGTGCGTGCGTGCGTGCGTGCGTAAATTCCTACCCTGACTTTGTGAGAAATGGGGTTCTCTGCGTCTGACTCCGTCAGTTCATTGCCACCCCCCCCCCCCCACACACACACAAAAGACATGGTTTTATGTTCATCTAAATACACATTCTGAAACCCGTGTTTTAAATTTACACTTGACATGTAGGCGCTCTAGAACTGAAAGAAATCTCAGACAGATATTTCCAGGACGGTATATTCCCAGATGCAGCTAGTTGTTAATATTTCCAAAAATGGCTGACAATATTAAATAAATATTGTTGCAAGATGGTCAACACCACAAACACTCAGGGTCGTTCTGTGCCGTTGAGAAAGGTCAACAAAACTCATAGAATCAGAACTGTTTCCTGATGGGGAACATCAGTTCCTTGAAAAATATCAACTACTCACTGACTTCTCGGAAAGTTTCGTAGGAGATAAGAAATCCTCCCTGCGACCCGGATTTCGACTGACCGGAAGTGAAACTGACCAGGAGGTATTTGGTGCTGCTGTTGACAGACGTGAAAACTCGCTGACAGGAGGAGTACAGTACTGGTGCGATGGTACTGTTCCCTGCAAAACGAGCCAGAAAGAGAACAGAAAGTGGAACGACAGTTTGACTGGAAAGTAATACTTTTTTGCGTGCTTGATTGTTCGTGTTCCGTCGCGCGCGCGTGTGTGTGTTTGTGTGTGTTGTGTGTGTGTGTGTGTGTTTGTGTGTGTCGTGTGTGTGTCGTGTGTGTGTCGTGTGTGTGTCTGTGTCGTGTATGTATGTGTGTGTCGTGTGTGTATCGTATGTGTGTGTGTGTGTGTCGTGTGTGTGTGTGTGTGGTGTGTGTGTGCGTGAGTAAACACGTTTGTTCGCAAGTACAGTGATAGCTCGATCCTACTTTTTTCATGTGCTCCACTTCCCTCCCCCCATGCAGTGGTTCGTAGCTTTATCTAGTTCCGTGTCGGCTGAATGTTTTGCTTGACATGACGCACGTGTCGGCCGTCGGGTCTCCTTCTCCAGGACATCCTGGTTTCTTTTTCTTTCGTCTTTCCCCAACACCCTTCGCCACCCTGCCCCCCGCCCACCCTTCTCATGACGCAGACTTCGAATCAAAACAACCCAACCTCTTACACACACACACACACTCTCTCTTTCACATTCACTCACACGCACACAAACTCCCTCGCTGTCTCTCTCTCTCTCTCTCACACACACACACAAAATGCATGATCGTTCCACAGTCCCAGTCACGGAGGCGAACAGGACGTACAGGATGTCTTACTGTCCTAATGTACACTATCTAAACATAGCGACACTTGTCAAGCAGCCAAAGTGAATAAAGACTCGCTCGCTCACCGTCGTACACTGTAAAGTTGTCCACACAGGAAACATTAGAACTTTCCAGCTGGAAATACATCGGTCTGAGACGAAATCTGTAGCCCTCGTTTGTTTCCAGCAACCACTGGCAAGAGGCATTACTGCCGATTCGAGAAGAAGGAAGAACGTCTGTTAAATCTTGTACTCGGCTTAGGAATACAAGAATCTGAATCGAAATTGCTAAGTATTGCGACATATAAAGAAAGTTATCTCGCCAAGCTATGTGATGCCGTAGTACTGGACATATTCAATAATAGTTTGTTTATATTTAGTAACTAGGATTTTCAATGTAAAACAACAGTGCTGGATGCCTATGTGTACGTGTATTGTCTGTAGTCGCACACAGATGATTTCACAGACACACTACACATGGAATACTAAAAATGACTTCAAAACAGGTTACAGATGATTCGCGAAGCACAAAAGAGACTTTCAAGGCACATTACAAATGACTTTACAAGCTACCAATGACTTCAAAGGAACATTACTACTTTTTGGGGGGAGAGGGGGCTGGATAGCAGGCTGATCAGAGCATCTGACATGTCTGTCGAAGGCTGCGGGTACACATCCAGCAGTGGCCAAGGTTTATATTCTGAAGTAAAACATTTTGCAGACTCCCTTCGACCATCTGCTCGCACATTTTACTGGCTGTCAGCACTGACCATCTTGCTGCAGGCGGTTCCTTCAGTGCATAGGTTAGTAATATAATATAACCCTATCTTCCCATAGTGCGAAATCTCCGCGAGGTGGAAGCACTGCCCTAAAATGCCCAAAACTACAGAAGACTTTGAGACACACTACAAATGACTTCCAAGGCACGTAACAGATGACGTCATGGGCAGCGTGAGAGACGCACGCCAGACTCGATGGAAACGCCACAAATGGTTCCTCAGACTCACCTCGGGTAGGGGTCAGGGTAGTCTGGCGAGAAGAAGAAGTGCTTTGAATCGGGCAGCGCGTACGTACGTCTGTACGTGTCATTGCCGCACTGGCCTTTTATTCCTGAGTGAAGAAGAACGCATAGCCCTTTAATAAAGCTGGTTTTTTTTATATTAAAGTTAACTTGAAAGCGAGTGTCTTGATAGTTTGAGGACCTTGGCCATGGCGATACAGAGCCATGATCGGCGAATTATAAGATCCTGGCCGTGGGGTGGCCATGGGATGCATGGACGTTCTTATCGGCTTTTACCGACCGCCTCGGTGGTCTAGTGGTTAAGGCGTTCGCTTCCGAGGCGGGAGGTCGGTGGTTTGCATCCCGGCCGGGACTTAAAAATTGGCAATCTAAGTAGCTGCTTGCTAGACTCCTGGCACTACAGGGGACAGTACTAGAACAGTACTAGGACTGGTTGGCCCGGTGTCAGTATAATATGTGACTGGGTGGGACTGATCGTGGCCCGTGTTGCGACAGGAGTCCCACGTATAGCAGGGCGTAAACTTTGTCTCATGCAACACCGTCCTGCTATGCGCACAGTTTGCGACTGGGCGTTAAGCAACAAATACCACCCCTCCCCCTAAAAAAAAAACTACTCGGCAGCCCCCACCGACCCCCGCGTTACGTTCTTTGTTGATTGATGAAACGCCACTCTACCCGACAGTGCCGCTGTTGTGTACCAGGATCCTTAGTGTGCATAGGCTATTGTCCCTTACTGAGTTTTTCTTGTCAAGACATCTAGAGTTGGTGAATGTAAATCTGTTCATCATCTGCAAAGTATGATCGACACATTTGGCCATCTTGTTTTCAGTTTTCAGTATGCACGCATACTAGTTTTCGCTTGAAATCCGGGATCGCAAAGTTTAAAATTGAAGCGCTCCAGTTTGCTGCAGTAACAAACATACAAAATCATGTTTTATTTTACTTAATTTTCTTATTTATAGTTTGGGCTAATTCACAGCCCCATAATTCATATCAGAGTCGGACATATACCTGACGTCTGTTCACACGCATGCGCAGTGAGTCACCGCGAATAGCGGATAACTATTTTCACGACACTGGCCGCTGGGAGTCTTTAGCTGCGCGGCACTTATTTTGATCTAGGGTCAGAGTGTCGTAGGACAATTTCCAATAAAATGTCGATCCACGACCTCTCTGCTTTGCTGTAGCTATTAGAAGTTGCATCTCTTCATAACACATGTTAGGGAGCTGTTAGTCGATACTGCGCGCATAAGCCGTGGTTTTGCCTGTACATGCAGATGTCGTCTAAAAAGCAATAGAAGGATTTGTCATAAAAGTACTGTCGATGGATTTTGAATGGCCGTGCCAGGCGTTCTAACAAAGAAATGCGGGCGTCTTACATACAGCAGAAGGTCATACCAATCTGGGGAGTAACCACGAAAGTAGTAACAGTACAGATTGAACAAATAAACGAATAAAAAAGTCTGATGTGTGTGTGTGTGTGTGCGAGGGAGAGAGAGAGACGCACAGTACTGACGTTAAGGAAGGCTGTGGAGTATATCTAAAGGTATAAGTAAAGCATAGCCCTGTAATATACTGAAAACCAAAAGAAACGCAAACTAAGGGAGTTGGTGAGTTTGTCTGATTTTTTTCCCCTTTCATTCAAACGGGTTTGAATCGATCCATTTTTCGAGAAAATCGGTACAGTGGGTCTTTGCACAATGTGAGTTCATCTGTCATGCTGAGAAAGCGTTCAGAATATCTCAAACTTCCGAATTTAGAGTCCAAAGTCAGTAGCGGGTGTCCCCCACTGGTGTCGACAACAGCCTGGCACCTGGTGGGCATGGAGCGCACCAGACGGTTCACAACCACCATGGGCGTGTTTGTGCAGATTTGCCCGAGGGTTGCTCCAGCTGGCGAGTTGCTGGAGGTCTCGGCTGGACAGCGTTCAGTTCTCTCTCCAGATGGTCCAATAGGTGCTCGATTGAGTTGAGATCTGGGCTCGTGGTTCTGGAATGATGTTCTGTTGCAGGAAAGGACGTGGTGAGCCTTGCCGTGTGTGGGCGGGCATTGTCATGCCGAAAGGTGAGGTTGCCGTGCTGCTGGAAGTATGGTACGACGTGGGGCCTCAGCACCTGGTGCCACGCCGTTTCCTCGTCCAGGGCCGATGTTCTGGAAGACGACGGGGCCCACGAGTCCCTTGAGGCCAACTCCACCAAAAATTCTGATGCTGCTCCCACCCACCAACGGTCGTGCTGCAGGATGTTGTTGTTGGCGCACCTCTCGTTCCGTCTCCTCCATACTCTGATGCGACCGTCGGCGCGGCTGATGCAAAAGCGGCTTTCATCAGAACAAGACGTCTCGCCATCCCCGCCGTGTCCAGTTAAGGTCCTGCTGGGCTCCACTGCATTCTGTGCTGACGATGTCGTGCAGCCAGCGGCTCGGGCCGTCTCTGCAGGAGGTAGGAACGGATGGCGCAGGTGGTCGCGGTAGATCTGCCTGTCCTGTCGTGCAGTCGTCACGCGAGGCCGTCCGCTTTTAACTCCCTCCCGAGTGGTACCAGTGGCTTGAAAGCGACCCCACAAACGACCGATTGTTGAAACTGCCACACCCACTGCATGTCCGACGACGCTTGGGCAGTTTCCAGCCTGCAGTCGTCCGATGGCTCTTTCCCGGTCTGTAGCGTTCAGTCTTGGCATTCTTCTGCTGCTGACAGGTGGCCTGTTTGGGAGCTTACAGTGGGTTGTGTCCTCTGTTCGCAAAGAAAGTTCTAGTCTTGGTGGTTTGTTTCACACTGCATGAGCGAAAACCACTGTCCGACTTTAGCGCTAGAAGGGACACATTTTTCCCGCCAGGCACGTCTTTATCAAGGGCTACCCTCAAAAGACCATTGGACCTCATGTCAACCTAATTTTGGTTGCTTTCGTTTACCCAAATACATGAAAATCAACTGCTCGTTGCCCTTGTGTCATTCTGCGATTCTTTTGGTTTTGATCATAGTTTGGTTTTTAAAAATTCGCTGAATTTTTTATTCTGATTTTGTTACTTTGGTGATAGAAACTAATTTTTAAAAAACTAAAGAGTAAGTTTATTCTATGAAAATACTAATAAATATCCCTAATCAGGGTAACAACAAAGAGACCTTTGCCAAGGGAAAATTATACAAGAGGTCAAGGTTTCGGGGCATGGCCCCTTCTTCACAACGACACAAACAAATAAATCACAAACAAAATGGGTCACTGAAAGAGTTGTCTTATCTGCCTTAGTGGCACAGGGACACATTGCTACAGAGGCATAGTCATGTCGACACACCGTCGTATACGATAGCTTTTCAAAGTGTTTCCCAAGTGTTTCTTGTCTTAACTGCGATTGTCATAGTAGTCTTTGTCCAACCGAGCGAGCTATTAACGAAGAAGGGGTCATATTATGAGTTTGAGAGAGACTCGATTTAACTGCTGGGATTGTATCCATTGTTGATGAAGGAACAAAAGCACGAGAAAACGAAGGGCAATCTTACCATAGTCTCGGTCAATAAAGCTCATCATTATAAGCTTGCCCACATTTAATTTAAAAAGTATAAACACCAACTATGTTTACCGACGATACCGTACACTGACAATAACGACAAGCCAAAATCTTTATCTTTCAAAACGCATTGAAGAGTTACTTTTTCCCTATTTCAACCATTTGCTTAATTTATATATCGTTTAAAACTAATATATTTATCCAGTTAATGACAGTTTCAGTCATTTGGCATCGAAAATGAAACCCTTCGGATTTCTTCAGACTGGTTTGAATTATTACACACTCTTCACATAAGCAGACCCACAGGGATAGCTGCGTTATTTCAAGGATCTCTGAACATATTTCTGATAAATATTATTAGGAAAATTTAAGAATATATGTTTCGGTTGTTTGACAGAAACACGTGTTCGTATTCGCTGTGACCTCTCCCTGACCTCGTCCTTGACTATCTGCCCTTATATAATTAGCTGATATAGGATTGAAGCAATGAACTTGCGGCCTGGGATTTGGCTGCGTTGCGCTCAGTGGCACAGGGTCCAGTGTGCCCCAAACAGCTATGTTGCTGTGAACTTCATAGCAACTACGGCCCAGCATGCTATGACTGTCAGAGCATGGCAGGGTCATAGCGTCAAATCTTCCACAGATTAAGACAGCCCTTAACTGACAGAGACGCTTGTCATCCACGGTCACCGGACAGGAAAAAAGTGTGGGGAAAGGAGACAGTGTGTGGAAAGTACAGCGTACTAAATTACCAATCAGTGGCGAGAGTGCCTTCAGCCAATAGAATGGCGTGTCCTGTAGGGGCTGGTGAAAGGAGGAGAGTAAGGGAGAAGAGGTGGGTGGGGAGTTACAAATAAAGACAAGAGAGGGGGAAGGGAGAGAAAAAGTAGGAAGAGGACAGGTTAGTGCTTTAAAGTGTAGCTTTCGGATATCCCCCGCGTCGGAGATTGCCGAAAACTTAGCAGAGAGCACAGCAGCCGAAGTGACGTCATCTTCAGAAGGACAAGCTAGGCCTACTGTTGTTTAGTCTAGATCAGAGTGTAGATTTTTACAATGAGTTCATGAGAATTATCGCGCGACTCATTATCGGGTTGTTCATATTATGAGGAAATAGAAGACGGAGGAAAAGATTTAAATCTATTTTATTATATGTTTGAGACATTAGCTTCCCGGAATGGTGAGAAGAAACCCACATGCTGTCTAGCTCAAGACACTGATCGCCACAAAGAATGCAATGAAAACACGACGCACTGATATGATAGATTTTTCGTTTTCAATGTTAAAATGTTCCGATTTTATTAATAGTAATTGTCATTATTGTTTGCACTCCTAATGGTCTATCTTTATGACGCATGAACAAACTGTCGATCAAAATCGGTGGAATAAAAAATCATCGATCAGTGAATAGTAGATACTATTGGCAAATCATGTCAATCACTTGTAACTGTGGGAAGAATATAAAGGAAGTATTTATAGGAATTTCCAGATGCTGTTTGGGAATCAACTCACCATAAATCAGTGAACCAGTGCTTTGTTTACATTGTTGCAGGGTAATTCAGTAAATGGGCAAGTGTGAAAATACTTAAATAGTACTGGTAGTGTTAATATAGATTAAAAACAAATAAGCACGCAAACGGCACCAGGTTCCAAATAACAGAATATTTTAAACTATGCATGAGTGAGATATGGAAATACTGTGGCCTAAATTTGTTATCCTCCTCGTTAAAATGCTCTGAACACCCTAATATAGTTCTCATGTGTCCTTTGTTGAAATCTTTTTTTTCTCGTAGTTTGCAAAACCCACTTCCATGCTGTCCAAGATTGTAAGAAAACAGTCAAGAGAAAAAAAGTCAAGGAAATAAAGTGAAGGTAAAAGTCAACAGGAAAAAATGAATGTCTTCCACCATCCCCACCCCATCAATCACTTGTTTTGACTTTTCCCCTGTTACTTATTTTCTCAACCACCTTTACTCATGATCTGTGTTCCGAACTGGAGATTTGAAATGAGAGGTCGATATCATTCGTGCGTCATCCCGTTCCTCGAAGATTTTGCACCAAACAGGTAGGCGGAGTACAGATTGTTATTCATGCACACGCAAAGAACGCTAAGTCTTCAAAAATTGCACTCCGATATAAGTGGTCACAACAATCGCATCACTGTTTCGGTGTGAGAAATGTGGAACTCATTATAAACGGAAGCTTACATAGCGCGATATCCCGCCAGTCTGCAGGGTGCAGTGCGTTTTACACAATATGGATAAACCTGTATGGATAAAACAACTAAAGTATAAAAACACTACACAAGCAAAACCTTTACAAAACACACATTACAATGATGAAAAACGTATAAGTACAACTATGAACTATAAATGAGACAACAATAAAACAAAGGACGTAAATTAAAAGTGTAAAACTTGTTTCGAAATTTTACAAGCACAATAAACAAAGCCAACAATAAAACAGTACAGACTAAAGTACTATAACATAAGCTATAACAATATGCGTATTAAGCAGTATATTAGACGTAAGGTACTTAGTGGATAGACGCAGGACACATAAGCATGGCACATTCTATAGTTGACAGGGCTGGGAACTGACCCGCAACACACTCAAACAGACTGCCTAGTGTGGACATGCATGACGGGTCAGACACACTACTTTGAGCTACTCGCACTCAGTCACACAAGTACATTGACAGCATAACCCAAGCCATAGCAGTCAGGAGGGCCCAGCTGCCCATGGGAACCTGACCCTTAGTCCATAGTTTAGGGAGTGTAAAGGGGCTGGCACGAACAGGGAGGGGGCTTTGGCTTCTGGCTTTTCGCTTTTGGCTTCTTTTAGACTTTTGGACGATGGATTGGCCTGAATTACAAAATTGGAGACAGATATGGAGACAGTAGCACTGGGTGTGTCGAATAAAAGGTACTGAATTACAAAGTATTTGTGGTGCCGATGATCCGCTCAACATAATGCAACATCGTCTTTGTGGTGCGCGTGAGACCGTCACTGGAAACAATACTTCATGGTGCCGGTCGACGCAATATAACAAAGTGCAACAACCTTAATAGTTAATTGAACAGATGGATACAGATGAAGTGCGACATTTTCGTGTTTAATGTTACTTCAGATCCTCTACAGCAAACATATGTATGTCTTCTGGCTTAACTCGGGTCCGTTCTGGACTCCACGTCACGCTCGGGGTTTTCCCAACTTTTAGGGAAGATTTGATTTTTTGGCGATAGTTTCGAACTTTACTTGCAAACTCAAAATCTTCTTATTAATAAATCTAATTAGTGACAGATCAGAACTCCCTGATAGAAAAGTAGAGGTTTTACACCATAGATGTTAATAAAATATTTGAATTTGTGTGCTTTCGTGAATGGAAGTTTCGTTTCCATAAGCTACACTTTAAGTTCAGTCCTGTGGGGGACATCGTACCAAAGTGCGAAATAAAATAACTCTATGTTCTTGCAGTCTATGGCGTCTCCACTCATTTGCCAAAAAAGCACAGACCGATGTGTTGTCCAGAGTGTGAGGGGGAATGTTGGAGTGTCTTGCAACTGGGGAGTTTCTCGTACGTTTCGTGTCAGCCAGGTGTTCCTTGATGCAGTCGTTACGTGTGCGTTCAGTCTCGCCGATGTAGAGCAGACTGGGGCAGATGGTGCATGAGATGGCATAAATGATGTTTTTGTTGGTGCAGGTGAAGTCACGCTTAATGTGGAAGGTGGTTTTTGGCGTGTGGAGCTGTGTAGTAATGGTGAGGTATGGGCATGTGACAGCGGGAAAAATGCATGGGGTGGTGCCAGGAGGTAGAGGGGAGGGGGTGCATGTACTGAGTTTGGAAGGGACAAGAAGGTCACGTAGGCTCTTATTCCGCCGGGAATTAGGAGGTGGAGGTTGACTGAAGAGATCTGGTTCAGATTCGGATAGTAGGTGCCAGTTGGAGAGGTGGTTTCTGCTGACAGGAAGCTTGTAGGGGTGGTGAGTGACTACCGCAATGGGGCGAGGCCCAGTGTGTTTGGCGTTGTGGGTGGGCTGGAGTGCGAGTGTACGTGGTGTAGAGGCGGATTTTTGTTTAGCAGAGTGCAGAAGATCTACAGGGTAAATGCGGGCCATCCAAACTTTTGTCTGAATGTGGCTGAATCAGTTTCGTCAGACCATAGTCTGCACCGGCTGAGGAATTGTGAGTAGGCTATGCTGTGTAGTGTGGAGGGTGAGTGAGAGAAGTGGAAATCCAGGTATGCTTGTGAATCTGCGGGTTTGCAGTGGATGGTAGTTGCTAGGCGCCCGTCCTGCAAAATTATGTTCATGTCGAGGAAGGTGACAGATGTGCTTGAAATGTTGTAGGTGTACTGTATGGCAGGGTGGAAGTTTTGTAAGTACTGAATGTATTGTAGCAGCTGAGACTCAGAGAGGGAGGAGCGCCCAAACCGTCGTCAACGTACCTTCTGTACAGTTCTGGTGTCGGACCCATGACGCTGCTACGAATGGTGTTCGAGCCAACCCATGAATAAACAAGCTTAGCTGGGTCCCATTTTAGTTCTGTCTTGTTGATATTTGGTGAAAACATATGCAATTAAATGATGAATATTGCATGACAATTAATTTTACTGTATTTGAAAGAAAACAAACACAAATATACATATAAAATAAATTGAAACTGCATTCAGTTAGGTTCATGTGTTATGCGGTGATGATGTGTGAGCAAACGTGCATGCATGTCGCCATGTATGCCAGAGGGAAACAGAAGGTCGAAGTCTTTTCTTTCAGTCATGGAGCTGCTAGGAGCTCGGGCCCTTCCAACCCTACAGGAAAGTCAGTGTCGTTCGATAAGCTGGCATCCTTGTAAGGTCACTATATGACTAACGACGAAAGTTATAGTGTATATGACATCGACACTGAATGTAAAAATTAAGTGGTCCAGCCAATAAAAAATACCCAAAGGCCCAAAGATATGCCTTCTCTGTCCCAGACTTTTCTGTGTATGTTGAAAATTTGTACCATCATTTAGATTTTTTTGGCTATTTTATTTACTTAAAATGATCTCCCGTTATATCTCCGATCCCACGTAAGCAGTTGCTACGCGATTTTGAAGTTAAAGGTCTCGTGCAAGCTCATAAGCTTTAAAACCACTTTATTCGTTACACGGCTGGGGGACAGCGTTTGTAAATTTACGACCACATTTAGGAGCGGTCGGAGATTTACGAACGCTTGTGCAAGATTTTCGGGAGAAGCGGTCATGATTGGAGCTACCAAAGCTTTTAAGATCTACCAAGGAGATAGGAACGGCCATAAGAGTGCAATTATAAGTGGTCCACGCATAAAAAGGGAAACTTTTGTGCCATCCGGTTAAGACGACACCCAATCAAAAACGAGAAGCAAGAACGAGAACCAGGTGGGGAGCCGAAAGAGGACTTGGCAAACAGTACAACAAAGACAAGGATTTCTTATGATGTTTCTTCACTCAAACAGCAGCAGGAAAAGCAAACACGGCTATCGGAAAAGAAACGCTAAGAAAAGGGATGAAGTTACAAAATTGAAAAAAAGGGCACAAACAGGTCTCCTGTCATCAAAATGAAAAGTGGTCACTGAATTCTCACGCGCAAGAACAAGCAAAGCACACAGCCCATGGTCGCGCGTCTTCTATCCTATGATAGACAAATAAAAGATAGAAGAAGACTTAATTCACAGATGCAAGACTCTATGTCCTAACCTTTAGCTACCCTCTAAACCAAACCTACTTTAGCACAGTAGCGGCAAGGCGATCCTGCATGCGCCTAACGTGCTGCTATCGGTAAGGAAAAAAAGCCCCGATAAAATCCTCCGGATGAAGTATACAGTTGTATTTTCCTCACTTAAAACTTTTAAACCGCTAAGCAAATTCGCTGAGCAAATTTTCTCTCGCCCTTTAAATTTGTTTGTGACACTGCTTGATGGAGTCTTATCGCTATTTTTTCATTACCCACTATCCATGAGACTTAATGGCTTGCAATAATTTTGTTAACTAACAAAACCGAAGGTATGCGGATTTTTTCTTTTCCTCCCCCTTTTTGTTATGTGTGTTTATTCCATGTTCACTGATTTCAACTTCGCAGCAAACAGCATGACATTGGAGAAAAATAAAACAGTGTACCCGACGGGTCGTATTTCGTCAGATGTTTTCCTGCAAAACACAAATCCTCCTCCCCCCCCCCCATTCCCAAGCAAGCGAGTTGAATAAAACTTTATCAAGCCAGATTAGAACTGTCCAGTACACATTTTTGAACGAGAGAATTTGCCGGTGGTGTAGAGTTTATTTAGTCAGAGAATAGTTTAATGTATACCTCTGAAGATCTACTTTGTTACGCAAGAAGCTTAGACAGCTAAGATTGCATAAGTGAAACGGTTGACTTATGTATGAATTTCGTGAAGTATCATCAGAGACAGACTGACAGGCAGACGGACGGACGGACGGACGGACGGACGGACGGCCGGCCGTACAGAACATGAACATTTTTAGAACGACCGAGGACAAAATGGGACCAGTGTATAATCCGTGTATATCTTACTGACCGCGCGAGGGTTGAGCAGCGTGGATTTTACTGAGGCTAATAACCACTGTAAATTATAGCAAGCGAGAGAGAGCTGAACAAAGCAGAAATTCTCTTTACCTGTAATAATCGCAGACAGTGCGCCCACAAACAACACCCTTGCAGCTCTACTCATTGTGCCTGCCGTATCAGCATCAGCCCTGCACGTACTGAAAATATAACAGCGTTCCGGAAAGCTGGGATCCGGGTTTGTCCTCTTGACCTGCCTGGAAATTCACCCTATGTCGCAACTCGTGTGAACAGCCGGATCTGCACCTAGCGTACGTCTCCCACCAACAGGAAAATAGTTGATAATGCGCCCGTGCTTGTGTCATTAATTCTGCACTATTTTTGAGCGTGCAGCAAAGCGTTCAGAACGCCACCAGACAGCCCCGGGCTGCTATCGTTTGAGATGAATAGTCGTGGTTTACACAGTAAAACCCATCTATACTGACACCGTGCCAACCGCTGGGGACCTGGTTAACTCAGCTGGTAGAGCTGCGGACTAGCAGATGGAAGTTTGCTGGTTCGAATCTTGGTGTGGCCAAGGATTATTTCCTGGAGTAAAACATTGTGCAAACTCCATTCGGCAATTTCCCCGCACATTAAACTGCCTGTCCGCACTGGACATCTTACTGCAGCCATCAGTCTGGCGGTTCTCTCAATGCATAGTTTAGTAATAGGACCCCCATCCCCCATAGTGCGAAATCACCGCGAGGTGGAAGCACTGTCCCTCTAAATAACCACCACCACCAACCAGAGACAGGAGTTTGTCAGGGCAGCTACTAGATTACCAATTGTTGAGTCATGCCTCGACCGGGTTGTGAACCACTGAGCTCCCGCCTCCCCTAACCACTAGACTACCAGAGGGAGAGTGTATCTAACCAGTGTGTCTTTAAATGATCAGAATGTTAGTCAACGCAACACTACGCAAACCAGTGTGTCTTTAAATGATCAGAATATTAGTCAACGCACATAACACAAACCAGTGTGTCTTTAAATGATCAGAATATTAGTCAACGCAACACTACACAAACCAGTGTGTCTTTAAATGATCAGAATATTAGTCAACGCAGCACAACACAACACTAGACAACAATACGTGCAATAGGATGTAGAAAAGAAAAAACTGGAAAAGAAAAAAAAAAGGTGTAATGTTTCACACTGCATGTACATAATGAGTTGAGCAACGTCAGAACGCAATAGCTGGGAAATGGATGCAGCTCCCTTGGACAGACAATTTTCTTTGCTTTGTTCAACATTTTTGTTTTTAATAAAAAGGGAGAATGATTTTTTCCAGACAGATCAAAATCATCAACAACAGTGGTATCTTCAAAAACTGTTACATGTTCCTTTAGCATGTGAAAAAAAAATCAGTAACATTTGTGAAGGCAGCCGTCATGGAGATGAGGAAAAACTGTGCGTGTACGGGCGTACGACCAGGTAAACTGACGCCTCTTATGGCGTTCTGGGCGCCAAGATAGTTCAGATGTGAACAGATTCCAAGCACTTGGCGGATTTTTTTTAGATGACAAACACCCCCAAGTACAGCAAGAAAAAAACGGAGTAGCAGGGCAGATTGGGAAAACAACACGTTCTTATCGGGGGAGGGAGCGGCCTCACAATGCTGTTAGTTTTTTGTTTTCAGTAATGACTAATAATCTGTGTGATCAAACATTCTGTGTGATCTGTGTGATCAAACATTCTGTGTGATCTGTGTGATATAACATTCTGCCTCCCTGGATCATGCGATCACTGACAGACAGATTCTTAAACTGGCTCGGGCTGCAAGAAACAAAAAAATCCCTCGAACATCTTCACGTTCAGTGCTCAACTCATTGTCTTCCTTCTGTGTTGATCAGCCTCAAGTGCTCCCGACTCGGTTAAAAATCGATCTGATTCGATTCACCCATTTGAATTGATTTTTCGATTCGATTCCATTCCATTCCATCTAGAAATACGAATTTGTTAGGCCTAACAGGACTGTGTGACCGCCAGTCAAAGCCAGATTTGTTGAAAATTGATCCGTGCCGGGCTAAAGTGTCTGTTTGAGTAAGGTATGAGTGGGGTGGGGGGGGGCGTTGTCTGGCATACATGACCCAGTTTCGCCCTGTGTCGACTGTGTCTGACAAGCCCTGACCTTCCAGGTTGTTTATCGTCTCACTTCAAGTCGGTAGTGATCGATCCCCATGCTGTACCATGACGGTTGGGAAGACGGGGAACTGTGATTGGAGAAACGTTGGATTTTCTAGGTCACAGTATGACGAAAGTCAAAGCCGGGAACAGGGTCCGTGTATGTTTGCACGACTGCATTTTCTATATAAACAGAAAATGATAATACAAAATGAAACTCGATGTACAGTTTGGACTTCCAGTGATAAAAGTTCGGATGATACAAGAAAGGGGAAGGAAGCCTGAACATCCTGAAAGCCCCCGACCTGTAAAGGGAACTCCTGTAAACAGCCGCCATGTGCCGAGCAAATACTTCATGCGCTGACCCTGCAGGTCCGACTGCACTGGTGGCGAGTTTCTGTTACCTGTGTGCACCACAGCAGCAAGCACTCAGGGCCGTGCCCACCGTCACGTCACCTGGAAAAGCCAGCGAGCCAGGACAGGTGGCTGCTCGGTATATAGGCTCAAGGGTTGCGATTCGCTGTAAGCAGAGATGGCGAAACTCCAAATTTTGTGTTAGCTCCGGGGCTGGATCAGTCAGTTTATTTTTGTGGGATAGGGGAAGTTTGAAATGTTTTCGGCAGGTTAGGGGCCTCCTGGCATACAGGTCTACAGAGAACGGCTTGGTAACCCCTAGGTCATAATTTGGTTTTAATTTGTATTTAAGAGAAGTCTTAATTAGAAGTGATGTTTCCCTCGATAATCAATGTGCCTAGAGCATTCTGGTCATCAGATAGATGAACACTAGCATAACGTACGCAGCAGTCGATTGGCCGACAGGGTAATGATGTATGATTTCTAACAGCCCAGAAAAGTTTCTAGCGGTCATGGGCTACCTGATCACGCATGACCCAACAATTTCTGGTAAGGCAGCAAGGTGTCTTTCTGAGTGAAAATCGTCCCTTTGGTGCAGCGTTTTAGGCGACCTTCATTTCTCTGCGCACCGTTAGGGAACGGTCAACAAGACGTGATACAAATTAATTTCCCGTACGTTGTGCAGGGCTGAATCTAGCTGGGGGTGCTTTGTGTGTTTAAGCACCCCACCCCTAGCCTAAAAAGCCTAAGCCCTAAGGATTCATGGGATCATCCACCTGTACTCTATATCCTCGTACCGCCGGCAGGTGCTGCTCACCTGATGTTAACGAACGAACGAATGGACGGACGGACGCACGGGAGCACGTTTAGTTACCGGGTACCTTTAGAGTCAGTTGTCAAATTATGATTTTTATCTGTCACAGGAGGCCCTCACAATACCCTCACAAAAATATCTTCAAAATGTAAAAGCGTCGTTTTCCCTTGAGACCCGCCCAAAAGATTTCCAGCACTTTCCGCCCCATACAGACACGAACTGATTAACTGATTAACCCATTTTCCATTTTGGTATTTAAGTGAAAAGCAGAAAACGCAAAATTCAAACAGGAGTGCAGTGTCCTTTGCTCATTCCCCCTCCGCCCACTCCTATCTCGGCTGGCACGAATGACGTCAGGTGTTGGGGGAAGAAAACGGTTCTCTATCACTAGCGGTAAAGCTGCTACAGAATCTGGAAAGGATGGATAAAAGGATGGATAAACAGGACGGATAAAGAGGATGGAGAAACAGGATGGATAAAAAGAGAAAAGAAGCATGATGAGTGTTAATAAACAATACTCGCTAGAAGTTGTGTTTGATGTAGACGGTGAGGTGGAAGGAAAAAAAACAATGCCGGGTTTGTGTTATGGAGAAAGAAATGAATGGCCTTGGGCGCGCTGGTCAGCGTGATCCAGTGATAGGTTTTTTGTTTTCCCTTTATACAGAGCTCCCATTATGACTTCATTTACAATTATTTTATAGCCAGCAGTCCCATTATTGCTTTATTCACAAGACAGGCAGGCAGGAAGACAGACAGGCAGACCGGCACTACCTGTATATTGTAAAAACAGTTCGTGGAAATGGATGGGTATGATCACGGAATTCCCACGAATCTCAAATTTAATTCAATGAGAACAACTTGACGTCAAAGGGTGCAGGCGGACAAACTTGCTCTACATTCCACCGTGAACAACGGGGATCGGGGCAGTAAGTGTGGCAACCGAGGTGTCCGATAGGCGCGTGCCGGCGCTGTGAGTTTATTCCAGTCCTTGAGCTTTTCTATGTTAGAGACAGAGGAATACTGCTGTGCCTGCGTGCGTGCAAGCGTGCGCGCATGCGTGCGTGCGTTCAATAATGGGTTGAGTGTTCCGCGCTCGATAAGTGGGCAAACTAAACTGTAGGACAGTCTATGGACTAAGCCGAAGCTTGCTTCCTACATGCAAGGAATTCTAGCACTTCGTGCGACAAGTAATAAAACACCCGTTTAAACACTGACGTAGTAGATCTATCAGTTTCCAGGTCATTGTCTTTAAAATAATATTAAATTGTAGTTCTAAAGATAATAGCCATAAACTTTCATAAAATTGTATAGAATTTTAGTGAAACTGTATTGAAAAGATTTTTTAAACGCCCCAAATCGAACTGCTTCAATTCTCGCAAGAGCCCCTTAGCATTTCTTGCCTGTACGTATAATGCATTAGCCTGACAAGGGAGCTAATCAACAAAGAGAGAAAACGACATTCTTGGTGACAGCGGTTTTTCCCCTTTGTACCATGCCCTGCTGCGAGAAAGAATTTTAAAAAAAATTTTCCCGCTACCGTAACAAATCACATTTGCCATGACAAGTCGTTTATTCTGCGCGTCTTGGACTGTGCCGATGTTATGTGGGATGTTGCACAGAAGGTTACGCATCTACCAATAAGCTATTAGACTCATTATTGGAATCATTATTGAGGCTGGGTGGTGGTGGGGGGGGGGGAGGCGGAGAGAAGTCATGAAAAACTCTTTGAAGGATCAATATTTTGTAAAGGAAAGTTGATTTTAAAAACCCATAGGTCATTGCTTTATTTTTTTAATAATTAACATTCTTTGTTCCGAATATTTGTAGAACGTTTTCCCCCATTAGTTTCTTCGCACAATCCAAATAACAGATGCAGACCATAGGATAAGTACATTTCTTACGCAAAAACCGAGATATTAAAAAAAATTATTTATGCCACAGACATCTGCAGACCGGAATTCACTTCCTGCACAACTACACAAACAGTTTCTGAATTCAAACGATGTATGAATGTCTTTAGAAAAAAGGACTTCTCTTGACTGCTATATTGGAAGTCTTAAGGAAACAAATTATATGCTGTAGGTTCACACTAGGCATGAGAATTTGGAACTGGGACTGATTTAAGAACCAGTGCATTGTTTTCTTTAAATTCTTTCTGTCTTTCTTTTGTTTCTTTTCTTGTAAATCTTTTGTTTATCAGATTACGCCCATTCTTTGATCGTACTGTTCCAGATTAAAAATTGGCAGTTAATAATCTGAAAATGTTGATTTATCGCAATAATTATTGGAAAAGTTTTAAAGTGTGTATGTGTGTAATAAAATGGTTTAATTGCCCTTTCTATTAGGTGTTTTCACGAGGAAAAAAATTTAAGTAGTTAATGATTAACTTTTTCTACAACTTGATTTTGTGTTTTAGCCTACTTCTTATTAAAAAAAAGTGGATCATAATTACTTTCCCGACAAATCAATAGCCTTATACCCACACAATTATCCCCGGCCTCATCCACGTTTCCTTGATTAACTGCCTGAGCGTCTGCATCTTCTTCTGGTCGTAAGGCCGGTGGTAATTCACGCTGCAGAAGATAATGTATTGTACGTGCGCCTGTGGAGTGGAGATACGAACTCCTATACAGCCCAGCTCAGATCTCTTACGATTTGTAAAGTACACGCAGTCGCTTAATGTTACCCAGTTGAAGCCCAAATTTCAGGCAGCTCCTGGCGATGTCTGCCTTTACTACAGAGGCGGTATGACCACTTACTAAAGGCGGTGTGACACAGTCAGAAGTACTCTGCTGCTGCTGCTGGACTACTGTATGGGTTTGTATGCGTGCATGCGTTCGTGTGCGTGCGTGTTGGTCACAGAGGGGAATACAGGCAGAGGTGAGGAAGAAGAAAAGAAAATTAATCACTTATTTTAAATTTCTACTTACCTGTGATTTCACCTTACAGGGTGGAGAATAAAAAGTCCTGTTGGTAAACTATATGCACTGAAACTTGCACCAAATGGACAACCGCAGTAACATTTCCAGCTGAAAGAGCGAGTGTAAAGTTCGGGAGATGGCTATCAACGAATTTCGGGTAATGTTCAACTCCAGGATAAAATACTTGGCCACACCTGGATTTGAACCCACAACCTTCGACCTGATGCTCTGTCTTCCGAGGTATCCAGGCCCCAGAAAGGTAGAATGAAAGAAATAACAGAGTCCATGTTCGTAGACATTGGTCGTTACACCTACGTCCATGTGCACGAATGCGCGAAAATATTGTATTGTGCTTGGGTGCAATAGACTGCAAACAAATTTGTTGGATAAAAGAAACCGCATGCAAAAGAAAACCTGAAAAACATCGAGAGGGCAATTAGTTCAGACAAACTGCAGCACCCAAAAATAAACACTGACAAGCAAGTCAGCCTGAGAAAAAAAGCAAACGGCATGGATAAAGAAGCAGAAGAAGCCAATATTTATTCAGACAGACACGTCTGTTTGCAGGATGCAAGTTAAACCTACTGTGAGGTATTCAGGATGTTCAGACCAGTCCTAACGGACTTGTGCACACGTGCGTGCGTTAGTACGTTCGTTTGTACGTCTGTGGCTGCGCGTGAAGAGGCTGGGGTGATGCCTGGTAAAATGTCATCTTTCAGTAATGTTTTCATATGTTTTGATTATATAGATGTGTTCTCCTCTGTGTGATATCAATCTGCATTCACGTATATCACACGCAGTTTCCATTCATTGTCGCAAGAAGGCGGCTTATACACAAAAACACAACCACCTGGTCTAAGGAATGACAGAGATGCAGTCCTGGGACATCAAAAGACGAAGCAGCTGTTGCTGTAACTGTGTCTAACTGTGGGGCTTCATTTTAACTTAAATAGAAGTTAATTGCAACTTTATATCTGGGTTAACACCACACCTTTCACTTCCTTCTTCTCCCACTTGACGACAGTTAATATCTAGCACCACACTCTGCACAACGAATAGGGTTCCTACTGTTTGTAGTCATGGCGACGCCACAGGGTTCAGACCAGACATTAATCTGCTAAGACTAGTGCATCTCCTCGACTCTTTTCAAGAAACAGTGAGACGATAACCATGAATTGGTAACACTCTCAATTTCACAGCATCGTCACCAGGATTTAGTCACTTGAGCACCTTGTTCCAGGCAGAATACGAAACGTGTACGGGGAGTGAGGGGGGGGCGCTTTTTCCCTCTTTTGGCAAAATCTACACAGCATGTGGGTGTGGCACTGTTCCCTTGAAGCAGACGGAGTGTGGCGTCTTATCTACACCTGGCATTGATGAAAGAAGGAAAGAAAGAAAGAGACAAACAAACAGAAAAACAACAAAGAAAGAAACAAAGAAAAAAGAAAGAAAGAAGGAAGGAAGGACGAACGAACCAACGAACGAATAGACAAAGGAACGAATGAGTGTAAAGAAAGGCAGACCAGCAGAAAGTCAGGAAGACAGAAAGAGGGAGGGAGGTGGAAAAGTCCGTAGCTGTCGAATGCATCACAAGGGAATGAGACATCAAAACGAAACGAGAGAATTGAGTCATCAAATGCCCAGGTAAGAGAACTTAGAACACTTAGGTCTCTATGGATACAGTGAAGTAACCACGTGACACTAGAGGGCGGTAGTGAGACTGTTCTGTATACAACAGCTAAACCGATCAGCCAGACTGGACGAACTGGTTTTAAGCAGTTATCAGGAACTGATACAAATGCGTGCATTAAAGATTTCATCGAATTTCATTAAAAATTTCTCTTTAACAAACTTTCCCTCTCCTAGATTAAATTTTTTGTGAAAATAAATCACAGTAAAGAACATCCGATCCACTTTTTCAAAATTAAAATGTTTTGTTTCATATGTTTTATGAGATTGGTTTCTTATGAAAGCTTTCATCGGCTTAGTCAAACCGTATACTTGCCATAATATAAAATTTCTTCCTAACAGCTTTTTACACACTTCGAAAAATCTTGAGATTAATTAACCTGTTAGTATAGTTTGGGATGTTTATTCAAACCAACTTGGAAATGTACAGATAATTCAGTATACGAAGTCTCAATGAAAAGGACTAGGATGCCTTGTAATTAATGTGTAAATTTCTGTCGCTTTTTTGTCCAACGTCTTTCATTTCCCATGACCTCGCGGCAGCCGTCTGCTCTACAGATCGAAGGAATTTCTCACTATACAGGTCGAAAGATTTGCGTCATTGGATTTGATCATGGTAGATCTGTATGGGAAAAACTGTATACATGACTACACGATATTGTTGTTAATTTTTATTTAAAAAAATATTTCGAAATGTACGTTAAGTATTTTTCGACATCGTCACTTTACTTTTGTATTCGATGGCACACATTCTTACAGCTCCCACGAGCCCGATGTCCTTCCACGTAATATTGAAACTTCCGTGTCCTACTTTCATGCGATCACTACAGATCCTGTAATGCTAGTGTGATGGAGATGTTAGGCCACATATACACGATTGGAATACAAAGTGATGACTGAAATTGAATCTTTTTCACATATGATAATTATCGCATATTTTTGGAGCAGTATATTCCGGACGCCTTCAGGCACCTGTCACAAGAGCTGCGAATGAGCGAGCAGCGAGTTTCGTCGACTTCCGCTTAACATTGACCAGTGTTTTTTACCCCACTAAGTCAGCTGGTCTGTCAGTCAGCCATTCATTCACCCCGCTAATCGGTCACTTAACTGGTTAGTTGACCAGTCGCTAACAAAACCAAGATTATGGAAGCACCTGGGAACGCTTAGTCTGGCTGTTACTTAATAATTCTCCCAACAGCTTAGATAACTTCAGCAGTGCTACCCAACAGTTTACATAACTTTAGCAGTGCTACCCAACAGTTTACATAACTTTAGCAGTGCTACCCAACAGCTTACATAACTTCAGCAGTGCTACCCAACAGTTTACATAACTTTAGCAGTGCTACCCAACAGCTTACATAACTTTAGCAGTGCTACCCAACAGCTTACATAACTTTAGCAGTGCTACCCAACAGCCGGAGTATGCACAGGTCTGTGACGGGAACAGGTATGTTCGTGTTTTTTCTTATTTTAAAAAGCCGATAACATCAGCTTTTTTTGAACTTGCATTTCCTAGAAAGATTTCCTTGGAGTATATTGTTGTAGATGGCAAATGTTGCACACACAATCATAGTGCAGTCTTTTAGTTCAAATAGACATTGTTGAACCCAATACATTGACTAATTAAAGCTTAATTATAATTACACTTTAGGGTTATTATTACAGTAGTCTCAAGCAAATGTAAGTGGAACTCTTGCAAGGAAAAAATGTGATTGGAATCCTTCGGCTCTAGAATTGTTCTGCTGCACGGATTCAGTGGACAAAAGTTCTCACGATATCTAAAGCCACACGAAAACGGTTCTACAAAGTTGAACAAAAAGTTTCCCTCGCAGCGTCTAAAGCCGCACTCAGACTGTTTGACAAAACTGAACAAAGCTTCTGTTCAGCTCCGCGCCGTCGGGGAGCAAAAATATGACGTAAGCACTGGATCAGATCAGCTCTCCAGCTGCGAAACATTCTCTGCAGTTTAAATGAGGAGCAGCTGGCCGAGGGAAAGAGAAGATGAAAAATCTGTTGATTGAACGGAAAGTTTTGTCACAGACGGGCTTTAACTGCGGTCACTCCTTCCTTTTCGAAAAACTCGGACCAGGTAAAAGTGCGGATAATATGGCGACCACCTTACTACAGTTGAGAAAATCTTGCTTTAATAGACACAATCCAGCTCTTCAAAAATAAATGTCTGGTTTCGATTCTAGTCTTCAAATATTGTCCGGCCCTATCTCTCTGTCTCTCCCCCCCCCCCTTTGAAAACATTGTCCTACGACTACATCCGCTGTTGTTGGGGAGTGTGTGTGTGTGTGTGTGTGGGGGGAATACTTTATGATCACTTTATATTTCTGATCAAATTCTTCAGAAGAAATAGATTCTACAATCCGGCATAACAAACTAGGTAATCTTTTCGCATAGAAAGATGTTTACGAACAGTTTTGAATCCTATCTTTCAAAGAGTTCCAAGATGAAAAGTGGAGCAACGGAATCTCACAGCAACACACAACGCGAGAGTTGAAGCACATTCTTATTAAAAGGCAAGAGCGAGTTGGAAGACGTGGCTTGGCTGTTTACGAGTTACGATTTCATCCCATCTTAATGGACTTGCCCTGTGATATCACACATTTCCGTTCTATTTAAAACAAGAAGGATCGCCTTTCTTTCTCCAAATGTTTTGCTTCCTCACCATTGGGACGCGGCCTGCAGCTTATCCTGGTAGCTCGTCGTTTGAGACATAATGCGTACTTTTGCAGCCAGAAGGTACAGTACTATACACATTTGTACTGATAGACGCGTACCAAACCAAAAACAATACAAATTACATTATGACGTTGTTAATGGTTATAGTATGAGTTACAACTTAAGAATGTAGAAGTTTTCGCTCTGTGTTTATCGTTATGCCATTACATTGGGTTTTTCTATTAATCTGAAACGGATAGCAGAAGTTACACCAGGACGGCAGACATTGTCGGAAACTGCATCCCGCAAGCTCCCCACCCCCTCTCCATCCACGACCTTCTAGGTCACGAGACTGAGATGAGATGACAGGAGAGGAGATGAACCTGATCCTGGTGGCGAACTCGTTGCGTTCTGTATTATAAGCATTTTAGGCGCTAACATCTTTTTAGCAGACTTTTTCTGAGAAGCGGGAGAAAGTACGTCCTTAACAAAACCCTGCAATTTTAACCTTTTTAGAAAAATTAACGTTTTATCTCTTTTTGGTTTTTTTGTATTGCGACTGTCAGTCTTGTGGATCCAGTCGTGACAATTGTACTTCGATCACTAGGTTTCGGTATCAACCGAACAGTCTGGGTTCCTGGACCGAACTGAATCGATTATACTGGTTTCACACGGTTCAACTAAGTCGGATGGAAAGAGCGGTAAAGACCTTGTCCAACCATCTGCAACAACACAATTCTATTTCGTCAAAGACGGATCTGCTACATGCACTGCACCATTGCTGAACTAAACCTCGAACAAGAAGATGAGGCGCTGTTTAAAAAAAATGTCATGCAGCGCCAAATGACTTCCAGTGACCCTCTGTCTCGATGATGATGATGATGATGATGATGATGATGATGATGATGATGATGATGATGATGATGATGATGTCTAAGACAGACAAGAGCTTATGTTACTTGTCCTAGCTGAGAATTTGGAATAATGTATACAAGAGTTTAACAAATCTATAAATAGAATCGCAGCAGTGGCATTTTAAAAATCATTTCGGTTTTTTGGTACCCAAATGCTCACGCTTAGGCTGTTTGGGTTTAGGGCATAGGGTGTGGGACCAGGCAGGGGTTAGCTGTAGGTGTCTGGCTTAAGGGGCTTTCGGGGGAAGCCAGAATGACACTTTTACAGTCTGGGAATAAAGTATTCAAGGAAAAAGTTCGCTAGAGCACTGACTGAGCAGATAAGCATATATCGGACGCACATACTTGGCAGACAAAAATGTAACTGCGACACCATCTGGCCAGATCAACACAAAATGACCTTTATGCACCTACAGACATACAAAGAGAAGACTATGAGGACAGGCCATCAATCTCGTTAAGAATGACGTTAGAAAACATTCCTCGAAGCCAATCGATCATGGGGTTTTTGGTGTTTGCGTTAGCGTGAAACTATTACGTACTCATCCGTTGCCATTGGGTACTGGATTTGAACTTGACAAGCGTCCGGTCAGGTCCTACACACGAGCAGTGTCAGTCACCTCAGTGAATTTACTAGGTTTGACCACGCGTAGCTACATTTTCTCGGGAGTGGAGTTGTTGCAGTGATTAAAAGATGCAAGTGTTTCTGTTTTCAAAGCGCTGTATTGTTTACTCAACAAACGAATTCGATGTTAGTGGTAAGAAACACGGAAGTCGTGTAGCTTAGGTAGTACTGAAATAATTCACATGCTAAAAATCTTCTTGTAGGGATTTTTTCATTCTGCTAATGTAACTATATACAACTTAAATGAGTACAACCAACTTTGGCTTAAAAAGTTAAAACAAGAACATATCATGCAAGCATGCACAAAACCCTTTCCATTAACTTAAATCTTGCGACACATGATCAGGAAGACAACCGAATACCTTAACATCCTTTCTTGCTTAAGTTATTTGTATTTAAGCAAATTTGAAGATAATTCTAAGGTAAGAACATTCGAGCATTGCACTTGTGAAACAGTCTGTTACTTTTCAGTGTGCCTGCTGAAGAGAAATAGATGTGCAAAAATCCGTCTAGCAACTATTATCACCCATCGAAACCAACCACCACTAACTCCGCCATGAACCGGTCTACAAGAATGTTTGCAGAGCCTTTGCCTTGTCGATGTTTCAAGCAGCCATTTTTTTATCGTTTTCATTATCCCTAGATTCGTTTGTTCTTGACTTTCATATGATTAACGTTAAAGCTTCGCGAATAACCTTGCTGCCTGCCGTCAGTGACTTTGCACAGCCCACTTTGAGATAGTCCGTACGACGCGCTGAAATAGGCCAGAGCTGTTTGCGACTTGTCAAATGCAGGAAGCTGCCTGCGGGTGTGCTCAGATCGCATGTTTCAGTTCCGATAAAGTTGAAATTCAACAGCCTAAGGTCTTGTCCTCGCGTAGGGATAAGCCTGCCTCCTTTTGCTGTGCTGTAGTTTCAGGGGTGATTTACTGTGGTGTAAGATGTTCCGAGGTTGCTGTAATCTTTTGACGAGTGGCGTCTTTCTCTTCATTTGCATAGCAAAAGCTCTCTGTGAGTATATCCTGCTGTTTTTTTTCTTTGTGCGCCTTTTAAAATCTGTTTTTTATGTTTTTGTTTCTGTTGCAGAGGAAGACTTTTGCTTCACGCGCTTGTACTTCTAAGAGCGCTGAAAAGTCTGAGTATTATTTTAGTCTTTATTTGCATGCACGAGCTGATCTTTCTACCTCGGAAAATATTTAAATGCCATAATAACGAGAGTTATGGGTTTTCACCCCCAGAGCACTGGTAAAACGTACATTTTAATGTGGATTGTTATCTGTGACTGTTTTCCCTACTTTTTCTTTCTTTCCATTTTTTTTATCTGAACGTTATGTTATTCCGATTTCGACAAGCGAACACATACACTAGTAATTTACATTTTGAAGCCATTAAATTTCTAAATACGATTTCTGAGAAGTGCGCCTCACATTTTACTTCAGAGGAGAATCAAAAGCGGAGAGTCAAACTCTCAGACCGCCTCGGTGTTCTGATGGTCATGGCGTCCGCCGGAAGGTCAGTACTCAGTAGTCCCGGCCTAGTCATACCGAAGACTTAAAAACTGGCAGTCTATAGCTTGTACCTGTCCTGCCCGACGCCTGACGCTATAGGGAACAGTACTAGGACTGGTTGGCCCGGTGTCAGTATAAAGTGACTGGGCAGACTGAGGCCCGTGTTGAGACAGCAGTCCCACGTGTGGCAGTACGTTAACTTTGTCTAAGCAACACCGTCCTGATATGCACATAGTTTGCGGCGGGACGTTACACAACAGACACTCACCCACCCACTCACCCACCCTCTCTCTCTCTCTCTCTCTCTGTGTGTTTGTGTTGGGGGAAGGGGGTAAGCGGTGACGAGGGCTTGCCACCGATACTACGGTGTCAAGGGTTCGTATCCTGTGTCTTGTCCAAATGCTTTCTCTACAGCAGTAATAGAAGACCGCATTTTAAACACAATCACTGCGCTATTGCTTCTCTCTTTGACACTTTCCTCAAATGGCAGTGTAGATGAAGTGGTGACCTCGTAAAAACCACCTTGAAACTTTGACACGTGTAGGTCGATACTCTCATTCCTCGTGAAAAAGCATAAAATGCTCGGCACTGAATATATTTTAAAACCAGCGTCCTTACCGTACAAGGATACGAGATATTATTGCAAAGAATAGGCCGTAATCTGATACTCCTGGTCACCTTGTTAAGATTCAACAAAAAAAAGTCCTTCGTTTGTCTAAAATTTATATGTGAAATTTACTGGCTGTTTTATTAGTTCTCACAAATATCTCATGCAAATGCTGTCAGTACTGCATAAGCAACGGCCGGCGTAGAAGTAGTCATACAGACGTGGTCACGGTTCGTTTGCTCCTGTAAGACGCATTTACACAGTCATTTGTTTTCGTGGAGTAGTCGGCTTCTCGCATTATTCGTTTTTTTTTTGTGGTTTTGTGCTGAGCCAAGCAGCGGCCAACGCCCTTTCACAGCGAGAGAGGGGTCAAAGGTAAAGCCCATAACAATATAAACGCAATCTGAGGCTGACGTCAGCTATATATGAGTCACGTGATCAGTTAACACCACTTTGTATAAAAAGCAGATAAGGATGACAAGAAAATGCTATTCGGTCAAAGGGAGCTGTCACGATGCGCTAATTCCCGCTGGGCAACTAGTCGTGGCGCAGTTAGAAGCTTCACAGCCGTGTTCGCTTCCATAAAAGGCTGATGTGACACTTTTTCTTATTAAATCCTAACACGCGCGATCTCGCTTGTCTCTCGGAGGAGTCTGGTCCGATGTGTATACAATATATAACTTTATTTTTTAGAAAGACAGAAAACGTAAATCATAATAGAGAGCATAGGATTTCTTTTTCCTATTATTCGTGTATCCCTCAGGTGCGCACAGATGACGTCAGACAAAGGTGAAAAACCCACTCGGGAAAAAGGGGTCCAATATATCACAGATATTGTTAAAGAAAACTGTTCTGTCGCTGCTTCAGAGCTATAATACACATAATATATATATATATATTTAAAACAAAAAAAACCAATTCGACTTAGAAACTTTGTCCCAAAAGCTCACTCAAAGATTTTCCTCCCTATTCACAGTATCGCTGGAGGAAAAGTGAAAGGAATTAGGGCAATTGTATGCTAAATGAAAAACCAATCTCTTTGCATCAACGTACTGTTCGACGCTAAGCTTGGAAAATTATGATTTAATCAAGTTCTGACGCTACGAAATGGAAAGTGCTTGAAAGGTCATTAGAAAGATGAAAAGAAGTAGATGACTGCAGCTTGGAACAAAATATAAGGAGACGACAAGAGAAACTTAACCAAACTAAATTTAAAGAAAGACAGCGTCAACATTTCCGGGTATCCCTTCATCAGGACAGCAGAAAGCGACAACAACTCAGACTAGATACTTATAACTGATGCTTCATTATAAGCCTTACATTTAGCTTCGATAGTCTGGCCTCCAGATGCGCCGTCGGAAACTAATACCAATTATTCTGTTCTGATAATCTTCCAAGTCCTTAATCGCCACTTGCTAGTCGGAGATAAGGAGCTTCGTGTGAGAGGATCATAATCTAATCAGAAGGGTTACCATCAAGGGATTTAACGTTGTGGCAAACTTTGCATGCAGTGCTCCTATTCATTGTGTAACAATTTCACATACATATCTCGTCTCTTCCTCCTTCCTTCCTCATATAAGTCTCTCTCTGCCCTTATCTCCCCCATCCCCCACCTCGTATCCCTCTGTCGCTCTCTCTTCCTCTCCCGTCGTTTCTCACCCGCCTCAAATAATCTTTCCCCCTCCCTTTTCTCTCTTTCCCCCCCCCCCCCACACACACACACCTCACTCCGTAGTATCTCTATCTTTCTCTTGCACTCTCGCTTCCTTTCTCTTTCAGTTCACATAACAGTTGCGTTTAAAGCAACATAATTTGCATCTCCACAAATAGGACATCATGCTTCAACAGTTCTAATCCTGTTTGCGTGTCCTTAACCTTATAACAGGATTTTATAACAGGTTAAATTGGAACTTCAACATATTGAAGGAATTAAACATTTGCTAGCATAAAGGGGCAGCTGTCTTTACGCTAAAGAAACAGTAAAAGGTGGAGTGGCAGCATTTTTTCAACCGTGTGTTAGGCCATGTCCATAGGAAAGCTAATGTAGCACCATCCTCGCGATATTTCGGTGTGATACCGAAGACCGAACGCTGGACAGAAATTTCCCTTCTCCCCATTTGTCGGTTCTTCGCGAAGCTATTCGCAGTTAGTTCTTCGCTCAACGTGTTAAGAGGTTAGCGCTATATGATTGGTCATTTCTTGTTCACATGACAGTAACATGACAATCACTCCACGTACAGACTTCGTTGGTCTTCGGTCGATTAGTACGACTGCGGTCACCCGCGAAGCCGAAGAGCGAAGAGGTTGGGTTGTCTTCGCGAAGCGTTTTTTCCGTCATATAGTTTTGCAGCCTAATTTAAACCGCATGTAAGATACAGAAGGCGAACGGGTCTTGCGAAATTTATGAAGACCAGAAATGCAGTTACGATCACGAACGTTCATGCAAGCCGTTCCGGGATGGCTTGCGTGAACATTCGTAGCTGCTTTTTCGGTCATAAGGTTGGTCGTCACGCCTATTCACCCTGTTTATTTTACGTGCACCTTTACAAATAAACAGGAGATAAACACTCATACAAGTCGCCACGGCCCAGTACGCATGGGTGTTCCTATCTTCTGTCTATCCGTAAAAGTATCCACACGGTTTTACTCTCGCTCTTTCGACTGAAAGGTCGGTTGCAAAAGCTCGTGCAACTCAAATCAGGGGTGGTCTGCATAAGCGTTCTTATCTCCTGTTCATACGTAAAGGTGGTTGTAATATACACAGGGCGAACACGGCTTACAGCCGCTCTTATAACCGGAAGAGTAGCTACGAACGCTTATGCAAGCCAACCCAGGTCCATATCACACTGAACAGAATTTCGTTTATGGTCAAGTCAATACTGAACCAGCAGTAGGAAAAAAAAACGTCAAATCTTTTATTCCGAAAATTTTGATCATACTTTCTGAACTAAAAATCAAGGTCACGAAAAAACACGAGGAAATCAGTGTAGGACACCATACTTGCAACCAAAGACCAGTGCAGTTTCGGAATGATGTCAGCTGTACTATCCTGGCTCAGATATACGTGTTTAGTATTCAGTACTCCCGTGCCATGTGCATCGTTACACGTCTTTCAAACTATCCCCGAACACCAAAACAAGACTGAATAATAAATTCATGTGAACTAAAGATATACAGCAAATGAGAGCGGGGGGTTGGCGGGACACATGTGGAAAATACTGTGGTTTTGTTTGGTCGCTTGTTTGTTTTCATGCTAGTGTATGTGTATTTATGCTGTGTTTGTTTGTTTGGGTTTTGTGTTTGTTCTTGTGAGTTTGTTTGCGTGGTAAGTTAGTTATTTGATAGAATACACTTGACGCAAAATGAAATGTACCGAAACTTAATTATAGCCGGAGCAGTCAGGCATCTGGTTTTGCAGCTTTTCGTTCGGAAGAGATAAGAAAAGGCGATTTTCGTGTGTGTGAAAGAAGTGTGTAGAGAGCTCATACCGCAGTTACCTAGCGGGCAGGATACGACGATACACGCAGCCTTGTGCACTGACCTGGATTGTTTACCTGAGCGTAATTTATGTGTAAAAATAAACCCAGTTCCTTCTCCACAGATTCCGCGGGCGTTGTAATGGTTTGCTTTTTGTTGCTTAAAGTCCACTAGCAAACTAAGTGCATATCAGGACGATTTTGCCAGAGACAAATTAGTACTGGAACACGTAGGTCTGCTGTCGCAACACAGGGTTCAGTCCCGCCTAGTCACAATATACT
>SMGT01006422.1:13542-23948 GCA_004794575.1 Lanistes nyassanus
CCGTGCAAATAGTTGGCGTGTTGCCCACTTAACTGGTTAACTGTCAAATTTGAAGTAAAGCAGAAGACAACTCGTCATCGGTCCGAGTGGATTTGATCACGATCCACAATTGACTTTCACTCGATTACGATCTAGAGACGGCCTTAAGTGGTGTACCAGCTAGAGTCGACTGCTGTTACAAGACAGATCAACTAAGGTTCAGACAGCTCCGCCCTGATCAAGAGATGGCTCCAGCGCGGTACGCCAACACACCTATCATGTACAGATATAGTATAAAACAGCTGAATTTTAGAACTAAACTTTGATCACAAACAGGCCGCTTGGCGACAATAAGTGCATTCGAAACGAAAAGAAACGAAATTTTATTCCAGCGAGGCCAGGCACGCTCCTGGAAGTTTGTACGGCGTTAATTAGGAAAGTGACTAAGTGGATAAAATTCTTATACCAGCATGGCAAACATTTGTTTTCATGCACTTATGTGTTCCAAATGCTTCTGAGCTTGGTATAAAAATGCTGCTAAATTACAAACGACAGTTTTGTTATTAGCAGATAACAAAAGAGCAAGCTTAAAACTTGATGGGAAGCTAGTGAATTTAACAGGGATAAGCTCGTTTCTCAGAGGTTCTAGAGTCGGACAACACAAAACAAAATGCACCTCGTCTTCGACACCTGCATGACAACCGACAAACATTCACAGCGCCACTGGTCACATATCTGTTTCTGTGCTCTAAAAGTCCACACACACCAAGTCTAAATTTTGCCAATACATTCATAACATATCTATTCATATTGATATGCAAATATTCTGCTGATTTAATTGATGTTCGCTCGCCATGTTCATCCTAACGTTGCCAGTGGATTTCAATCATTCTTTGTTTGAAACAAGACATAAACGCTTTAATACATCCGACGCCTTGATTTAACCAGACAAAATAAAAACCGTACTCGCAGAGACATTTTCTGACATGGGTTTCCGAGGTAGTTTGACTTTACTGTCCAACATAAATATTATTTTGTAAGCTTTATAGGGCAATCGATGGTCCTCCATTCTAGTGAGCTTCAACCAGTACCTAAGGCAACGTATATACAAGTTCAAGTAAATAGGATAGCGTCCAAATTCGCCATAAACAAGGTCGTTTGGTGTCCTCCTGTCAACCACCCCCAAATTTTTTTCAAAGCAAACAAGTGAATCTTATCTATAACAGAACCACGTTTGAGACCCCACACTTCCGCACCATGCTGCACAATGGGATGAACTGTGTATCAAAGAGTTTCATAAAAAAAAGAGAGTGATAGTTTCTGGTATTTATACAGCTTCCCAAAAATGTAGAAAAGTGCGCGTTTGGGTTAAGGGCACACGGTATTACAGGCAAAGTTGAAACTTAGTTTTGTTGAAAAGAACACACCAAGACACTGATAAGCATTTACCACTTCCACATGTTCACCACCAAAGTACTATCTTTCGCGAGAAGCCAGATAACCTCCTTTCGAAAAACAATAACATTACACTTGCTCATATTGACTTTCAACTGGTATTTCAAAGTTGCTGAATACAAGGCATTTAGCTGTGTCTCCAGACCAACTACTGTTTTGCGTGCCTCGTGCCAGATAAAATTTAAATTCTCTTATCCGCACGACGAGAGAGTCTTGTGGTGGCGGTGCACATTCTCTTCATTCGTACGACTGACGGAGTTTTCCGCTATTTCACTTGTGATCATTGATTTGATGCGAAGATTACACATGCTAATGCTCAGTTTTCTTTTAAATTAGGCAGTGACCCGTAAAGAGAGCCCCCATATTTGTTTTATGACAATACGAGACAGCTTCTCATGGCAAGAATGAAGTAAATAGCCAAAGGCACTTCTTACACGGTTGGGGAAGTCGCTGGATACAGAATGAGAAGTCATTATATAGTTGTCTGTCTGTCTGTTATTGTTGTTGTTGTTGTTTGTGTCGAGAGGTTCCATTATTATTACCACTGCGTCTATTAAGCGAACTTCCTGAAGGACGTTAAGGTAGCACCGTCCTGAATTCGCCTTCCATCCCGGTCGGCAGGTGGCTTCAACTGGTAACAGCAAACTCTTTATTGAGTGACGTTGTTATGAATAGGCCTATATAACAATGATGTTAACAAAATCATTTCGAAAATAACTAGCACTCACAAACACACCCACAACTATTTTGTGTCGATGATGTGTTTGTCCGTCGATCCTAATGTCTCTCCATGACTCAGGCTACACGTGGGCCCCCGTTGTACACATGAAATAGCGTGTCATTCACTCTACCGCCGCCATTCATACAAACAACCCCGCCAGCCTCACCATCACCACTACCACAGCCACCGCACCACGTCGTGCAAATCCACATTATTTTAAAAGGATTGGGGATATCCCTTTTTCATAACTTCCATCTGCATATATTAAAACCGCTATAAGAAGATGCTTGACTGACTGAAAATTGATTAGCAGTAAATAGATATTTATCTTCTCTTTTCTTTTTTATTTAGACATTTTCTTTCAACATCAATCGGTTAAAGTGTCGGTCCTTGATTTGCAGCCCCACCATCGAGGTGGCGTTATGAAAGTAAACAAGAAAAAGTCGACCACAAGTAAACCTCTTGGTAACCTCCCGGCAATCAGATCTCGTATGGAAACGCGTTGGTACTTACCTGGCAAGTGCACACGTAAAGCTGTTGGTACTAAACTGGCAAGATCATAAGCAAACCAGTTAGTATTTACCTGGCAAGTACATCCGTGAAACCTGTTGGTACTTACCCGATAAGTACTTGAAACCAAAAATAATGATGACGGCTAGTGCACAAGATTCCAGTCCTGACATCGACATTCTTATCTACCACCAGCGCCCACAACGATCTGTGGATTTATTAAATGTTCTTTGTTCGTCGAGAAGCTTCTGTATACGCAAGAACTGTTTTTGCTTTCTGAATACATGAGATTTCTATCTGACGTGATCGTTATCATCGAAACATCTGACACCTCAAAGTTTGTTGATTCGTCATGACATCATGTTCTTCCCGATTAAGTTGCTCAGGAACAGGGTCGCGTACCACACTTACATTGAAGTCTGTTTACCATGCAAGAGGGCAAATCCTTGTCCACTCTCACTCCGACTCCACGCAACACGAAGACAACATGGTTATAACAAATACAAATGGACTCCCCACTTTTGTTCAAGTGTCTTGCACTAGCTGATCTCTGTCTCCAAATCGCTCATAACTGTCACTAGTAACGGGCTTAACACACTAGGTTATAACACCTGCACTAAGTTTACGGTAAAAATCACCAGACCTATCTGGTAAAATCTCTGTGTTCACTGAATTTCTTGTGGCAGCGTTCAGTGGTAGTATCACCGTTATACAAATATTTAATTTAAATAGTATTACTTCAGATTTATTGCTATCTACTGTCCAAATGTATCACACTGTCTTTACCTAAGCCTGCCTTCAGTCAGCTAGTACAATTCTTCCTCAACATTATTAACACTTGGAGCAGATTCTTGTAGTCATACCGCTTGGCCACGTCACTAGATTGCTTGTATCTTGAAGAAAACAGATGAGCAGCTCACTGACCAAACAACGGCCTCTGCTTCAGGAACATGACATCACCGCTAGTATCCTGGGGTCGTCTTGGGGTCGTCCTGGGTCGACATGTAGGAGGCCTACTTCCAACTCCGATTCAGTGGTGTCTAAATATACTTATGATGAAATCGTTATTGTGACTGGTGTGCTGTGATGTTCACTGCCAACGTATTTGTCGGCTTTGCTTTCTACCTAACGTCCTCTTAGACAACTGGGATCCTCCTCCAAAACCTCTTACAGTACCGCAAAATCTCTTACACTACCGAAAAACCTCTTACAGTACCGCAAAACCTCTTACAGTACCGCAAAACCTCTTACAGTACCGGAAAAACTCTTACAGTACCGAAACACCTCTTAGAGTACCGCAAAACCTCTTACAGTACCGCAAAACCTCTTACAGTACCGACAAACTTCTTACAGTACCGGAAAACCAACCTCAGAGTTTTGTTTCAGCATTCTTTTTTTCTGCCTCAAATATCTGTAACTCGATGCCAGCTAAACTTAGGAATGTCTCTTCGTTCCTGCTCCAGTCACGCACTTTTCACACCTGCAATTAGTTGTCGTTTATGACACGCACAGTACGCGAAACCGGATAACCGGTTAATTTGCTCTTCATGACAACGGCTAGACTTAGCTTCAGAACTTCTGTGTCGCCTTTGTAGCAAATGCATCGTCAAAAACACAACACAGAACTTTATCCCAGCACAGTACAATACAACAAAACACAGCACTTGATACACATTTTGGGAAACTCTTCGTTTGCAGAAAACAAAGTGGAGTAATTTTTATCAGCCTGTTTATCACACTGTTCAGCCCGTTCAGTTACTTTCGTACTTCCCTAAGAAAAAGTTCTGAGCCATGCGTGAACAGACCGATTGGTCACCTATGTCATCAGCTTTTATTTCATATAAACAGGGTGAGAGAGACTTCACTTGCACATATTTCATTTAACTCACATTTATTTTGCATGTTAGTACGGACACAATGAGAGAAGTTTTATTTATATAGCACAAACCGGTTAATGTTTCGTACAGACATTACAAATGCTGTGAGAAGGAGATTTGAGACTTACACTTTGAAATTATTTAAGTTTGTTCCGTGCAGACTTCGAAAGAAATGGAACACGTAGTAGGAATGAGGTTCAGTCTCAGACTTGTACGAGAGAAAATCAAACCCTCGACAACGCCCCGCAGATTCACTCAGCAACCATTCAGCCTTTCCTGAAACAACAAGAAGCTGTTAAGGTTACCGGCCATAATGACATTAACATTGCTGGAAATATCACTTTCCAGTACTGAACATCTACTCAAGCAGGAATAGAAAATCGTGTTGAGAAATGTATAGAGGGGCTTATGTCACGTCATCAGGCGCCATGTTGGCTACCAGTAAATGGGATATAACAAACCAGCCAAATGCGTTTATACTGTTCGGTAAAGCATATCAGTTCCCTTTTTCTTATAGTTATTAGAAATGAAGGGAAACGGGGGCCCGGAGCAGTAATGTCTTTTACAACAGCCAGCACGGCGTCTGGTACAGTCTTGGCTAGTACACACCTCATGGTCGTGGTAAGCAGAACCTAAATGAAGTCAAACTCCTCTATAATCGGTTAGGAGCTAGAGGCACGTTTATTCATGAAGCTTCTGAAGATACAAAGCTGCTTGTTTTGTTTAACATATGTCTTCAACTTATTTTTTAAAACTATTAACTGCAGATATTTTTGCAAGTAGACAAAACGTCCTGTACCCATACTTTAAAAAAATGTCTACACCCGACCATCGCGTACACTGTTGCAATACATCATGCACATGTCCTGTTAAGAAGATATACAGGCCCCAACAGCGGGTATTGCTGTCACAACATACACTGTTAGCATTGTGTTTACTTCAACATTGCTCAGGACTTTTGTCAGTGATCATACTTTTATTACTTATCAATCTTTCGTTACCCCTAATATTAAATCTCTATTTTCTGCAATTACAGTCAGAATCTCTTACAAGTTACACCAGCAGTGTGTGCATGCGCACTTTCCTTCTAGAAAGTGAGGTTAACAGGTAAAGATTTGATAATTTACAGTGTTTCTTTTTAACTCGTGAACTGTTCAATTCCAATGCGTTATATTTCTTATCCTATCTCTGCAACAATATTATCTTCCTCTTAAAGCTATGCCACACGGGAAACAAACAAACAAACGATGTGGTAAGCATTTTTAGCAGTCTTTGTGCATACCACTTTCGGCCAAAGTTACACTAATAATACGTAAAAACTATTATTACACATTAAAAACAGAAAGAAATGTTTATACCTGAGACTTTTTAAAACTGAATTGTAACGAAATTAAGACCTGGCGTGTAAGACTGGCGTTGTTCACTCAGTTTAACCCCAGAGGGTGGGTCGCTTAGTTCAGAGAAGTAAATTTCGTACTCTCCCAGAGAACAATACGTACTGGGGAAGGGGGTAGTCAACCCACCTCACAGGTCCAAGAGTCAGGGACAGCATGGCGACAACTGATCACGAATGCATTAGTAATGTCAGTAGTATAGTCAGGTTAAAAACAACCCCTATTCAGGAGCAGGAGCAAGGAGCAACCTTGACCTGACCTCTACCGAGTGACCTAGTGACCTGGGGGTGAATGACCGACCTTGCCTTTGACTGAGTGACGTCATTACCTTGGGTGGGGGGATGAGCCAATGGGAGGAAAGCTGGCCATGAGGAGATGTCATGGGAGGAAGAGAAAGAGGTGGGAGGAAAGTGCGCCCTGGTTTGGAACGAGGTCACGAGTGCGCTAACCTCTGAACCAGTGGAATCATGTGACGTGTAGAGGGTGCCAGCCGGCGGAGATGATAAGATAAACATCAGCGTAGACCCTAAAGCGCGCGAAAAAGGTTGCTGGAAGAGGATAGATTACTGTTTAGTGCGCGAGCGTGGGCGTGGGGTTATCGTGAGTAAAAAAATCAAAGCTGCCCCTTTTTTTAAGTAGGTGTCTCTGTGTTTGAGAGGTCAGAGAGTGCCATGGATCCTAGATGGAAGCATCCCTTTACAGCTCTGATTGCAGGTCCCATGGGAAGTGGGAAAACCTGTTTTGTTCAGCGCTTTTTAGAGCATCTTTATGAAATGATTGACCCTAGGGTAGAAGAAGTCATTTGGTGTTATGGTGAATGGCAGTCTGGTTATCAGTAGATGAGAGGTATCACATTTGTAGAACGGCTACTTGAGGTGGAACAATGGCAGGGAGACAAACGCCGATTGGTCATATTAGACGACTTGATGGCAGAAACGGATTCTCGAGTTACCAAGTTGTTTACCAAAGGAAGTCATCACAGAAATCTCAGTGTGATGTTTATCGTGCAGAACCTGTTTGGAAAAAACAACGCACCATCAGTCTCAACAGTCATTACCTCGTTTTGTTTAAGAATCCCAGAGACGCCTCGCAGATTACGCATTTGGGTAAGCAGATGTACCCAGGAAAACTCAAGTATATTCAGGAGAGTTTTAAAGATGCTACATCGGCGCCTCATGGTTATTTGTTGCTAGACTTGCGACAGGAAACACCGGACCATCTTCGCTTGCGGACTCACATTTTTCCCACGGAACAGCAAGTCGTCTATGTTCAAAAATAGAAAATGTCAGCCTGTGTGAGACGCTATGTGCCTATGTTGCGATTGTTGTGTGACGCCAAACCTAGCGTGGTCAAAGCCATCATGAAAGGAGCATCCCCCGATTTGATGAAAGCCATCAGCGAATGCTCTTTGAACGTTTTAAAAGGGCACGTTCATCTGACCCTAGCTCAGAAGAGGCGTCTGTACAAGTATAAACAGAGCTTGCGGCTCCTGGCTAAGAAAAAAACGCCACTCAAAGAACGAAAGAAGATTTTACAAAAAGGTGGATTTATAGGTGCCTTGTTGAAACCCGTCCTATCAGTGTTGGGGGGTGTTATTAGGCCTGGGTCAATAACATGGAGTTTACCAAGAAGATGATGTTGGTAGATCCTCGTTGGTTAGGCACACGGCCACATGGATCCCCTTTACCTGATCCGATGGGTCAAAGTTTAAGAGATTTGGACAGTCAAATGCGAGACATCTTGGAACGTCAAGATGTCTCACCTCGAGAAAAAGCTCATCTTTATCACCAGACGTTGCAGCTTTTTTTGACTCGAGTGAATCAGTACAGCGGCAAACCTCCCAGAACACTGGATATAAAACCTCAGGGAAACCAGAAGGAAGAGGGTACTACTACTCCAGAGTCCCCTCTTCTTACTCTACCCACACCCCACGAAAAAAATGTTTTAGAGAGTGTCCCGTCTACCATGAAGAAAAAGGCTGAGCGACTACTTCATCACCTTAAACAAAATTCAGACCTCAGCTGGAACGAACGAGGTGAAATTTCTCTTCAAGGACAGACTATCAAAAATTCTAATCTGATTGACTTGGTCAATGACGTTTTGCGACAACGAAAACAGGCTGGACAACCGACTCGCTGGGAAACATTTGCTACCACCCTAAGTCAGACGAATGTGCCTCAAGATCTGATTGGTCATCTTGAGCACTGGAAGTATATTCACTCTCAAATGCAGACTGTATCTAAACCATCAGATCCAACGACTACCCCAGTGAAGGTGGAGGAAAAGCACAAAAGAAACCCTGCTAAAAGAAGAAAGTCTCGAAAACACAGTGGGACTTGGGAGAAGTGGTAAAACATGAGGGGAAAAAAACGAGTGACTCAGCAAAACAGACTGTTAAGCCATCATTATTATACAGCTCAACGGCCAGGCGCTTATGGAGGATGGAAAGGGCTTCAACGTTCTACCCAGTTAAAACCGTCTGTCGTGAAAGAATGGTTGAGGTATCAAGACGTTTATACACTACACAAACCTGTTCGTCATCGATTTACGCGACGGCGTATTATTGTGGGTGGAATAGACCACCAGTTTCAAGCAGACCTCATCGATGTCAAAAATCTCAAGAAAGGCAATGATGGCTATTCTTTTCTCTTGACTTGCATCGACGTTTTCAGCAATTAAGCCTGGGTGATTCCCCTCAAGACAAAGACCGGCAAAGCTTTAGTAGAGGCTTTTAGCAGCATTTTTGCACAAGGACGCCAACCTCGGCGACTACAAACAGACAAAAGGACAGAATTTATCAACACAACTTTTCAAAAATGTTTAAAAGAGGAAGGCGTGCGCTTTTTTGTGAGTGAAAATGAAGACATCAAAGCATCCATTTGTAACAGGGTCGAGCGGTAGCGGGTCCTGTTACTTCCTTAATTGTGGAAATGGCTCTATCATCCCTCCACTCTGGACACAGCAACACAAGACGTCCTCACAGCTACATGGAAACTTTTATTTTCCCTCCCGTCACTGTGAGAGTACAGCAACTAAAAAGACGAGCGACTGACTCGAAGCTCGCACTCTGAATGCACTACTCCAATCAACTCTGACTGAACTGGTCGCGTCTCCTCTTAATCTAGCTCTCTTTACCCACGCTCCTCGCACATTGTCGCTGACCTTTCGCCCTTGCCTCCCGCCGAGATGCTGGGTCCCCCCTTGTTCTAGAGCGACCCTGACCCCCTTATGACTCTAAGTTGCCCTACCCTTCACTGGGGAAGCCTGGTCGCACCTAGATTACGTCAAAGGGTTACGGTGGCCTCGGACAGTGAGTCCTTGGCCCTTCCCTGCACAGATACCCTTTGTTTCCCACTCTTGAGTAACAGACGACCAGTAAGGTGCAAGATGCTGCTATCCACGCCGTGCCGGCTATGAAGAGTTCAGGGGTCGACAGGCTGGGCGCCCGGGGGTTACGTAATCACCACCCGGCTACACATTGTTGAGCGTTTTAATCGCACGCTAAAAGAAAAGATGTGGCGTTATTTTACCAAGAAAAATACGCTACGTTATGTGGAGGTGTTACCAGCCTTGGTGCGAAATTACAACAATTTGTATCACCGCAGCATCCAGAGGGCTCCTGTGGAGGTCAATGATGATAATCAAGAAGAGGTGTGGCAGACACTATGGAGAAACAGAAAAAGCACAGAGCAGCAGCAGCAGCAGTAGACTATTTCAAGAAGGAGATCGTGTGAGGATCAGCAAAGCACGCCGGACCTATCTACCCTCTTGGACAGAAGAACTGTTTACAATCAGTCGTTTAAAACATTCAGCCCCGGTGACCTATGTCCTCAAAGATGATCACGGAGAAGAACTAAAAGGTATATTTTATAAAGAAGAAATTCAAAAAGTGGGAGACAAGCAAGTCTTTCGCATCGAAAATATTTTAGGTGAACGTCAGGTAGGCAGAGGCCAAAAAAGTATTTAGTGAAGTGGTTTGGTTATGACCCTTCATTTAATTCTTGGATTTCCAAAGGGCAGGTGACACGCTACCAAGACTAAAAAAAAAAATAGATGGAAGAAGACCCCTCAGCGACCCTGACAGATCTTTATTCATTGCGACCTACCACCGCCACCACCGCCAGCAGCCACCCTCGAAAATCTGTTTTGTGGGATTTTTTTGGCAAGCATGTACCTCGCTCAGAGATTGTTTTTGCGTGTCAGGTGATCATTATATATGTGGTCATCGGCGTCTCTTTGTTAAGTCTGACGCGGGGAAACGACCCAGCGGACAATCAACTTTGGATCGCCTTGCTCAGCAGCTGTTTGGGATATCTACTCCCTAATCCAAGAATCGAGCCACCTCAATCATGAGTCTGTACCTGACCCTGCCTAGCAACAGCTCAGCCAAATACTTTCCTGACAACAGAGCCAGTCATTTTTTTACTAAGCTTCCACAACCCATTTACCTTTCTGGAGAATGGGAAGTAG
>SMGT01006423.1:26169-40676 GCA_004794575.1 Lanistes nyassanus
TTTGAAAGTCTGTAGTGATGGGGAGTGGCGGTGGTTTCACAACGGCATTCAAAATTGATCGCGCACGCAAAAGTTATGCCAGCCACACGTGTAGCTGAGTCATACCAGTACTGCGCGCGGCATTCAAACTGAACGCGTTACATGAGTGCTGCGGAAAACCACGGATCGGCCTTTGGATTAGTCGGAGACTCGGGTGCTGCGGAAAACCTCGGATCGGCCTTTGGATTAGTCGGAGACTCGGATTTTTGTTTTTCTCTGAACGATTTTTAAAATCCGCTGAACGCCGATTGCAATTCTCTGAAATCAGCGGATTCTCTGAGAGTTCTCCAGCCTGATAGTGGAACTGCTCAGCGAGAAGTAGGTTGGGTGAACAGCAAGCAGAGTACTGTGAGTACACAGAGCTCCCACACAAAAGTACAAAGTTGTTTCCAATTAATGGACGGAAACAATGCAAAATTATGCCACTGTGTATTCGGGATTGTGACGCATAAAACAATACAAAACTCGGTTAAAAAGTAATAGTACAATGAAAAACAATGAAGATAACCATAATGAGAGGTCACGTCAGGTGTGTCAAGCCCACACAGTGAACCAGGCCCAAGGTCAAATTGTGTACATCGGTGATCTTGATGTGGAGTGCAACATTATCTGCTGGTTGATGGTTAGACCCAGTGAAAAGCACACAATGCTATGAACAAAGTTGGTGGTGCCATCCACTGGATCAATTATCCAAGTAGGTTGATTGGTCAGAGTTATCACAGAATCTTCATCAGACACACTCTCTTCACCAATAAACCTAGTCTGTGGCAGTCACTGGATCGGCCGGACTAGACTTGGTGTCCACTGTCTTCTCGATCCAAAATGCATCAATTGATCACCTGCTGGTTTATTAGCTTTTTTTCAAAAATTCATTAAAAATCCCCCCAAACAATAGAAAGTTATTTAAACTAGGTTGCGAACATCAATAAACAAAGAAAACTCATGTCTTACTGTGTTTCTTGGACCTTGTTCCGTAATTTATAAATCCTTTGATGGAAACACAACTGATGTTGAAGTAATCAAAAAGTCCTCACAATTGCTTATACACAGTCTGTTTGATACTGTTTACACCACATGCTCGCTCATTTTTCTCTTCGTAATCACTCTCTTGGGTCTTTCAGGCACAAATACTCTTGTCTTCGTCCACTTTATCATAGTAAATTTGCAAAACAATGTCATTGTCCTCATCAGCGTGTCATTTGAAGATTAAATCTGGCATTTCTCAAGTGACAGAGCAAGTATGGGTGTGCATTTCACAGACATTTTTCATTCGCTTGGAATTGTGGTTGAAAACCGGTTTAAACACAGTATAAGGGAAGTCACTTATAAAGAAATGATTCAGCTTTTGAATGTGAGATTTATTTACCTTAGACCATTAGCAGTTCCCCGCAAATAAATCGTCAAACTTTCATAAAAGGTATTCGACATGCGGCATACAGCGCTGCGCATGGTGTGTCACATTTATGCTCATTGCGGTAGGATTGAGTTCAGGCGAGATACTGCAGTCTATCAGGGATGCCATGTAAAGGGGTGGGAAAAAATGGTTTACAGTTTTCAGCTCGTAATCGTCTTTCGCCAACCAAACATAGTATGGCTCATGGGGATTTTCCAACAATCACTAATTCCCCATTTAAAACTAGTTATCCAAACCAGACAGCCACTTCACGGTTCTCAATTCTATAATCAGCTTGTCATTTTTACTTGACGTCGGTCTCGAACTCATACAAGCCCCCAGCCCCACTGTGCACTCACACAGATTGAATAACTGAGGGTAAGCATTTTCTTTTAGGATGATTGACCAATCACTATTCTTGAAGTTTGCATCTTCCTGCAACTTAAATCTTGGGCTATTTTGTGACAAGACAAACTTTTCTACAATTTCTTAGGACCTGTAGGTTTTCTTCTACAGTTAGGAACTTGTTTTTATGCAGCATACTTTAGAAAACCACAAAGCTGTAAATCGCAGTTTTACTCCCACATGAATTTCCCATATGCAAATCGACATGTGAGAATAATGTGCATTCCATGAGAAGTACAAAAGAACTGTTTTACATCTAGAAAAGAGATTGAAAGTGGTCCTAACAAGCAACAAAGAGAAGTTGGCAATAAATATAGTTCAGTGGTAAATAAAAATAATTTCAAAACATGTGTTGCAGTTGGCTGCCATGATAAATTACATGCAGATGTGTTTATTTCTCACACCATCCATCACTGTACATTTACCTACATGCACTAATGGTTCAGTGCAACTAGTCCTCCCTTATAAGACCCTTCCATTATAAGACCTGATGTTGGCTGTTTTTTCAGAGTCGTATATTGGAAGTTTTACTTTATAAGAGCATTGTTGCTAAATGCTATTAATTTGAAGTTCTAAATGTAATGAGTAGCCAGAGAATATGATGAGAAATTAGTAACATTAAATAAAAAAGGGCAACTTAATTGGCACCTGACAATACAAAATATTTGGCACAAAGAGCTTCTTTTGCTCAGATCTGTCACGTATAGTCTCAACACACATGCTCATTTTCCAGTGGAAACATGGAAACATGGTGAAGTCAAACTTTTTGGATTGGCTGCTTGGGGCAAGATGTCTGTTATTGCCAAGAAGGGATAATGATTGGGGCCCAAAATCATGGTCCATGTCTGTGAGTTGCAGGTGTCCATTTTTTGTTTGTTTGCGTGTGTTCATTTGTGTTGAAAATTGATAAGTGCCAACTATCAGTGTTTGGTAATAGGTATCTGTTCTTTTAAGTGTCTGTTGGAGGCAGGTTTTACTAAATATATTTTATATGAACCTGGCGACAAGATCACATGAATACTATATGAACCTGGCGACAAGATCACATAAATACTATATGAACCTGGAGACAATGTCACATGAATACTGTATGAACCTGGTGACAATGTCACATGAATACTATATGTACCTGGTGACAATGTCACATGAATACTATATGAACCTGGAGACAATGTCACATGAATACTATATGTACCTGGTGACAATGTCACATGAATACTATATGAACCTGGTGCTGTTTGTACAGGAGTTCTATACTTACTGGCAGCACAATGACTACCGTTTGGCCAAGGTGCTTGTGTTGCTGTTTTCAGTCTCTCACATTCTGCTGGTGAGTTGATGTTATTGTGTGCTGGTGAGTTTTTCATTGTGTGCTGGTGAGTTGATGTTATTGTGTGCTGGTGAGTTGTTTTTCTTTGTGTCCTGGTGAGTTGATTTTCACTGTGAGCTGGTGACTTGTTTTTACTGTTTGTTTTTCACTGTACACAAGGCTATTCAGTTGTAGCTTATTTGACTGCAGAGTGCGGTCGACACTGCTAAGTGCAACTACTTGGTTGTCAAAAAAAGAAGTTGCATTTATCAGGCAGTTGCAACTCACCAAAGTTGACAGTCTTGTACCTAAGAATATTGTACATGTACACATATACATGTAGTACAATACAGTGTGTGTACATACAGGTACACAAAGAAGAGAGTATTCTAGAGAAAAGAAAGCACATTCGACTTTTCTTCAAAACACAATGACTACCTCTGTGGTTAAGGCAGAAGGTGGGCCGAGTCATTCTTAAGACTTAAAAATTGGCAATCTAGTATCTGCCTGGTGTCAGTATAATGCGACTGGGTGGGACTAAAGCCTGTGTTGTGACAGCAGTCCCTGTGTGGCAGCACGTAAACTTGTCTCAAGCCACATCGTCCTGATATGCACTTAGTTTGCAGCAGGACACCATGATACCATCTTCAGACCAAAAGAAGCCTGTGTCTGTAAGACCTCTTGCATTAGAGCCATTCGTGGCGTGGCCATAGTGTCACGCAGCTTGCTAACGCCTTGCTGCTGGATAAAGTTTGTGATGGCGTCCATTGCCTTTATGAGAGTCATCGCCTCCCCCCTCCCCTTGTTTCTCTTGGTCCTCTTTCCTCCATCGTTCCGCCAGTGGATTTACTCAGTTCCCCATCAGCAAGAGAAATAACCGTGGTCTCCTCTCTCCTCCATCGTTCAGCCAGTGGATTTACTCAGTTCCCCATCAGCAAGAGAAATAACCGTGGCCTCCTCTCTCCTCCATCGTTCAGCCAGTGGATTTACTCAGTTCCCCATCAGCAAGAGAAATAACCGTGGCCTCCTCTTTCAGTGCCAGTCGTCATTGAGTACCTTGATGTCATGTCATCAGAGCTACAGTTGCAGTGAATCGGTGTGGTCAGTGATGATCCCCTGGCAAACAGCAGGGGTTGTCATGCACTAGTCAGTTTCTCTCAGTGAGTAGCCTCCTGTCAACTGGGGTAATCCCAACGACAAAACAAAGTGTTTGATGGGACTTTTTGACTACCAAGGCTGCACTTGTCAGGAAGAAATATTTTGGGAGTTGCACTTATCTGAACCAATGCTGTTGTAAAAATTCTGTTCAATGTTGTCATTCTGTACCCCAGCTCAAAGTGCTAAATTCCCATTTAGTGAACCCTAACTGCACCTCCAAACAAAAGCATCAAATACCCCTCCCTGGTAAGGCCTCCTATGCACATGCGCACTGCCCCACCGGCTCGGTCCGACCGCGCCCATGCTCTGTCTCCCACCACGTCTTTCCCCAGCGAACTTTGAGCTGACATGACATGTCCACGCTTCTCTCTGTTTTCGTCTGACCACCTGCATGTCATGCACCTATTTTTGGGGGGAAGCAACACACTTGCTTTCTTCTACAGCTTTTTTTTAATGGTGGCTACTTTTTAGTTAGCTAGTTGTGTATTGTGCGACTGACTTTGAGATCTTTTGGTCTCACCTGTCTGTCTGCTTGTGAGACTTGGTCTTGCAGGTGGCCAGGTGTGCCAGGTGACCAGGTGTACCAATTACATCATGTCTGTGCTCATGTTTTTCTTGTTTTTGTCGAAAGAAAAAAGACAGTTAATGTGTGTTTTTTCTTTGCTGCATTACAGGCACTCTGCAGCCCTTTGGTTTTTGTTACTTAGTAAACAATAAAGCTTTGGGTTTTTTGGGGCTGCTGTTTTGTTTTCCTGTTCCGTTGTCCGTTATATCAAGAGACAGGGACCAGTGGTCAGCAAGATGCACTCACGGGCTCGAGCCGCGGAGGGTCTGAGCGCGGCTGTTCTCACCGCCCTTTGGTCCTTGAGCTCATCCCTTCGGAGATCACGTGCCTTCGCCTCAGATGTCATCAGAGGTGTGGCTCTGACTCAGGCTAGAGTGCCCCACCACACTCTGGCGTGAAATCTCTTTTTGGTGTTGGCAGCACTGCGTGCTCCACCGTATGAGCTCTTCACTTAGAGACCTATTAGGCACTTCTGCTAAAGACAGCTTTCCTGGTCCTCGTGGCATCAGGCTGGTGTGCTTTTGAGGTACACGCCTTGTCAGGATTGGACAGGGATGTCCAATGGGAGGGCGATAGGTCCATATCGCTTGCCTTTCTCCCTGACTTCCTGGCCAAGAACCAGAGACCAGGAGACCCATTGCCCAGACGTATGTTGCGGACGTATATGCCCTTTTTCCTCTGCGCACGCTCTCTCCACTTCAGACTGCCTTAACTGTCCAGTTCGTGCCCTCTTGGAGTACAGAGATCGCACCCAGAACTTTCGTGGTGCTCACCTGAGATGACTTTTTCTGTCACTGCAGCCTGGCAGGAATCATGAGATTTCCAAAGCCAGTCTGTCACACTGGATCCAGCTGGTCATCCACCAAACTTACACTGAGGTGGAAACCACAGGAGGAGCAGGTGGCATGCTTCCTTTGGCAGCAGCGTGTCCACATGAAGTGAGAGCGTGGGCCACCAACTTTGGCAGCAGCGTGTCCACATGAAGTGCGAGGGTGTGCCACCAACTTTGGCAGCAGCGTGTCCACATGAAGTGAGAGCGTGGGCCACCAACTTTGGCAGCAGCGTGTCCACATGAAGTGAGAGGGTGGGCCACCAACTTTGGCAGCAGCGTGTCCACATGAAGTGAGAGCATGGGCCACCAACTTTGGCAGCAGCGTGTCCACATGAAGTGAGAGCGTGGGCCACCAACTTTGGCAGCAGCGTGTCCACATGAAGTGAGAGGGTGGGCCACCAACTTTGGCAGCAGCGTGTCCACATGAAGTGAGAGGGTGGGCCACCAACTTTGGCAGCAGCATGTCCACATGAAGTGAGAGGGTGGGCCACCAACTTTGGCAGCAGCGTGTCCACATGAAGTGAGAGGGTGGGCCACCAACTTTGGCAGCAGCGTGTCCACATGAAGTGAGAGCAGCGTGTCCACATGAAGTGAGAGGGTGGGCCACCAACTTTGGCAGCAGCGTGTCCACATGAAGTGAGAGGGTGGGCCACCAACTTTGGTACCATAGCAGTCCACAGAGGTGCTGATGTCTTGCAGGCAGCCTAGTGGCGGTCAGAAGCCCCCTTAAGCAGTGATGTCAGAGTTGTCTTCTGCCACCAGGAGGATGACACATTTGGTGTGGCCACGGCAGTGGTGGCACAATACCTATGGTCTGCTCCGTCCTCCCACCATGGAAAGACTGTTTTGGTATTTATTACCTGCCTCCCTTTTGTGCTACTCAACACTTTGAGTCGGGGTAATGTGACAACATTGAAATCCAAGGTTTGCCCTACATTTGTGTTCAACAAGCCATACTTACCCCAACTCATGTGGTTGGGGAGGCCTTACCAGGGATGGGTAATTGTTTCTTTTTGTTTGGAGGTGCAGTTAGGGTTTGCTAAATGGGGATTTAGCGCTTTGAGGTGGGGTACAGCATGACTTATTGAACACAAATTTTGGGCAAAGATGTAAATTCCCCTGAAAAAAAGTTGCGCTTAACAGAAAGCTGCCCTTACAAAGTGGCAACTGAACATGTAGAATATTAAAATCAATTAACTCTTGTTTAAAATGCCCCCCACCCCCACCACCACCGCCAACAACAACAGCAGCAGAGATGAGTGCTTTGTTTTCCTCATTTCTCTTTCCTTCTATTTGATACATGTATTTTATTTGACAGTATTAATCTTTTTGTGTTACATATCTCTAGAAAGTAGTAATGCTGTGAAACATTGATATTATTTAGCTTGGTATAGTTTCCTATTATCACCCAATAAATTGGTTAACAGGGATCCCCTGTGAGTTCCCAGCTAGCACACTTCTTGTTGATCTAAAGTACTTAAGTCAAGACTCAGAGCTATTTCTTGTCTTGTCCCGGAAACTGGCGTCAAGTGGATGGCAGTGTACAGTGAAATTTTATTCTCTGCTTCTCTAGAGAACTGGAAGCTTTTATTAAATTATGACATCTACAGGTTACTGATCATATTAACGTGCTATGACTTGCTGATGTTTGTTTTTATGGAGGGGGTTCCAGCTGGTTGGATTGTTGGTTGGTTATTTCAAGGGGGAAAAGCTTCTACTGATGATTTTGCTCTGCTGCGGAGGAGGTCCTTTCATGGTTACAGAATGATGCACCAACATTTCCACCAAACTTATAGCTGCAGTAAATTGTACATGTCCACCAAACTGATAGCTGCAGTAAGTTAGTCTGTGTGGAGATGCAGTTTAATGTGCAGGTCAGAGGTGAATCGAGTGGATGTTGCAATGTTTGGTTTTTTGGATGGTGGTGGTGGTAGGGGGTGCTTGTGCCAGCATTCATCACAAATATGCTGTCCTGCAGTGGGGTTTTTTTTCCACAGTTGGTACATCCAGGCAGCACCTTTGAACTGTCAAACATCAAAGTGTTTCGCACCTTGGATTCTATCAGGTGAGAGTTGCACAGGTCTTAGTCTTTCATAGCTTGCCTGTAAAAAGCATTTTGGGGACGTTTGCTCCAACCCTTTATAAATGCATGTCTTTTTAATAGAGATGATATTTATATATACATAATTTACTTAGAATCCCTGACATTAAAAAGAATTACTTATAAGAATTTGTTCTGTAGAGGGTTAGGGTTACATGTCAGCTATGGCTTTCGCCATCACCTTACAAAGATGGCTTGCTTGTATTTGCTGAAATTTTATTTTTTTAAAAACATGTTTTTGTTAAACTTCTGACATTGATTTTTTGAACTTGTGACAAAGATAACCTTAGATAAATTATGTAGTAGTGATAGCGGATTTTACTGATGACGTTAGTATCTCTAGAGACCGCTTGTGCATTCTAGGGTTGGTGATTCTAGGGTTATCTACTCTTTGTATTTGCAAATGCCAACACCAACTGCTTTTGAAATAAAAAAAGGTCTATTACGACACACTGTTTTCTAGAAGTAAGCCCTGTATGTGTGTCATTTACCTGTTATAATTAAAAAAGTGAGCATTATTTAGAAAAACACTTTGTTAATTGATGATGGTAATCTTTTAGTGGGAATTGGATGACCGAGTGGTTAAAGCACTGGCCTCTGAACCCAAAGTCACTGGTTTGATACCTGTGCACTCCTACACACTTCCTCCATTTGACCCAGCTGCAGACGAGTACCTGACCCATGGGGCGGGGAAATGAAAGCAGCAGGGGAGAGGAGATGGCCACTGCCCTCACGATGCTGGTCCACAGCAAAGTAGGGGTCTCATCCACCTTCACTCCCCTGTGACCCAAACAGGTCATGGGACAGCCTTTACCTTAGTCTTCCAGTCATCCGTTTGTCTCAGCAGTTCACACTTTTGATGTGCAAAACGCAGACACAACACCACACTCATACCTTCAGGACTGTCAAACATTTCTTTCTCTCTCTCTCTCTCTGAATTGCAGTTACTCTGAGAATGCTAAGTACTATCATCTTCTGTCATATTATCCAAATTGCTACCATCTAATATCATTTTTAACACATCAGTCCTATCCAAGGCATTCACACTTAGCATAAATTGTGCCAAACTTTGACGTGCTTCGTGTACATCCAGAAAATCTAGGTCAGATAAGTTCGGATGCATTCATATGAGAGACACCCCAAATGAAACTTACAGATACTAGTAACAGTTTGTTACTGGTTAATTCCTATTAAGTGCATCAGCAGTGTCAAACATTTCTTGATCTTGTTGAGAATGCAAATAGTTTTGAGAATAAGGAACAGTATTTTTATCTCCTGTCACATCATGCACATTGATACCATCCATTCCTGTCCAAGGCATTAGCACCCACACCTGGTGCCACACTTCAGGGCCAGTCACTTCCCCCAATTTCCACTTTTGTCTGACCACTTCCCCTTACTCCCTTTAGTCACTTCGCCCGCTTGCTTCATTCCGTTTGTCCTCTTGCACCAGAAGTTTTGCTCAGTGGTCTGCCATCTGACAGCAAGGGTGGCAAAGAATCAAAGTGACTTGAGTGTTTGAAAATTGCGGGAAGGAAATCCTCACAGCTAGGTGTCTGTTTGTTTGCAACACAGCTTTCATCATTTGTGTGGGTGCATGTGTTCTCTTAGTCTTTATACCCCTTGTGCGCATCAAGCCCTAGATTAACCCATCTTTCATCTCTAGTTAATTACTACAACAATAATTGCACTTGACCATTGTATTGCTCAGCCTGTCTGAAAGGAAACACAATTGGAATGGCCAGTTCAGCCATGGGAATATCTGTGAAGGGCTCAGAAGGCAAAAAATGGTAGAATCTAGTCATTGTTGACAACCTGTCAGTGGTTAACCTTACAAACTATGAAATGGAGATGTCTGAAGGCAACATGGGTAACACAGAGTTTGTGAAATGTATCAGATGGATGTGAAGTGTGAAGTGTTGGTAGTGCTGAAGGCAGCATCAGTGGAACTGATAAAGTGCCAAATGATCAGACTGTTTGAAATCACTGACAGGCTGAAACTGCAAGCTCCCTTGTGTGAGATGCTGCAAGCTTTGCCAGTCTCTAAGGACTGGACATCAACAGGACGTCTGTGCTCTCCAAGGGTTCTTTTTGTCTTTCAAACACCCACTTTTCCTGTCAGTACTGAGGACGACCTTTCAACAGCAGCCAGTAAATCACGATCACAGGTGAGGATCTGGTTGCAATACATAGTCTTGGAGCAATATATGATGTAGTTGAAAATTTACTGTCCTTTGGGCCGAGCAAGGTCTGATATCACTGTGTTCCTGTTTTGAAACATTACCAATCAACATCTGACATCATTTTATTTTTAAAAAATCCTCATCATTTGTCAATGCCTAGCATCACTGTTTCTTTTAGAAACTGTCATCCATAGACTTTAGATATCACTGGGGTTTTGTTACCATAGAAACTGTCAGCCATCAAGGTCTGATGCCACTTTTATCTGTCAGAAACCTTCGAGGTATGGTGTGACTGTATTGCTGTCAGAAACTGTCATACATGAAGGTTTGATATCACTATTTCTGTGAGAAACCTTCACGAAACATCTAATGTCACTGCATTTCTGTCAGAAACTGTCGCCTATCAAGCGTCTGCAGCACAACCTCGAGGACCAGATCTACCGTATACTGAGGAAATCTAGAGTTGTCACCAACATAAGGTAGAGTCATCAGCAGTGAACATCCCCAACATGAGATAAAGTCATAAACATAAGGTAGAGGCATTGCCAGCATAAAGTAGATTCATCACCAACCAAAAGTTGAGTGCATCACTGACACCAGTTTTAGTGCATTGCCAGTGTAATCTAGTACAGAGTTGTTGCTGTCGTAAGGTGGTCTGGTAAAGTTGTTGCAATCAGGCTCCCATCCTGTTAAGTAGACAGCCAGGGGGCAGCTTCTGTTCACCACACACACCATACAGATTGGTTTTGCAGATGATCAGTAGCATAAAGAAACAATTTTTAAACTCACTCGCACCCAGCCATCTATCCTTAAGTGTGTTGTGATAATTGATAACAAAAACTGGGTTTTTTTAGATCATTTTGAATATTCACTAGCCTTGGAGAAAACGCCTATGACAGTAAAATACCCTTGAATTAGCATGTTCATATGTTTGAAGCATTGAAGCAGATGTCTATGTTCAGCGTAACAGGATTATTGTTAGAAATTACTTGTAGGCTGTTGTAAGTGTTCACAATAACCTTCACATAATGGGGCCAGCATGAGATGTCAGTTTTTTTCTGGGCTTTGCAGCAACAACTCCCTCTTTGCTATCCCAGCCAACCAGGAATTTGTCTACATCCACTGCCGCAGAAATGACCCTACAGACCCGGTACCCTTCCTTCTTGCCCAGATGAGGAGCAGTGGTGGCTTAGGTAGGTTCACAGGTGTGTCACTTGGCTTTGATAGGTTCACAGGTGTGTCAGTTGGCTTTGATAGGTTCACAGGGCTGTCATGTGGCTTTGGTAGGTTCACTGGTGTGTCATGTGGCCTTGATATGTTCAAGTGTCTGTCATGTGGCTTTGAAAGGTTCACAGGTGTGTGATGGGGCTTTGGTAGGTTTACAGGTGTGTCACATGGCTATGACATGTTCCCAGTTGTGTCATGTGGAATTGATAGGTTCACAGGTGTGTCATGTGGTTTTGACATGTCCTCAGTTGTGTCATGTGGCTTTGGTAGGTTTACTGGTGTGTTGTGGCTTTGATAGGTTCACAGGTCTGTCATGTGGCTTTGGTAGGTTTACAGGCGTTGTATGGCTTTGATAGGTTTACAGGTGTGTAGTGTGGCTTTGATTGGTTCACAGGTGTGTCATATGGCTTTGATTGGTTCACAAGTGTGTCATATGGCTTTGATAGGTTCACAGGTGTGTCACGTGGCTATGATAGGTTCACGACGTGTCTGTAAGTGTGTGATGTCTACTTCTATAATGCACATGTGACCTCCATGTCTGTAATGTGTGATGTCCGTGTCTGTAAAGGGTGTGATCTCCGTGTCTGTAATTTGTGATGTCCTTGTCTGTAAAGTGTGTAATATCTGGGTATGTAAAGTGTGTGACGTCCGTGTCTGTAAAGTGTGTGATGTCCATGTCTGTAAAGTGTGATGTCCAGGTCTGTAAAGTGTATGACGACAGGGTGTACCACTTCGCCCCTTTCTCATCCAGTCGAACAGACGTTCAAACTAGATAGTGCGCATCCCAAACTTTATTTGTTGAACATAAACCGCTGCGGATGGTGGCCGGCTTACCATACAACCTATGCCATAGTCTAGTGGCTATTATTGGACCTCTTCTCTATCTCTACTGTCTACCCTATTGGTGTCACAGACTGAAGCCTACTCTTCTCTATTTTCTAACTTTTGCCTGGCAGCTAATGGCAGTGGCTTCTTCCAGAGTAAAGCTCCGTTGTACAGCTGCAGCGGAGGCGCATATAGAAGATAGCCCTGTGGCTCATCCTCCACTGTGGCCTTCCGATCTTCTGCCTGCTAACTCCTGCCTTGGGCCTTCGTGATCAAAACTTTCTAAGTCCCATGGCCAAGCAAGCATAAGCCCTATGGGCTGGGCGTAAGCCCGAGCGAGCTTCTTTCATCTGTATCCTTCTCTCTCTAATTGTTGTCTCTGTCTGTATCTGAATCTCCAATTCTCGCATGTCCCCCTGTTCTTATTTCTCTCTACTCCAGCGCCCTCTGCATCACATGGTCTATTCTTGTAAACAGCATCACGAGTTTCCAAGGCCAGCGACCGGACATTACTAATACATTCGTGATCAGTTGTCGCCGTGCTGTCCCTGACTCTTGGACCTGGGAGGTGGGTTGACTACCTCCTTCCTCAGTACATATTGTTCGCTGGGAGAACACGAAATTTACTTCCCTGAACTAAACGAACTACCCTCTGGTTTAAACTGAGTGAACAATGCTATTTTTACACGCCAGGTCTCAATTTCATTACAAGGGTCTGTAAAGTGTGTGGCATCCATTTCTGTAAAGTGTGTGATGTCCAGGTCTGTAAAGTGTGTGACCTCCGAGTCTGTAACCTGCATGATTTCTGTGTCTGGAACATGTGTGACCTCCATGTCTGCATGACGACTTGTTGCTGCTTCATGTTGCAAGTGATGTCTTGTTGATTGGTTGCTTACTGTGTCCAAGCAGCGCCACCTTGAAAAGTTGTTTTGACTGGTGTGGTTACAATTTGTTCTATCATGTCCCAATGTGTTTTGTCATATTTAGGTCAGATGTCTCATTTCACTCATTATGGCGGGTGGGATAGCTCAGTTGGTTGAGCATTTTGCTTAAGACAGGAGGCCAGAGTTCGAACCAGAAAGCATTGAATGGCATCGGGCAATGGAATTTCAAAATCTTTTTGGACCACCCTATTAAAGTCTCCATGCATAGCTCGCTGAATTCCTCTGTTGTGTGATCCACTGTTCGGACTTGGCTGACATGTCAGAACTCGCTGTTAGCATTATAAAATATCTTAAACATCAAGCTTATTATTTCTGTTGTAAATGGCTGAAATTTCCATCTGCTGTCCAAGTGAACGGTAGCAAGGTAATGATAATGTAGCTGAGATTAATGAGGTAGTTATACTATAGCTCCATAACAAGGTAATTATAATATAGGTCCGTGTAGTCAGGTAATTATAATATAGCTCAGAGTAATTAGATAATTATACTATAGCTCCACAAGAAGGTAATGATAATGCAGTTCAGAGCTATGAGGTAATTATAGTATTGTAATATAGCTGAGAGTAAAGGAGGTGATTATAACAGCTCTGTTACAAAAAAGTGATAATGTAATGCTGTTACAAGGTAATAATGATGTGGCTTAACATTAGTCCTTGGAACTTCAGTACCTGGGAATGTCAGAGATGTTTACGCTGAGCATGTGTTGCTGCACAGAGGCACCGCGCAGCAAGAGCTACTTGATGACACGGCCAGGTGGCTCCTCGTCCTCCGACAGGCTTCGCTCCCCTCTTCAGGTTCCACGACAAGAGAACAGCTTCAAAGATTTTTTGTGGCAGCACATTGAAATGGCTTTCACAAAGGGCTTTGATGACAACGTAGGGCGAAACCCAGTGGCAGCCAGGTTTGAGGTGTGTGGTGGCCAGATGCTGGTGTCAGTCTGGACATCAGCATGATGGTAAAGAGCTTTTGATTTAGTTGTACCCTACTGCTGATGGTGATGTTCAGATTTGCAAATCGTCCTACAGAAAACATTTTTAAGCAGGCTGCAGGCCTTAAGCGTCCGTAAGCGTTAGGATGGAAGGCCATCGTAATGGAGTGGCCTTTCCCATCTGCACTCTTTGTTAACCCTGCCATGACTTTAATTTGCGATGGCTGCATAAGACTTTCTCTGGCAGCTTTGTGATCTTTGGCTTGTCTCCACCAGTGTCCTTGCTCTCATCACTTTTATTAGTGAGAGTTCTTTCCCCTGTAAGCCTGGACGCCTGCATGCTTCCTTTATTTGCCTTGGCATCAGCTGTGACTGATAATGCATGTTTCTATGTTTAATAGCTACCGTCTGCAGCAGGGTGACTGATGATGCATGTTTCTATGTTTAACAGCTACCGTCTGCAGCAGGGTGACTGATGAAGCATGTTTCTATGTTTAACAGCTACCGTCTGCAGCAGGGTGACTGATGAAGCATGTTTCTATGTTTAACAGCTACCGTCTGCAGCCGGGTGACTGATGAAGCATGTTTCTATGTTTAA